>CP092863.1:186842644-186854611 GCA_030710605.1 Cordylochernes scorpioides | reverse complement strand
GTTGGCGGTTGTAGCTAATGTATACAGATTGCTCTTGCTACCCGAAATCCGGAGATGTGAGAAAACCCAGCACGTAATTGGGACAACAAAGTATGAATTTGGGATGGATTCTCTCAAGAAGATTTTCGGGAAGCGATATAATCAGCACTACGCAAGTAATTTCTACCAGTGTGAAGTAGGAAGATAATTTGGAAACTATTATAAGGATTCTAGGAAGTTCGAATGACCGACAAAATAACTCCACAAAATATATAGTTCCTTTGCCCTTTGATCTTAGGTTAAGGTGCAGGATCATTTTGGAGTTTGCCTTGATATGTGTGTCATTCGAAAGCTGAACCCGGAAAAGAGTCTAATTCTGGATTTTCAGTTGGGAAAGTTTTATGTATACTTGGTGGAGGATTTGGCGTGATACCAATGGGAAATATATATAGGTGGGAATTTTTCCGAGAGGATATTTATCTAAAAAGATAAAGGTTACATCTCCCGTCAACATAGTCATCAACGCCAGACGCCATCTATTGACCGTCGCCGCAAACTTAGCGGCCTCGGGTCGGTGACAAAGCCACAACACCTTCTTTGGCAAACTGAAAAGCGTCCACCTATAGACCATGGTTTCGGGCTAATGGCTCTCGTCAGCTTAGGGCGGACTTTATTCCATGAGGTCCACAAGGGATCTAATGGAATCTTGACAATCTGCCAAAGATATGTTTAGCTGGCTAAGTGGCTAGACCAAATCTATGACTAAAATATAGATGGAAATTTTGCCGGGTGAATAATGATCTAAAAAGGCAAAGGTCACCTCTTCCGTCAAAATAGACGTCAAAGCCAGACGCCATCTATTGACCGTCGCCGCAATCTATTTTGACGGGAGGAGGTGACCTTTGTCTTTTTAGATCAATATACTCCCGGCAAAATTTCCATCTACATTTTAGCCATAGATTTGGCCCAGTTACTTAGCCAGCTAAGCACCTCTTTGGAAGATTAAAAGATTCCATTATATCCCTTGTGGATCTCATGGAATTAAAGTCCGCCCGAGGTTCACTTCAAGAATGAATTACATAGAACCAGCGAAATCTACCGAAAAAACCATAAACCACTTAACGCACAACCATTGTAAATATGATTTATTTCAAATATCTATAGGCAATGCAAATACAAATGTGAAATATCTCAAATGCTACACCTTAAACACCTTAGCAACCATTGTACGAGGGGTGTCCCATAAAGTCCGTGGCCCGACCATGAGAACGAAATATTAGAAACTAATAAATTTTATCATATATACCTTAAAGCCTTGTATAAAGATATGTAATTTTTTTAATTTCTACAACTAACCGTTTTTTTTTTTTTTTTTTGTTATAGGTTCTGAAAGAAATTCAGGAATCATCTAAAATGGAGACAAACGAGATTCGTGCTAAAATTAAATATCTTTGTAAAAAAGGAATTATGAAGATATGGTGGATACATTAAGGGAAGATGCTCCTTCCTATAGCACACTAAAAAATGGGTAGCTGCGTTTAAATTAGGGAGGATCAGCACCGAAGACGAACATCGACCAGGAAGACCTGTTGAATCGGTTACTCAAGAAAACATCGACAAGATACATGATTTGTTTATGTTGGACAGAAGAATGACAGTTGTCAGATAGAAGAGACCTTGGGTATTCCAAAAAAAACAGTTGATCTGATCATGAGAGAACACTTGGGCCTCAGGAAGCTCTCTACCCGTTGGGTTCCCAAACTTTTGAAACCCGATCAAAAAGCTGTAAGGAGAAAATTATCTACGGACAATCTTGCGTTATTTTAAGCCAATCCAGAGTAATTTGTTAATAGATTTGTTACCATGGATGAGACTTGGGCCCATCACTTCACACCAGAGTCCAAGCAACAATCCATGCAATGGAGACACTCCGGTTTCCCTCCCCCCAAGAAAGCCAAGACAGTTCCATCAGCAGGGAAGGTTATGGTGTCTGTCTTTTGGGATTCCGAGGGTGTACTTCTTCTAGACTTTCTGAATAAAGGTCTCACTGGAAATTATTATGCAAATCTTGTGAAGCAACTACGAGAAGCTATTGAAGAAAAGAGAAGAGGAAGGTTGTCCAGGAAGATTGTTTACCATCAAGACAATGCTCCTAGTTATCGGTCGCTGCAAGCCATGGCTGCTATTTATGATTCTGGCTTTGAAATTTCACCACATGCACCCTATTCACCAGATCTAGCTCCGTCTGACTTCCACCTATTTCCTCATTTGAAAAAATCACTTTCTGGCATTCTTTTTAGGTCAGATGAAGAGGTCATTGATGCTGTAACCTCATTTTTTGAGTCACTTGAAACATCGTTATTTTTGGACGACATAAAAGCATTAGAACATCGCTGGAAAATGTATAGACCTTAAAGGGGATTATGTTGAAAAATAAATCATAATAATTTTATTAGTCCTTTTCTTTATATGTCGGGCCACCGACTTATGGGACACCCCTTGTACACTTGCTTTTTCTAAACAAAATTTTACAAATGGTGAATACTAGATGTGAAATATCTCGAAATCCACACACTCAATACCTCAGCACCCATCATAGACTGGCGCGTATCATTGTATTCTGACTAATTCCGAATTTATAAAGTTACGCCATTAACACATAAACAACCATTGTTCACTTTCTTTTTGAACCTGGGCTAGATCAGAGGAGGCACTGATTGAAGGTAACCTTTTGAAGCTAATATGCAATAATCATTCTAGCAACAGTTAAAAGATGCTATAAATAAATATTCTACCAGGTATTTGTAACAATTTTAATCATGAATTTTTAAACCTCTATATTATATAATTTACAATGTTGTTGTGTATGATAAGAAAATATTAAAATATTATTATCGTTTTAGCGTGAAGGTGCTTCTTTTTTAGTAAACAATTACCAACCTCCCCTTTAATTGCGATGAAAATATCACAATAAATAAAATAGTTAATTGCTTATTTTAACGATTTTAATATTTGAAACACAAGGTGAGGCGAGTAAACACGGATAGGATAAAAGTGCTTCGGAAAATACCGCTCAGGGCATATGTAACCCTGTGGTAGGCCCTGCATGAGCGGCAGCATATTTTTCGCCGCAGCAATTTCGTTGAGGCTGTTCCACTTCCAAGTATATATTGAGTTTTTATTATTTCAAGCTACAAGCTGTGACTTATCGACTTAGATGTAAGGCCTTAGCAGCTTATATCATATTTGCCGTCAGGTATAAGGGTTGCATCTTTCTTCTCTCTGTGGATCTGATCTTAGTGCACTGAAAACATTTTGATGATTCGGACTTTTGGTACATTTACTTTTAGTAAAATGGCTACTACTTATTTTATGCTGAATATCTACGAATATATATAAACGAATGAAACTAGTTATGATTCATACTAAATGAGTTGGCCTGAATATCTGAACTAAGCCACAACACTCATGCGAGTTGATGCAAAAGGCTGAAAAGCGAAAACGAGGAACGAATGCAAGATTTAAATGAGACTCTGAAACACCTTTCTTTTCATTTGACTAATTATATATATTTTAATATTTGAATCAACAAAATGGAATATTATAGAATAAAAAATAAAATTGAATTAAAGCTTAATGGTTATAACAGTGAATTGAATGAAACAAATAAGGAATTATAATCTTGAAATTGATCTTAGCCTCTAAATACTTATATCGAGTGTACGCAACTTAATCTGTTACAAAAGTCGAATTAGGGAATATCAAGATAAAACGAGAAATACTTTGATCAAAGTATCGTGCCACACTATATACACATTTCTCTATCTTTCTGAGAATACATGAATGTCAAACATAATTTTAGCGCCATCTATCGTTGAAAATTATAAATATATTTTCAATGCTGCTTCTTTAATACAAATAATTGATGGTTATTTCTACACATCTTATACTGCAATGAATAAAATTTAATTGGCCCTTTTCTTCGCTCATTCGAATTTTTTTCATTGCAGTATAAGGTCTGTAGAAAGAGAGAAAAATATAACTTTTAATTATGTGTGCTTAAGAAAGTATCGTTGAAGATATATTTATAACTTGCACATATACATGAATATACCGTAGCGATAAAAATATATGCATCTTTAGAATGAAACAATTTATCCAACAAATTTAGCTATTTTTAAATTTTATCAAGTGTAGCCATGTCAAGCCGTGTGACAACGACAGAAACAAGCGATAACCCAAAGGGGTCAAGTCTGGTAAATAGTTGAATGTGTAGCAGATCCTATTTCAATGTTTTGATGGCGTCCTGGACGATGAAAGTACGATGTTGCGGGTCATTATCGTGCTATAGTTATACTCATTCGTATTTCGTTTCCCTTTCTGGCCGCTTTTCAAACGCTTCTTTGTGACAACAGAAAAATTAATTTTAAGGTAATATGTTTTACCATGTGCAAAAAAGGTAAACATGGATAGGAACAATTAGTGCACATTTGAGCGGTCAGGTATGCATTTTAAATAAATTTAAATGCTTTATCTTCTATATTATCAGATCTTTTTCATATGCTTTATATTCTTCTAATAACCACTTCTTGAAACATGCCTAAACCCAGTTTCTTCTGGAGTTATTCTCTTGCCAATGGCTTTTTGAGTTGGAAGGCTCCTTAATGATTTGGCCTGACATTAAAAAGCTTCCAAGGAGAAGCAGAGGTTTAGACAAGTTTAAGGCTATTTTACCTATGAGACTCTACTGTATATACAATCGATGTTTCTTCAAATTGGCTATTCAGAAGAAGTCCAATCAGATGAAAGTAGTCTTCGTAAAGTAGCCAATAGCAGACGAGGTGATTACCGGACGATGTATTAGGACCGCTGAGGTAATCCCTCTCAGATAATTGGTCCGTCCTTTCTTCCGTCCCATTGGCTCAATATTGGACTTCCAATATCTCCTGCGCATAATCCCTTCTTTTTGTTTTTTTTAGAAACTTTCAGATAGATTTAGCTCTAAACTCTTTCTAATCGCCCAGATCATTTGGAGACACTACACATTTGTTTTAAAATGGTCAAAATGAATCAGATGAATGGACATGCACCTATATTGATTGTGTACAAAAATAGAAGTATTTTGTTCAAATCGAGAAGCATATTCTTAATATAGAA
Source organism: Cordylochernes scorpioides (assembly GCA_030710605.1). Lineage (NCBI taxonomy): Eukaryota > Metazoa > Arthropoda > Arachnida > Pseudoscorpiones > Chernetidae > Cordylochernes > Cordylochernes scorpioides. The sequence continues at coordinate 186,849,475 of CP092863.1, read as the reverse complement.
CTATATATATGAATACCTATTGATATATGATAAAACGATTAAGATTTGAGTAGTTTTAAAATTGTTTTAATATATATTTTATATATTGAAACACATACTTTTTTTTAGGAAATTAATATTCAAAAATAATAGATTGCACTATCTCAAATGTTCTCAAAAATGAGCTAAGAATATTTTTATGATACTAAAATTTGGAAAAACATTCGAGAATTTTTTATTTGGAATTCATTGTCTTAAAATATATTTAATATCGCTGAAAAATACTGCACCTTTTTTTGTTTGATTTTGGCGGATACTTTTGATGTTGATAAATTAATTATTATTTTTTGGAATAAGACAGATTCTCCTGGAGTGTAAAGAAGTCGTCAACAATCAGGGGTTCCAGACAAAAGTTTTATTTTCCATGCAAGTTGAGGTCCAATTCGTGAGATGGTGCAAAGCAGGATTATTTCTTAGAAATTTTCCAGAAATATCCTGGGATTAGATTGGTAATTCCTAGGAGTGTGGTGATTTAGAATCTTTAGTATTGAAGGACTGGGAAGGCGAATAAAGAATTGGGCCACGGTATAAATTACTTAACGCCCAACATCGTCTTAAATTAATAAAACTTTAAAGTAGCAAACAGACTGTTAAGTGTCGGGTGAAACGTTCAATAATTTCTACGTAGGAGACTAAAACCACGAGACTTTAGAACATCTATAACGATAGGTGCATTTTTTAAAAATGAAATTGAGCTTCTTTCGTTACACATCTTATAGACGTAATTTGTTTATACCTGTTGGCCGTCGGAAAATCATATATCATGATGAAACGGCACTTCACGTCGGGCAAGGGTGTCGCCCAACGACAGGTGGGGATCTCTCTTGTATACCCCGGTTGCTTCAATTTACATACTTTAAATGAAACTATGAAGCACGATTTTTACTTCTTCAAATAAAACATACTTCTTACTGCCATTAAAACATGTTGAGAAATCTAGCTCATTAGTGATTAACTCTCTCAGAGATTTCGCCAATTTGATCAACAATAGAGCTTTTTAGAGGTATACTATTGTATTGACCGATTCTGCTTATATATTTTCTACTAAGGGAGGATCTTAATTGTGGTATATGAGCAAATAATTGACACGTAGTGTATATACAGTAATAAGTCGTTGTATTTAAAAAAGTAAAGTTTGTGCCAAATAGTTTCAATTTTTACAAGGGTAAGTCAAAAATTATTCGCAATGTGGTCAGAATCTTATTGTAATATGAATAGGAAACTTACCTGTACATTTTTTTTGAAGATGGTCCCGTTGCTTTTCAATTGCACTTGGGCCATCGTTGCACATGCTTCCTCAAACCCTTATAAATGAAGGTTTTTGGTTGAGCTGCGAGCCAGAAATGCACCGCTTATTTCACTGCTTCTTCGGGAATATAGGGGAAATCTACTTCAAGACTGAGTTTATAAAGCATTTAAACAGTGTACACATCAGTATGTGGACAGGTAATTATCGTGCAATGACACAACGCTTTTTGACAGCAATCCTCAGCGTTAGCTTCGAATTGAAGGCTTCAACTTGTCAGTAAGCATCTGACTCTACGCGCACTGTCTGTTGTTGTGCTCCTTTCCTGATAATGTTCCAGTACTACGCCTTGTGAGTCCCCAAAAATAAAAAAATGTAAGCATCAATTTTCTTGTGGATAGTCGGCTTTAGAATATTTTTCTTGCGGAACGAATTTGGATGTTTCTATTTCCACCCTGTCGTCTACTCTCCGGCTCGTAATGATGGATCCATGTTTCCTCACCAATGACAATTCCGTTTGAGAAGATGTCAAGTTCATTACCATAGAGATCCAAATGTTTTTGGCAAATTTCCAAGCGATGTTGTTTATGCCTAACTCTGTGACGTGTTTTGGAACCCATTATTGCACAGACTTTATGAAACCCAAGTCTTTTGTGGATCCTATTGTAGGTAGCACCATGACAAATTTGCGGACAACGTGCCATTTTGTCAAAGGTAGCTCGTCTGTCTGACAGAATCAAGTCACGCGCACGTTCAACGTTTTTCTCATTTGTGGCAGTAAATGGTGGTCCGGCGCCTTGCGTAACATTCGTACGGCAATTTGAAATTATTTTAGATTAATTTATATAAACACTGTTCCTGTATTGTACCGAAAGTCTTCGATGAATTCCGGTTTCTGGTCCGAATAGAAAAACTATTTACTGAACATTGCTCTTCTTTGGTCAAATATTATAGATAGCGGGGCATCCATGGTTAACGGGAGATGTCGGAAAGAAAAAACTGGTCCCCAACTCCAAGGGGATCACCCCCGCGAGGAAGTCGGCGTTGTCTTTTTCCAAACTTCGATCCAGTATAAGCGACTCTTGAAGAGCTATAGAAGGAACCCTGAGATGGCGCTGCAGTCGTCATCGGTGAAAGTGGAATAAGATCGAGGTCTGACAAGGAAGGATTGTCGAAGGGACAGCGTTGTCCTCCAGTCTCTACCTCATAAAGTGGCTTGTTCTCTCGTTGTATCCAGCGCCGGACTCGGCGACGGCTGGCACTAGTGACCGTATCTCCGCGACCAGATATGCATTGATCCTGATCTAATTTTCCAATAATCACGAGGATGTTGCCAAGTCTTCCAACATTTCATCGATGAACGTTTACATTCAATCGACGAACAGCCCCGAACGTAGCAGCTTGACGCTGCAGAAGTCTTGTAGGAGCTAGTTCTTCCACTTGAATTGAAACGGAACGGTGGCCTTAGCGTAGTCGTTGGTTTGGTATTAGGTGACACGGTTGCAGAAGCCGGATGGAATTAGGATTCTATCCAGACAACGCGTGTCGAAACGACTTCCGATGATTGCGACCCTGGTGTGCTTCAATGCTTCACATCGACGAGGTCGACTTGGTCCAGTAGATCCGCGAGAACTTCCACAGAACCCCATGCCAGACCCTTATGCAACTCTTCGGAGAAGTTCAGGTCACCGAGGAATCAAGTACCTTCTTCATACACCAAATCTACGATAGTCTGGTGCTGGACGCATCGTCTTCAGGAGCATGAGAGACGTGAGCATTGACACACATCATGGAGACTCTCCGGATCAGTCCATCTCGTCGAGGATTTGCCTATCCCATACTGTTGTCATGTCGTCTTCTCCTTCGCCAGAGAAGTGTTGTCCATTTTTTGGGGAGGGGGGGGGGGGGGGTAGGCGTCGCTGATCCCCGAAGGAGAATGGTTTCCGCCTCATGCTCCACATAATATCTATAATTGGTGTTTGTCTGCAAAATCGGTAACTAGATGGTGCCCAGGTACTGCGCGGCTAGGGAAGGGGCGCTATTGGAGAAGTCACCAACAGTCACCTGTAGCCAACAGGTTTGACGGCCGCAGGAATCTGTTGTCACCTCGAAGATGCAGGTACCTCAGGCTGGCGGGATGCAGAACCCGGTGGTACAGCTCAAGGACGCTTGAGGCGGCCTCTTAGAAGTTCTGAATTTCCTTTTTCTCGATGAAAGTCAGACCTAAGGATTCGGAGCTGTCAGTCACGCCGGCTACGGATCAGCCATAAGTAGCCATTGATGGCGCTGCGCAGTGAAGCCTGGACCCTTTTCAGGCAGGAGAGCCGAAATCAGTTAGGTCGACGTCACTCTCAGAAAATGGGCGAACCAGTATGACCCCGGGAAGCCACGATACTCGGCTTGTACCACACACGAAGCGCGCCAGCCGCGCCTAAAGCCAGCCGATGGTGGTTTCAAGTAGAACGTAGCCTTGGAGTTGGTATAGGATGAACCCAGAACCAGGCTGTTGGCCGCGCGGGTGAAGGGTGACCCCCTGCGATAGCTCGTTCCAACAGCCCCATTAGGTGGGAAGCCTGGGAGGCGACGGTGTTCCGGGCAAAGATTGTGTAGCCCAGGACAGTCAGCGAGTCGGACGTCAAGGAGATTCCTAGAGGAGAATCCATCCGGTGCTTCCAGGAGCCGCACCAGAGTCCGCAACTCATGCTGAAGTTTACAGCCACCCCGGACGTCATGCGGAACCTTTTGAAAATCAGGCACATGAGTTCAAAATACGCATCATTCCTGGTGAAGCATACGATGTCATCCGCATAAGCGACCACGCAACCGCGGCACAAAATACTCTCGAGGCGGCGAAGCAGAGGCCCAACTTCGATGCTGAAGTGGGCAGCGCTGAGGTGGCAGCCCTGCCTCACTCCATTGAAAGCGGATTGGCCTTGGTGTAGATATCTTCGACCATGAGGGCGGCGTCTTCTTCTCGGTAGAAGGCCGATAGGCTCAGCTTCCCCAATAATAATAATAAAAAAAAACAGGTAGCTCCTGCTGAGACTTCAGGTCCATAGAGATGACAACCAGTCACGTGTCATGTCAGGCTGCCCCCGGCGGCTCCGTCGGACACTAGCGCAATGTTTCTGGAGAATAACCGTCCTGAAACGGTGTAGGTCTGAAAGTCGGTCACTAGGTCTGACAGATGACGACAGAGACGGCCTATAAGCACGCCGCTGAGGACTCTGTAGTCATTGGTAGCTGATTGGCCCGAAAGACTGTAGACCCGGACCACCGTGCGATTCCGGTAGCAGGATGACCTTGCTACGGTTTGAGGATGAAGGAAGGCCCCGCGGAGCCGAGAAGCCTCGAAGACTTGCCAAAGAACTATGGCGAAGAAATCGTCAAAGACTTCAAATATTCGCAGGGTAAGGTGGTGAATGGCTACCGCTATCTGGTCGCTGGAGATGTCGGCGAGAAAAAGTTGGTCCCACTCTTCGATCTTAAAGAGAATTCATACCGACTGCTTAAGCGCTTCAGCAGGAAACGCTTAAGCTTTTCCCCGGAGATGGCTTTGCCGTCGTCGTCGTTGAGATTTATGTATTACATCGTTTATTAAGGTATATAAAGTTAAATATAAAAATTTATAAATATGGAGAAAGAAAGGCCAAGTCCTCCTAATAGTTTTCATTGCATTAAGGACAATATGGAAAGTTTTTTTTTATTTGAAAAGAAATTGCTTCACAGTTATATCTCTTATATTATATGGCACGTTCTTGCCTTATATCTAGTTATGTATTATTTTTGATCCATGAACTTGGATTGACTATATGTATATAAATCCGTAGAAGATATTTCCATGGTTTTGTAAGGCGTTTATATGGAAGAGATAATACTTTGCTAATAAAGGTTTTAAAATTATTCAATGAAATCTAGAGTGTAAAATATGTTTTAAAATATATTATATCACTTAAAATTTTTAGATTATTCAAAAATATTAATCTCTGAGTATAGGTTTTTTTATTACACTTTTAACGAGTTTACAAGCTTTCGGGTTTTGAACGAACCTTCTACAGGTAAAATTTTTCGGAAAAGGAAACTATGCTGTATTGTAGTGTTTATATACATTACTATCGTTTTGAAAATGCAGCAATCGGTATTTTATTTATTAGATAATAAAAATAATATATTGGATTTATATATATAATAAAATAGTTATTTGGCCAATATTTCGGTTGGCTGAACGCCAAACCTTTATCAAGGCATTACATATAATTATAAATATGTAATGCCTTGAAAAAAAGGTTTGACGTTCAGCCAACCGAAATATTGGCAAACTAAATATTTTATTAAATTCAATATATGTGTTGTAGATGAATGATAAAAATAACTTTGACTTGTGCTTAATTAATAGGTAGAAATTTTACTTTTGATAAATAATCTTTAAGATAATAAACTTAGTGATAATAAAACTTATAGATAAAAAAAATTGTTGGTAATCAAACTTATAGATTATAAAACTTGTTGGTATTCAAACTTTTAGATAAAAAACTTAGATGTAATAAAAACTTATCGGTAAATAAAAACAGTATTTATAAACCTTTTGGTAGAAAAACTTGCTTGAATATATGTTTAAAATTTTAAAATAGTGTACTTAACTTGGATAATTTAAGATGACATTGGATTAAATTTAGGTACTTTAATCAAAACGTAAGGATTAAATATGAAAAAGTTCGACGCGCGTTTAAATGGCGTCGCTTCCCTTTTTGGTAAATGTTCTTTCTGCTTCTTTTTTTCGCCGCGCATGCGCACCACCTCTGATTTTTCGTCACCAACTATGCAGGCGCACCACTTCTCACCGGCGGTGGCGCCGCCAGGCGAGCTTAGCTGGATTTGGTCAATCTAACCTCTCCAATATGCTTTTTTATTATCTAATACATTACTATATTTACATATTTTGTTTTGGACTATTCAGATTTTACTTTAAATATTAATTTATACAATTTGATATGAAATAGGTTATCTTAAAGTTAACTACAAATCAAAATATTTCACACATATTACCAATTTTATTATCTATTAGAAAAGTTTTGAAATATGTTAATATTGTTTTTTGGATGAATAGAGTGATATTTTGTATTGAGTTTTTAGATGAAGAGTTTGAGGGAGTTAGATAATTAGGACCGTTCAAACTAAACTATGATACACAAGGTAATAAGACCAAATTCAAATAAATAAATAATGTGTGACGTTTCGGTAACAGCGTTGTTACCATCTTCAAAATGTTACCGAAACGTTACACACTATTTATTTATTTGGATTTGGTCTTATTACCTTGTGTTTATAATTTTTAATCCAAATTGTGCCTTATTATAAACTATGATACATTTTTATTATTTATAACCTTATGAAAGTAACACTTTAATGAGGCTTCGGAAACTGACTGTCGTACCAGACCCGTTCAATGCATCGATTGATAAGACCTATTCGTTTAGTTTCACATAAATATATTTAAATAAATTATATATAATTTATTTATATTTTCATCATTTTTAATATTTCAT
>CP092863.1:186404042-186842258 GCA_030710605.1 Cordylochernes scorpioides | reverse complement strand
AGCAATACGATAAAATAATCCCTTTAATCAATATTTAAATAAGTTTCCCTGGATGCTTAATGTTCTTATTTTAATAGAAAGCAATAGTTATATTTATGGCAGACCAAAATTGCATAAGCAAAAATTTCCACTTAGATCCATAGTAATATTTCACCATGGGGAATTATCCACTTCCCTTCCAAGATGTGGAGGATTTGAATGGATGTCTTGAATCCAACCATAACCAAAAGTTAGCAAGGAGCGACTCCTTTTTTGCATCAACAATAATGACTTCTAAGTCTGGAAGGGTTTTATGTACATCGCTGTGTCTTCCTGCCAGCGTCCAGACTGGAAGTGAGAGTAACGGGTTATGCGGAAAGGAGTTTCCACTCTCTAAGGGGACTGCTTAATATCGCAAAATGTTTTTTTTTTTTTTACGTCCATGTAATTTTCCACTTCAATGGTAAAGCTTGAATTCTCTCTACAGACATTGAAGGACTCTGCTAATGATGGACAGTACAGCCCTGTTGCATATGTTCTAAGTGACACACCTGGAAAAAAAACTAACAGGCCGGTCACCCCAAGGACCTCTATTAAAATGGTCACTATGCGATGCAGTGGATTAGGTACGCGCCTGGATACCCCAACTATCAGGTCCGACCGCCCTACTGCCATAGTTAGAATACTTTATTATTATTATTATTTTTTTTTTGCAGAATGCGTTTTCTTTCCTAACCTTCCAACCCCTCTCAATCTCCATTTGTGTAAATAAATCAGATTTTTTTTAATAGGGGGTTTGTCACATTCTGCTTATAAATTATTAATAGATGTACATTTTTACGCTGTCAGGAATTATGTAAATATTTGTAACTATAAATAAAGGCGCGTGATTGAAATAAATTTAGTTAGTCATAAGGTTGATTGTTCTCTTTTCTTTACGCAAAACAATATCATCTGCATATTGGCGTGTACAGATCATCATAGAAACGTTACATATATATGTAGTAATGTGGTTGTTGTATCTTGTTGGGTGAATGCAGTGTGGCATGTTGATTTGCAGTCGTGGTGGCCACAATGATTAGAATGGTTTCAGGCGTGATTGGGATTACACAAAAGGACGAGACATGTTCGATGGCACCATAGAGATGGCGAGAGAGCCAGTGTAACCGACGTCGGTCAGGGGAGATCTGTCTAGAGGGGGTCCGTCCATCATTGTGTCTCAAAGCCGACTAATCTGTTTGAGTAAGAAAGGGCACACCTAGGAACCCGACTTGTTTTTCGGACCTCTTTCCTTCTACTGGCGTCGACTGTCACTCACTCGAAATTTTATTTGTCACTTCGGCAATTACATTATAACTATACAACACATGGAGACATAGATATATTGGAATATATTATAATACGAATAGAATCAAAAAGGATAAGTTTCTTTATGGTAAAATCGATTCGAGCTTTCGGGCGCAAGCAGCCCTTCTACAGGAATAATGGAAACAATATTGGAATATATTACAACATATATATATATATTTATGAATGTATGTTTGTCTGTTCTTTATGCCTGACCAAACCCCACTCATTGTCGTGAAATTTTGGGAAGTTGTTTATCATACTACCGGGAAGGTTTCTGGTTTGAATTTAAATTGAAACTAATATTCGTTGTAATTTTATTAGCAAATTTTCTACTTTCCCTCGCAAGCAGCGCCTCTCGCGGTATCTGGGGAAATTACATTTATAAATTGTAAAAATTATAAAATGTGTTCTAAGTGAAATAAATTCAATATTTAATAAACTGCTGGCCACCGTAAATATAACACCCTGAAAAAAATGCAAATAACATGAAATTTACAACATGCATTAGCGGAGGCGAGATATGCAAATGATTAAAATTTCAGCACAGACGCACATCACTAGCGCCTGTGGCTCCACTTCAAAGCACTATTTAAGGCTTGGAGATTTCGACGATATCAAGTTTGGTAATTGTGTTAAAAAACGATCAATTATGCCTCGATAAAGTTCACCATCAATCATCAAATATCATTTATTTAATGATGATATTTAATAATTACAAAATTAATGCTCAATTGAAATTCTTTTACAATATTGTTCAATATCACAAATGAAGAAGCATGTTTATTCTAACATCCACTATGTAAAACTATGCTTTGTACATATGCTATATTCAAATGTCATATATATAGGAATGATTTTATTGTTAATTTTCATTTTTATGTATTGTATACATTTGATCATTGATAAAAAATATTTGGTGTATTAAAACTGCCTTTTTGTAAAAACACAGCAACGTGTGAACGGGTACAGCTAGGTGGAGCAGAGTATCAAACATAAGGTTTTTTTGATAAGTATAGATTCAGTAGAAAATTGATGTTTGCTAGAATCGTTTTGACAAATGTTCGTTAGGAAAACCTTTACTGGCGTAAAAACCAGGCGAAGCCGGGTACATTCGCTAGTTATATATATTGTTACGTAAAAAGAAAAATGGCGCATTCCAGAAGAGAATGTTTTAGAACGTTCTAGAAAAATGTAGAAAAATCGGAGAACAACGGATGGGCCAATCAGTAGCGATTGCGCAATGCTCAAACCTGGCGGCTTTCTGATTGGCTAACCAACCATGACCGTTCTGGAAATATCTACTCCGGTATATAAAGGGATGAAGAACTCATGCAAGGGGTGAAGAAGAACGAAGCTACGTGGTGGACTCCAATCAAGCTGCTGTCTCAAGAGGTCGGACTGCTGCTTACCGCCGACGCCGGTGTACTTCCTGGAAGTTTCTAGAAAGTTCTACGAACTTCTGTCTCCTGTTCTGCTCCTGCTTTCCCTCACCGTGCTGCAGTTGGTGAGTTTGTAACTGCTGTTTTATTTATTGTTGTTTCATTTTTTTTGCACTCTTCTGTAATTATTTTATCGATTAGGCTTAAATAAAGTCCTAAAGATCCTTTGTACCCATTGAAGTTATTCTTTGTCAACCAACAGCGCAACAATTTGGTGTCAGAAGTGGGATCTTTGGGTGAAGCCTGAATAATTTATGGTACTTACCAGAAAAATGGAAGAAATATTAAAAGCTATCCAAGCTCAAAATCAAGAAACTCGCGAGGCTATTCAAGCTCAAAACCAGGCTATGCAAGCTCAAAATAAAAAAACTCGCAAGGCTAACCAAGCTCAAAACCGAGAAAGATCGTGAAACTATTGAAGCTCAAAACCAAGCTCATCAAACTCAACATCAAGAGCTGAAAGAAAGCTTGGGGCTTAAGTTCCAAAGCTTAGAAGATGAAATCTCAGCTGTAAGAGAAGACGTTTCCTCTGTAAAAGAAGACATTTCCTCTGTAAAACAAGAAATGAAAGAAAAAATGGCTTCTTTAAAAGAGAGAATAGGCTGCTGTCGAAACGGGCCATCCAAGAACTCCGGTTTTCCAGCAAGAGAATAACAATTCGGGTAAGCCTCTTGTCAAAGTTCCTACCTTTGATGGACAATCATCATGGACCTCCTTCAAAACCCAGTTCGATGTGGTTTCCCAAGCTAACGGTTGGAACGTTAGAGATAAGGCAAGCTTTTTGGCTGCTGCACTTCGTGGACCTGCAGTGGATGTACTCCAGATGATTCCGGAACAACTTCGCCTAGACTTCAACGCCCTGATTGATGCGTTGGAGTCCCGATATGGAGAAGAACATTACCAAAAACTTCAGGTGGTGAGTTTCAAGAATAGACTACAAGATAAGAAAGAAAGTTTGCAGGATTTGGCCAACGACATCCGACTCCTGGAAAGATTAGCCTTTCCAACGTGCCCGTCTGAAACACAAGACTTTATGGCCCAACAACGGTTTATTGATGCCATCGAAGACCCTGAGACCTAAAAGTTGCTAGACTTTCAAGTTCGACTGCTCTACATGAAACCCTTGTCCAAGCCATGAAGCATTAACTGCCCAACAAGCCTCAAGGGGAAGTTATCGCGTGGCTAGACAAGTTAAATTGGATAATCCAGAAAGAGAAAAGGGTCGCTGCTGGACCTGTGGAGCTAATGACCACCTGTCTCCAACTTGCCCCCGAAAAGTAAGACAGCGCAGTGATACAGGTTGCTGGAAATGTGGAAAAGACGGCCACATTAGGAAAAACTGTCCAGATAATTCTAAAAGCCCCTCAGTCCCTAGGAAGAACCAGGAAAACTACGAATAGTCAGCTTTTCGGGGCGAAAGCTGACTGGGTCATTTGGGAATGCCCCTGGTGGTACCTTCCAAGTCTCCAGTCTTCGAAATACAGAAAATGGATTTCTGCTACGAGGCTTCATAAATGGAAGAAGCTGCGACATGGTAATTGACACTGGAGCTAATGTCACCCTTGTGCGAGCTGATGTTTTCCAGAATCTGTATCCAAAGCCTGCTTAGGTTCGAATGAAGCCAATTTCACTGCAAACTGCAACAGGGGAGCGGGCTAAAGTGCACCATTGTGTCTTGCTAAGCATACAAATCGGAAGCAAGATTTTCCAGTATAAAGGCTACGTTGCAGATATCATGGACGAGTGCATAATTGGTCTGGATGTCCTGAGACAATTTGGACTTTCGATAGATATCGGGCGGAAATTGCTGCGGACAAGCGATGAAGATATCCCTCTCCTGACATCCCAGCAACTTCACAATTTTCAAACCTGCCGAGTGTTAGCTCTAGAAGATACACAAGTGCCCCCACGCAGTGAATGTGTCATCAAAGGACAGTTGGAGACAACAAAGGTCATTCCGAAAAATGCCATCCTGGAAGGAGACTCCGAGGCGCCTTCAAAGGGGATTCTCGTAGTAAAAGAACTTATTGACACTGGACAGGACGTAATCCCAGTAAGGGTGGTGAATCTCTACGACTCTGCACGTGCCATCAAGAAAGGCTCATGCCTTGGGAATGCAGAACCTGCTGTTTTGATTAAGAGAAACCATCCAGTGATGCAGAAGTCTAAAAGAGCAGACAATGTTCCAGATCATCTTCAACAAGTCTGGGAGGAAACAAAGAAAGAACTTCAACCTGGACAGCAGAAAGAACTGGCAACACTCCTTGCTACCTACGGCAACATTTTTTCCAACAAAGCATATAATCAACACTGGTGAATCAAACCCAATTAAACAAGCACCCCATCGGATACCCCTTGCTCGACGTCAAAAGGCGGAAACCTTGGTAAAAGAGATGCTTGATTAAAACATTATTGAACCATCTTCAAGTCCCTGAGTTTCTCCAGTTGTCTTGGTGAAAAAGAAAGATGAATCTACAAGATTTTGTGTCGACTACAGGAAGTTGAATGATATCACCAAGAAGGACTCTTATCCTTTTCCTCGCATTGATGCAACTCTAGATACATTGGCTGGATCCCAATGGTTTTCAACACTGGATTTGAAAAGTGGATACTGGCAAGTAGAAATGCATCCTGATGACAAAGAAAAGACTGCATTTACAACTGGATCTGGATTGTGGCAGTTCAATGTAATGCCTATCGGACTCTGCAACGCGCCAGCAACCTTTGAACGTCTAAAGGAAGCTGTTCTGCAAGGACTGGCTACAGAAACGTGTCTGGTTTATTTGGATGACATCATTGTACTTGGAAAGAACTTTGAAGAGCATCTCTCGATCATTTAGAAGGTGTTTAAACGTTTAGAAGCTGCCAATTTAAAATTGAGTCCAAAGAAGTGCAAACTCTTTAAAAAGGAATTAGCCTTCCTGGGGCATATCATTTCTGCCGAAGGTGTTCAAACTGATCCAGAAAAGACAGAAACTGTAAGGATGTGGCCTACTCCTGAAGATTTGACACAACTGAGAAGCTTTCTGGGATTATGCACTTACTACCGAAGGCTCATCCCAGGGTTCTCCAAAATTGCAAGACCTCTACATCGTTTGACTGAAAGTGGAAGGCCGTTTGTTTGATTCCCGATTGTCAGCGAGCCATGGAAAAACTGAAAGAGATGCTGGTGGCTGCTCCTATTCTGGCCTACCCTAGACCTGGAGACTCTTTCATCCTGGACACAGACGCAAGTAATACAGGAATTGGTGGCGTCCTCTCACAGTGCAGGAAGGCTCCGAAAGAGTAATTGCTTATTTTAGCAAGACCCTGTCCAAGCCCGAACGAAACTACTGTGTTACTAGAAAAGAGTTGCTGGCTATCTTCAAGTCTATTGAACATTTCCATCACTACCTATATGGACAGGAATTTATACTCAGGAGTGATCACGCTTCCTTGCAATGGCTTTTAAATTTCAAGAACCCAGAAGGACAGCTAGCCAGATGGATTCAAAGACTTCAGGAATACCAAGTTAAAATTCAACATCGTCCTGGAAAACGCCACCAGAATGCTCATGCGCTTTCAAGAAGACCATGTGTTTCACAATGTGGACATTGTGCTCGTGCTGAAGAAAAATATGGCGTAAGGCAAGTTACAGTACAAGAAAGCGATTAAGTAGAAGAGCAACATTGGACTGGACAAGCTTTAAGGAAATCTCAACGTGAAGACCGAGATCTCTTGCTAATGATAAATTGGAAAGAATCAGATGAAAGACCATCCTGGGAAGATGTGGCTAGTACAGTCCTAAAACCAAAAGTATCTGGTCCCTTTGGAATTCTTTGACCCAGCGAGATGGTGTCTTATACAGGAAATGGGAGAGCGAGGATGGAAAGCATGAATTCTGGAAGTTGGTGTTACCCAGATCTCATGTACCTTTGGCTCTTCAGGAGATGCATAGCAGTCCCACGGGATGTCACTTCGGCATCAGAAAAACATTACCAAAGCTAGAGAAAGATATTTTTGGCCAGAAAGTCGAGCTGATGTCGGAAAATGGTGCAGAAATTGTACGCAATGTTCAGCGAGAAAAGCTGAAGAAAGGCTAGAAAAGCTGAAGGAAAGTTGAAGATCTACAATGTAGGTGCCCCATTTGAACGGATTGCAATTGATGTTGTGGGGCCCTTTCCAAAAAGCGACCTAGGAAATAAGTACATCCTGGTAATAATGGATTACTTCACTAAATGGCCTGTCGCAGTCCCTATTCCAGACCAAGAGGCTTCAACTGTATCCGAGGCGCTACTGCAAGATTGGGTCAGCATTTTTGGTGTGCCATGAATTCTGCATTCCGACCAAGGAAAAAATTTCGAATCAAATATTTTCCAAGAACTGTGTAGACGACTGGGCATTGAGAAAACAAGAACTACACCTTTGCATCCTCAATCTGATGGAATGGTTGAACGTTTTAACAGGACTCTTACACAACACCTTACCATGTTTATTGACAAGAATCAGAGAGACTGGGATCAACATCTTCCCATGCTCCTGTGGCTTATCGATCAGATGAGCATGAATCGACTGGCTATAGCCCTGCTAGAATGCTATTTGGCCATGAACTCCGAATGCCTTGTGATGTGCTCCTTGGTCGTCCAGAATAAGCCTTCTGAAACACTGATGAGTACATCTCTCACATGGAAGAAAGGATGCTGACCATTCACCAGTGGGTAAGAGAAAAGCTTCACTTTTCCAGTGAGAAAATGAAAGACAGGTACAACGTCAAGACTTCCCACAAGACCTTCAAAGAGGGTGAAATGGTTTGGCTCCATAATCCTCAACGGAATAAAGGACTTTCTCCTAAACTTCAGTATCAGTGGGAAGGTCCCTACAAGATCATCAAGTGTCTCAATGATGTCATCTATCGAATTCAGAAGTGCAACAATATATTCGATAGTATATTCGAGATGCTATTTCAATTACTATTATTTGTACTGTTATAGATCTTTAAATTTATATATAAAACACTAACAGAGTTTTTATTGTAATATTTTAAGCAATCCCCTCCAAAGATACTGAACTATAAATACGATCTACAAATATATACCAAAATTTTCGTTAATTTCTACTTTATGTGTTTCACACTTATTTTTATCATCCAAATATTAGTAGGTATATTTACTACTAGGTATATTTATTAAATTTTCCAATCGTAGATTGGACAAAATTTTACTTTCAAATGTATTTATTATCACCGAATTTCTTTTTTAAATTTTTACAAGCAAATAGCGGCCAAAAGTCAATAAATATTTCAATATATATGTCAAATTTCAGTGATCTGATTCCAATATCATCACGCATATCCATTTAGATAATACACTAACAGAGTTCTTAGTTGTAATGTTTCAAGCAAATTCCCTCATAGATATTGAAATCTACATAGGATTCTATTTACCAAATTTTCGTTATTTTGAACTTTATATGTGTCATAATTATTTTATTCTCCAAATATTAGAATGTTAATATTTTTTTATTTATTCATTTTTTTGCCAATCGAGATATTTTGCTCTTAAATTTCAATTTATAATCACTAAATTGCTTTTTTTTTAATATGTGGGTTTGTATTATTGCATTTTATCAATGTCTTATAATAGATATATTTCGTGTTTCTTTTATTATAATTGTAAGTATAGTTTTGTTACATATTTTCATATTTTTATAATTTACAAGCACAAAGCTGTCATAAGTCATAAATATTTCAATGTATCTGTTATATTTTAGTGATATGATTCAATATCAACACGTATATTCAAAAAGATAATATACTAACAGTTTTTAGGTGTAACGTTTTAAGCAATTTCCCCCAAAGATACTGAACCATACTTAGCTATCTATAATTTTCATTTTTTTACTTCATGTGTCACACTTATTTTTATTCTTCACAAATATTAGTAGTTGTATTCATTCTTCTAATTTATTCAATTTTTAAATCGTGTATATATTTTTTTACCTCAAATTGAACTTTATATATATATTATCTTCAGCTGCTTTGTTTTAAAAATTTTATTCTTATTATTGAATTTTATTAATTTATAATGGTAAATATTAGATATGTTTTCAATTACCTCCCTTCTTATATAATCAGATATACTTCTCCGTAGAAATTTCCCTTGGGAATCTACTCTAGATGCCCAGGATTTATCCGTGTGCGTATCTTTCCAAATTTATATACTTTACTTAAAATATTTTATTTAACCTTACTTAAAATGCTGCTTCTAATAAAATAAGAATATACCCATGACTCGTATATATACTCTTAATGTATATTCACAGGCCCTTCGGGTAACCTCGGGGCGTTGTCCAGGTCACTCGGCTAGTTAATGATATATTATCCGCATAACAGATTAACTCTCAATTAGACACATGGAATTTTATAAAAAAAAACATTTCAATAAAATTGTTCAAAGAAGTGGAGATCGCAGACCACCCTGAGGACATCCCATAGTAATTAACTTTGAAGTTGTTATATTGTCGTAATTAAAAGATAAATTGCTGGAATTTAAATATACCTATAGTAGTTTTGTGATCAATTTATTTAGTAAAATACCTAGTCTGTTCTTCTCTCTGATGATTGCTGGCCACCATGCATTGTCGAAAGCCCCTAAGATATATATTGTAACTAGCGCACAAATTTTATTTGGTTCATGCTCTATTAATACCTCGATTATTCAAAACTGTAATAGTTGACTTTGACTGATAAATTCACGTTGTCTCGGTCTTAACATATTGTTTTTTTATTTTAAAATTCAAATATTTTATTTTTCCAATTTTATTTTCAAGATTTTTGATAAATTTGTTAATAGATATTTCGGACACGGTAACTTTTAACTAATTCGGGATTGGATTTGTTGGGCATGTCTATTGTTCTGAGTGCTATTGTTTTCCAATATTTTGGGAAATATACTATTTGAATACATTTATTAAATATCTAAATTGTGTAATACCTATAGAGAATTAATGGGAAAACATTTTCTATCATGATATTACTAATATAATCTGGGCTAGGATATTCATTTAAATTGATTTTGTCAATTAACTTTTCTGTTTCTTTCTTATGAGAAAAAGGCACTAGTTTGAATTTGTAATTTACAGTTTATATTTTCTTTTCAATTAACTATAAAAAATGTTCGTTATCATTGTATCATAGGAAATTAATTCATTAACAAGATATATCATCAAATTTTCTTTGCATCTTATTGGTAGTTACTTTTGTAAATTAGAGTAGATCAATTTTTAGGATACATTTGTAGGATTTCATAGGCATTTCCAAACAGATTATTAGATCATTTTTTACCTCTATAAAACTACAGAGAGAGTTAATTGTATTTAATCATTATTAGTCACAGCTCTTTAAAGCCAAATTATTTTTCATTTAGCGAAAAATCTGAGGGGTGAGGTGGGAGGGTCTCAACTAATGAGGGAAGCTCTCTCTCTCTCTCTCTCTCTTTTTGTCATCGCAGTAAGGTTTGTAAGAAATAGTATTTGATGATATATTGAAAAAGAAATATTAATATATAAATTAGTGAAAAGATTAGGCTCACCAGTTATATTTTATTTTTCATATAAATTAAATTATTAAAGGAACGGATAAACACTTGAAGAAATAAAAATTGATTAGAAAAATATAATTTTCTCGAAACTTTCTTTCTTTAAAGATTTTATCAATTTTTCAATATGAATGGGGTTTCAGTTTTTCTCACTCACGAAGAGGGCAATAATTCCAGGGGTATTCTCAGGAGGACGGCTCCGCTCTAAAAGCTCCATTAATTCCGTTGGCTACGTGATCACATTTTATATTGATGTTCTACCTCTGCATGATTTCTCTTCCCCGCTGATATAAAACATTTACTCTTCAGCTATTTGATTTATTTTTAATGACTTCTAGTGTGTGTTAATCGACTTATGTTCACTTAGCGCAGTTAGCTTTTATTACTTTGAGAAATGATTCAGGTATATTTAATCTCGCTATTAACGCCTCCGGTATTTAGGGTATCAATGATGAAATTAGGAGGTGGAATGAAATTAATAAAATGCCTTAAAGTAGGTTTTAAAAATTTTAAAATGTGGTTGTATCGTGTCGGTGTATTAATATTGGCAGATTTCAAACTGCCGATATTTAAGTGCTGGAGGGTGGGTGGACAAAGATAAATAGCCGAGAGACCTGGGCAACGCCCGGGGTTTACTCGAACGGCCTGTGATTAAGGGTATATAGATAGTGGCTTAAAAATTCATATGCATATATTCTTATTTATTAGAAGCAGAATTTAGGTATGGTTATTGTTCGTGTTCGTTAAAAAAAAAATAAAGGGTGATCGATTGAAAGGAAAAACAATGGGGGAAATAAATGCACACTTACACAGTATAATAAAAGGTTTTATTTAAAAATTAAAAAGGGCTAAAAACTATTATACGTATATATAAAGAATTATGCATAAAAAACAAGAAACAAGGTTAAGCAAAAAAAAAGTAAAATTAACTAATCTTAGGGAAGGGAGATAAAAATAAATGGCAGGGGGGTGTCGAGCTTTGTGTTCACACAGTACCTCGGGTGGCAGCACCGTCGCTCGCTTGGCTTCCTCTTGTCGCGGCTCGTGCGATGTCCAAGGCGTCCTTTCCGTCCTCAAGTTGCCGCTTGAGGGATACTCCAAGACGTCCTTTCCGTCCACGAGACTCTGCTTGTGGGATACTTCTCGGACGTCTTTCCGTCCACAAGACGCTGCTTGTAGGATACTTCTCGGACGTCTTTCCGTCCACAAGACGCTGCTTGTAGGATATTTCTCAGGCGCGTCTGCTCCGCCTGGTCCGTTGCTTCCAACTAAGAAAAAAAAAAGATGAGACGCCACATGGCCCCCGTCCCGGGGCTCGCAGAACAACCAAACAAAATTCCAGACGTCCACTTGACTTTGCCTCCCCGGGCCTCAATCGACCTTTGTCCTGATCGGTTCCAGCTGGGAGTTTCCCCGACTAGGTAGATGTTTTGACCCTTTCTTTCAACTTTTCCCCTCGTCACCCTTCACCTAAGTCTTTCATTCTATGTACAAAAGTAGGGATCGGTAAAATAGTTTTAACAGTTATATTAAATATTTCTAAGCAAAGTATATACTTTCGAGCAGATACACCACACGGATAAATCTGGTGCATCTAGAGTAGATCCCCAAGGATATTTTCTATAGAGAAGTATTTCTGATTATTTCAAAGAAGTGAGATAATTAAAATTTAATTAGAAATACCCAAAATATACAATTATAAATTGATAAATTTCAATGATAAAAATCACTTATTTTAAAACAAAGTAATTTGGTGATGATAAATATCTAAAGTAAAATTTGAAGCAAAAATCTACGATTAGAAAATTGTATAAATTGAAATAATAAATATAACTGATAATATTTTTGGAGAATAAAAATAAGTGTGACACACATTAGGTAAAAGATAACGAATAATTTGGTATTTAATGATCGATATGTATAGTTGAGTATTTTTTGGGGAGATTGCTTAAAACATTATTACTAAAACCTCTGTTAGTGATTATCTTTATGAATATGCGTGATTATAATATTGTGGGGGGGCGGCATGGAATTCTAGGCGGAGTCAAATAACAAATTATTCATTGTAAAATCAACTTTTAATTACATTTATTTAATACAAATTATCAGAAGGGGTTAAATTGTTGTATACTACATGTTGAAGTTCTTTTTGTATCTGTGTGTGTGGTAAAATATCATTTCTAGATTATAAAATGTTAGATATATGTGTTTGATATATTATAGATAAATATTTACGTTTCATATGATTTATGATTTATATTTACAATGATGTATAATTATTTTATTATATTAATATGACAACAAATAATATGATATTAATGTTAATTTATATAATTTTAATATAAAGTATATTTTATGAGCATTATATATTTATAAGATGAATAATTTAATATATGAATTAAATAGTTATTAAACAAATTAAAACTTATAATGAAAATATGAAAAGTTAATATTTGGGAGCCGCTACAATATTTTAATCAGATTACTGAAATATGACAGATATATTGAAATATGTATTGATCTTTGGCTGCTTTTTGCTTGTAAAAAAACTAAAAACAAAGCAATTTGGTGTTGATAAATGAATAAAGTAATATATGAAAGCAAAAATAACTAGGATTGGAAAATTGAAAAATAAAAAAATATATATCTACTATAATTAATAAAAACGAGTGTGATTCATGAAGTAAAAGATAACGTAATTATGGAAAGCTATGTACAGTCGAGTATCTTTGAAGGAGATTGCTTAAAACTTTACAACTAAAACCTCTTTTGTTAGTGTATTATCTATGAGGATAAGCGCGTTGATATTGGAATAAGGTTAATGGAATATAACAGATAAACTATTTATTGATATTTTTGTCACTTTTTTACTTGTAAAAAAAGTCAAATGTGTAACAAGACTATATTTAAAATTATAATGAAAGTAAATAGCAATTTAATCAGAAACACGAAATATGCCTACTACTATTAGAAATGAATAAAATGCAATAATACAAACGCACATATTTTAAAACAAAACAATTTAGTGATGATAAATAAAGTAACATTTAAAAGCAAAATATCTACGATTGGAAAATGGAATAGATAAAAAATATATATTGCCACGTGGAAAATATGGAAAGACAAACTTCAGGATTGAGTTTCTTTCCGGGTTAATTGGCCATTAGAGCATGGTCTTCTAACCATCATGGCAGAACGCGACTTCCAGTGGCAAGGGATCCTAGGATCTGGCAGCAAAGATGTCAAGCAGTGGTGGAGGAAACGTAGAGATAGTAGGGAACAGCGCCTGGGAGCAGTGAGAGGCAGGAGTCTTGGCAGGGGAGGAAATCCAGTAGGAGAGGACAGTGAAGGTGGAGGCAGTAGGTCCAGGAAGCCTAGAACTTGAGGGCCTTAGACTTCAGGATAGGGCAGCTTGAGGCTCTCACCTCATGTTTGTCCGGAAGGGCCTTGGCGCACTTGGTGGTGCGCTGGTTGGCTAGGGAGGGACAGGCACGGCCCTCGTGACCCTCTTCTCCGCAGTGGAAGCACTTGGGAGCCCTGGAGCACTGTGCCGAGTTGTGGCCGAATCCACAGTAGCGGAAGCAGACGCGGGCGTGGATGGACTACTCGAAATTAAGGATAACTCCATCCACCACGATTCTCCCGCGCACCCCCAGGGCCCTGAAGGTCTTCAGGTCCACCTCGATGAAGGCAGTACAGGTCCCGTTCTTGGTCGATAATCGATGCGCCACGCGCACCACCTTGTCACCAGGGAGTTGGCAGACAGAAGGGGTTGCCAGGAAGGTCACTTCAATGGTGGAGTTGGAAGTCTCCTGGTCCACTTGGAAGAGGCAGATGCGCGGAAGTATCTCCTTCTGCTGGCGGACCTTCATGCCATCCAGCTTGTTGGCCAGGCAGGTTGTCATTGCGGGGATGGTTTCAGGGTTGCTTGAACAGAGTACCAGTTTTACCCTGGTGCGCAGGGAAGCCCAGACGCATTGAGGGAGAGTGTGGGCGGCGCGGACAGCTTTGAGCATTTCCCGTGGGTCAGCTTGCGTGTTATCAGAGATAACCACGGTGTGGGCCGCAGACTTCTCTCCGTGGAGTGTCCTCTGGGCGCGGCAGGCTTGGAGGCGCGGGAAGGTGCTGGCTTGGCTGGACCCTGAGTGTTGGTCCTTTTTGCGGGTGGGTTTGGTGCTTCAGTCTGCTTCCTCTTGATTGGAGCAGGGGCTGGCAACTTGGGGGGCAGGTGCTTTCACAAGGACAGCTACTGGAGCAGGGGTGGCACGCTTGACAGGGTCAGTTTGAGCACTTTAATCCTTGCAGGAAAGAACAGGGCTGGTTTGGGGGGTACGGCAGGCAGTTTTGGGCTTGTTGGCCTCCATTAATTCGTCTAGCTCCACGAAGTCATTGAAGGTATCTGCGAGGTTCTTCACCTCAGCAAGCAGACACTTGATGAGCTCGGTTCGCTGCGCAATGAACTGGACGAGGTCCATGTGCAGGGACTTGAGCGAGGGCTGGCCAAGGGAGTGCAGGATCTGGTAGTGGCGGGAGATGACCGTTTCGTCCTCCTCCACCAGAGCCGCTATTTCCACAGGGGACTGCTAAGGCTTCTTCTTCTTTTTCCTGGAGGGATCCATGGCGAGAGCAGGGAGGCAGAGATGTTACCAGGGCGAAAGCTAACTGGCAACTGATGAATTGATGATGTGAGAGGAGAGAGACAAACTTCAGGATGACACAGATATTTATTTAGGGCAAGAACATACTATGAATGATAAACAAAAGATAAGCAACGAGGGAAGTTTACAGAGTATGAAGAAATAAATTTAAAAAAGGATATTCTGTTAATAAAATAATAAATCTTTATTACTATATACCTAACTGATAGATCGGTGAATAAAAATAAATGTGACACATGAGGTAAAAAATAACAAAAATTTTCATTAATAAAATATATGTACAGTTAAGTAACTTTGGAGGAGATTGCTTCAATTTTAGCTTTATTGTCAATGGGTAAAAACTTTATACAATTTTCTATAGCGGATAAAGTTTTAGAGAGGAACATATTATCTATATGTTGAGATAATAATAATAATGTTAATATATAATATTATATATAATAATTATAACTGTATATATCCTAAATGTAATATATACATTACAGATACAATTCTTTCGTTGGTTTTGTAGAACGAGAATGGTGCACGCGTGCTTACGTGTTTCAATGAAAAGCACACAACATCCTCGATAAAGAGGGCGAGTTGCCCCTCGAATTATAGAAGAATAAAAAATGCTTGAGCAGAATTTTGGGTCTGAAACTTTTTTTTTAAGTCTGTCATTATTTTGCACCTATTCAATAAATTCGTTCACATAAAGATTTAGTGTGTTTCTCAAGCTCCTATAAAGGATAAACTTCGAACCAGTGTTTTAATGCGGTGCGCGTTAAAGCTAGGTTTCCCTTTAGTGTAATCCTTTGAACAAGTAGAGAATGAGATTCTTCTCTTCCTCTTCATCGTGTATCATAGTTTCGATGGTGGCGGAAGGGTGCCATCATTGTCAGGGTCTTTATTGTGTTTGAAATGTAAGTCAGCATCTCTTTAAAGGTTTTTGAATCGTATCCATCCAGGAACTTGATGTATTCTCCAGAGAGAGATAGAGAGAGTGAGGCTTGAATATATATATTACATTATTACATTTTGAAGCCATTGGTTGAGGCAAAATTCGCATTAAAAATCTGATAGGAAAAGGAATATGGCAATGTTTAGATCATTCTGGCACTGCTCACATTCAAATTCTTTTTCCTTTCTTAAGGACCTCTTTTGTTTTTCTCTATGAAGAGCATTTTTGAAATATATTTGTTTTGAAGGCCTCTTATTTTGTTTATTTTTGGTTACTACACTTAAGAGTATTCAAATAGTTCTGTGCTTCAACGTTTTTCACAAGGGTTTAATACCCTATTAATGCACTTTCTACTTCAAATTCTTCTATTGTTCGAATCAGATAGACATTTAAAAAAATAAATATGTTCTTGGGGTACATAGTTACTTTCTTCTGCTTCTTCACACCTATTGTCTTTAGAAGGCCTACAGTGCCACAAGTCTTCACAAAAACCTCTCCAAACTGTCAACATATTGTTTTCAGATTTTTCATATCACCATTTAGAGCTTTTCACAAATTCTGGAAGGTAGTTAATGATATGGAAAAGAGGGGAAAGAGGTCAATACATTTCAGATTGTTCTAAATATTTATTTAAAAAAATTATATTTGTGCGGCTATACTTTCAACTGAGAATACACAAAAAAAACTTTAAAAAATAGCATTGCTTATTTTAAACATAATACATGTGAAAATGTAGAGTCACCTACTTTTTATTTTTTCTTTCAACTAATATATAATTTGACTTTTACTTAATTTATTTTTTATATAATAAATAAAACCATTTCTGGCAAACAAGAATACAAAATTAATAATTGAACAATTATAAATAAAATTACCTTCTCTCCAAAATAAAGTTCACCTGTCAGTAAAATATTTTGTAATCCAATTTACTCTAACGCAAAAAACAATGTTTCCGGCCTAAAAAATGAAACTGATTTGTATTCAATTAATTTTGTTTTCTTTGCCTAATTCAGGGATCGGTTGCCAAGTAAATAAACAGAGAGGGATGTTTTTAATTCTCCAGACTTTCTGGCTTTTCTTCCAGAAAGTTAAATACATTTCAGATTGTTTTAAATATTTATTTGAATAAAATTAACTGTGTCGCTATACCTTTAACTGAAAATAAACAATAAAAACTTCCAAAAATTGCATTGTTTATTTTAAAAATGATACATATGAAAATGTAGATTTACCTACTTTTTATTTTTTCTTTTAACTAATATATAATTGTAATTTTACTTAAAATGAACCTCTCCCTCAATAATGCTTTAAAACAATTCATTTGTTATATATCTCCTGTACGTTCTACAAAAGTGCAAATTCAAATAAAAACCAATCTTATACCATGGCTTCGGGCTATGACACTCTTCAGTACAAGAGCGGCTTCGATTTCATAACATCCTACGAAAGGATTTATGAAATCCTTTTTCTCAAATCGGCCATAAAAATGTGCTTAAGCTGGTGAAGTAATAGGAACGATTTTCAGGCTAGAATACAAAATTTCGGCAGGATGGCGTTCTAGCGCCAAAAAGGCACTTATCCCTTTTAAATGCAGATAGAACTGATAATATATTTTTATAGTTAAAATGCAGTAAATATTTGTAGAGACTCTAGCCATATATCTATAATTTTAATAGGTTTATTTGTGTATAATCGAATGTAATATAATTACTAACTATTATTTAAGGCAGATTATTTAAAAATAGTATGAACATATATTTAGCCCAACATTGTTAAAGAGATAATCGAGCGATCTCTTGTATATATTTTATATTATTTTTAAAAACCTTCTGTAAAAAAGTAGATTGTAAGTTTAAAAAACTGATTCTACAAAATTAAATTTTAAGTGGACTCTCAATGAATCTAGAACCAAGTTTTTTTTCGTTCGTGATTATAATAATTTGCGAATAGAAAAATTGCGAATATCCGAACTCCCTATATCTCAACATCTAAATATCCTAATTGACGTTGAAAATTGGCGATGTAATTTTAGTTTCAAATATATGAATTCAATTTTTTAATAAATACTTTATTTGATTCAATTTGATTTAAAAGGTAAACGCTGACAATATGGAACTCAATAAAGAGCGAAATTCTCTAAGTAACGGGCGAGGTTACAGAGTAATAAGGGTTTTATAATTAAATATTTTCTATATAAAAACCCTATAAATATAAATTATTTTAAGTAAATATCTTACTTATTATTTATTTATCAAATATAGTGGTGTATTATTCACTCACACATACAGCTTTGTTAAGATCACCGGTCTTCTTATACGGATTCACCACAGGAATGTAGCATAGATGGAGCTCCTATTCCTGGCAGCACAGAACCCAACAACAGCCTCCAGGTCCGACAAATGTCCAGTGGCAATAGTGGTGTATTCTTGCACATATGCACGTCTTTTAAAATAAGAATGAATGGTAGTTGAGTAAAGGGAATCTTTTTGTGTAAATCGGGGGGATAGGTGTATATATAATGTAAAATATAAACAATTATATAGGTAATTTCGCTGAACAAAAAATAAATATATATATAATTTTGATTTTAAAATATTGATGTTGAACATAAGAGGTTATTGGTATAAAACTATATTCTATGAGAGATATCCATAATGAAAATATAGTTTTTGTTGGGAATTATGAAAAAGGGTTCGGGATAATTCATATTGAGTAGGGAGGTTGATATTTCTATTGATACTATTTAGTTTTTATTCTTTGAGGGCTTCCAGGAACATTCGTTGTTTTTGAACAACTAAACGATAACTCTTTCCCATCCCCTCTCTATGAGGAGGTTTATCAGGATGAAGTGGTGGACGCGATTTTATACCGCCCTGAGAGGGAGAGACACCTCAGACAGCTTTCACCTGAAAGCAAGGCCATTCTGTACGAATTCCTCATCATAGCAATTGGAAATGTTGGAAACAAAAAGTCCATTATAAGCAAAGGCCTATATAAACTCAGGACGGCTTGTAATAATTGATATGATCCTAAAGTACCTTCAGAGAAGGCTTCATGTATTATGTAAATATATATATTGTATTTCTATTGTTTATAACTGTAATTATATTAAATATTTATTTTGCTGTTGACTAGAAGTCAATTAAGTATGTTTCAGGAGAATTATTTTAAAAATTTTATAAAGGGATTCCTCACCCCTCAAAATACCAAAGGCATTGGCTGAACGCCAATTGCCATCCGCGACTGCTGATGGCATCAGAACATCTCCAACAACAGAGATTAAGGCCCAACAACAGCCTGGTACAGGCAGACCGTCGACGAGTTGGGCCAATCTCGTCGGTCGGGAAAATCAACTGCCCATGGAGAAGCATAACTGTTGGAATCCGGCCAACGGCTTCTGTACAGATTATGAAATATATATATATGTAGTAAACCCGATGTGGAATGTACTGGGCAGTCGTGGTTGTGGGTGTGTGATGGGATTCCCGCACTGGGACAGCAAGAGACAGAGGCAGGTCTAGATGGTAGCTCCAAGAAGGTAGAGGTAGACCACGGACGAAGGCAGTCGAACCACGGGCGTCACGGATGCCCAAAGCCTACATCGCGGATAGAAGGGGGGTGAGAGATCCCACTGACCGTATAACGGCGTCGCTCTGAAAACAACTCCAACTGCCTTTGTCTAATTTCTGGGCCTTTATATACTCTGGACGCCCGCATATGTGGTGATTCCTGATTGGCTACTGTAATCACGCCACTTTATGGCGCCGGGTTGTTTTCGTCTGGCCTTTGTCGTCTGGTCTACCTCCTTCTTTGTTTTATTTGTCACTTCCATTGTTCGATACATATTTTTATATATAGATATGGGGTTATATAATAAATATCAGAAGATGGTTATGAACTATCTAACTCAAAATATACTACAGAATGTGTCCCTGGTGATGAAGGTTTGGTTGGGGGAATGACATGTAATGAATGATAACCTAACAAACCTATTATAAAAAAAATAAAGGAAATAATTTGTATACAAATTATTTAAAATTATTATTAAGCTACAAGTTAAAAAGATAAAGATGTTGTAATGGTGGTGTATCAATGAAAAAAAAATCAAGGCTATAAAAATAAAAACGCACAAAATGAATGATAAAAGATTAAGAGAAAGTATATAATACAAAATGGTAAATATGGTAAAATGAATCGTACCAGGAAAATAATATCTTATTGCATAAAAGATGAGAGGAAAAAATGTAGTTTATTGACTGAACGTATAATGTGACGCTAAGGTTGAAAAGGGGAAAGGGGGTATCTGAGCATGTTTCTGCAAAGTAGTATCCCAAGCATTCTGCAATGCAATGCGAATTTGTTTAAGTGAGGCATTGTTTTCATTAACAGAAGGCCCAAGATATTCCGTCTGCATCATTAGTTCAGACAGTGAAAAGAGGTGGGAAGATTGATGGAGGTAAAAGGGAGAGGTAGAG
Organism: Cordylochernes scorpioides; assembly: GCA_030710605.1. NCBI lineage: Eukaryota > Metazoa > Arthropoda > Arachnida > Pseudoscorpiones > Chernetidae > Cordylochernes > Cordylochernes scorpioides. The sequence continues at coordinate 186,821,843 of CP092863.1, read as the reverse complement.
GTAAGAGGGATCCCTGTTGTCCATAATGATTGTGCCCGGTTTAATTATGAAAAAAAAAAAGTGAAAAGTTGAAAAAACGGTGAATTGATATGATGAGTCGGGCGATGAGAAAAAGAAAATAAAAAGATTGCGCTGGATATCCTGAACTCATTATTGGGAATGGGTATAACGAGGAAGGATTGTTCCAGTCGAATTAATCAATGAAAAAAACAAATATGTTCGGTGAACTGGAATCCCTTGGAAGGTAGTTGGAGGTTTGAAGGATGTGGAAAAGGAGAGGTGGGTGTAAGAGATTCATTGCTGTCAATTTTGATTGTGTCCGGCTTGTGTGGTGAAAAGAAAAAGTTGAAAAATGAAAAAATGATGAGCCGGACGATGAGAGGAAAAAACAAAATCTAACAGGGTCTCCTGAGCTCACTGTCGGGAATTGTACAGCGAGGAAGGGTCTTCTAGTTAGTTTAATCAATAAAAAAAAAAAAAAGAAAATGGCTGACGAACAATAATCTCTTGATGGATGAAAAAAGTTGGGAGGAAAGGTTCATGGGATAGATTTAGAGGTTGTAAGGGAAGCGTCAAAAATAACATTTTGAAAATCTATTAAGAAAAATAAAATGATAAATGTTTTATCTGTTTAAGAAATATTATAAATATTGTTAGGTGTAGGTTTTTTAAAATGGTGCCTAAAATAGTTGAAGTTGTAAAATTCTAAGTCTAAACATGATGAGAAAAAAAGAAAAAGAGAGAAAAAATATATTAAAGGTAATAATATATAAAGGGTTGATTGGTAGTTGAAGGCATTAATAAACAAAATGATATTATCGATTAATAGTGAAATGTTTTATCTACATCTGTAAGTTAAAAAACAAAGTCCAACACCACAAAACTAGTAAAACTGTAAGTCTATTTACAAATTAATGAGAGAAAAGCTAGTAAACCTATTAAATGGGAAATAATTTGGGGCACAAATTAGTTACTAGAATAAAGGTAAAGATAAAGGAGAAGTGGTGACACACTGATATAATATTATAAAACTACAAAAAATATATAAGAGGAGTACATAGGAAGGATAAATTTAAAGTAAACACACACAATAGCGAAAATAAATATTTGGGAAAATTGGTATACTAGTTACAGTTTTTTTTTACTTAAGGTGCCTTGAGTATTTACAACATAGTTTCAGGGATGTAATACAGGAAGGAGGAGAAGTAGAGATAATAAAAGTAAAATAAAATATAAAAGAAAATTGACTTAAGCAAAAGTTTTGCGATAGGTAGTGACGCAGTGAGGAATAAAGGAAGAAGGTCTGAATTGGTTTCTGTAAAGGACATCTCAGGAGTCCTGCCCTGCAATACGAGCTTAGAAGCGAAGTATTGTTTTCAGGGCTCAGCAATCTCAAGATGTTCTGTAAGTAGCATTAGATAAGATGGGCAAAAGGCGTGAAGATCGAAGGGGAGGTAGGTAATGGGAGAATATGGGAAAGAATTTTTTTTCTGAGAGAGGTTAAAAAGAGATGGTGGCTCAAGAGCTGCGCTGCTGTCGGTGATTGAGCTCGACCAGATGAAAAATAAAATTAAACGAAAAATGAGTGGGCGCATCGTGCTGATTGTGGCCTGAGTCGAGCGTTAGAGAAAAAAAATATCGCTGGTTACCCAAGCTCTCCGTGTGGAGTTAACATGGGGAGGAAGAGTGTACCAGGTCGATGAATCATTAAAAAAATAAAAATTAAAAAATGTTGGCGAGCAGGAGTCTCAGGAACCGTTGAAGAGGTTAGAGGATGGAAGGAAAATAAATATCTTAATGTAAAAGAAATATCCTAAAATATATGGATTGATTCTAAAATATAAAATGGCACACATCAAGGATCGTAAAAATATAAATGAATAAGATTTTAAAATATATTAAGTATTAAGGTTAGTGTGTTCCCCACGTGATGCAATACTTATAAACGCAAATTAGACGATGGTTGGAATAGTGTCGTGGCAATGGACTCCATTTTGGGGATTTAATTGTCCTTTTAGGCGGCCAAGATGGCGTCTCACATGGTCTCATGTACAGGATCGATTTTAGAGATGATGGGGACCTAATTTTTAAAACGGGTTGTCAAAACGATAAACTATCCTATAACATTATAAAAATAAGATTTGTTATAAAAGGGATTTTATATAATTTTCCTATCCGTTTTAATCTGGCAGGTTATTTGGTGGACACGAAGATCTAGTATACCCGGTGTGCCAATATCACGTGTTTCAAGTACAGGTGAACTGAAACTGGAGAGGTCAACATGGCCGCGCTAATCCTTTGTTGCCGGCTGACGCCGCTGGTGTTATTTGTTTGCTGTCAGCCGATCCCATGTCTGGCCTACGTCCTGAGTTAGGTTATGCCATCTGATTTGACGCTTACACAAAGTAACAGGATGTTTTAGGCTATTTAAGTCTGAGGAGATTAAATTATACATAAGAAAGATAGGGATGTTATAGTATGGGGCGTGTCCTTATATTTATTAGTAACTATCTTAATTAACTTAGTCCACGAGGTTCTCGGATTCTCTAGGTGAAATAACCTTAGTTTCCCAGTAAGTTTTGCGTTAAGATTTTCAGACAAATCGTTAGATTGGAGATTATTAGCGGTGATTAGGTTTAGAAAAATTATAAAATAATGAATTTACGAAATTTTCGATTACGATATTAGTTTTTGCATACTACATTTATAGTTGTATTTGTAATTGTGGGAAAAATGGGAGGCACATTATGAGATGAGATAATTTAAAATTGGTATTTATAAAAATACAAATCTAGGACTATTTTAAAACTTTTAAATATTGAGAAATATCAATTGAAATAGTATTAGCTCAAGTAAAATAAATAGTGTAATAAATTCAATTATTAATACTATGGCCACAAATAAGGTATTAAAAAATAACACAAATAACTTTAGAAAATATGATTCGAGTAATTAAAATATAATATGATTTTTTATGTAAAATTGAAAGTTGCATATTTGGATAATGCCATTTTAGGTGAATTTAAGAAAGGCATGTAAGATTAGTAAATTGGTAAAAATGCGTGATTGAATATTTTTAATAATAAAATTGAAAATGATGAATTAACATTTATAATTTGATTAAAATAAAGTAAAAATGATAAATGAGAGTGTGAAAGTTTTAAAAATTGAATAAAAATGCTATAAAAAAGGTTATAATTGATTTTAAAATGCTTAAAGTGAAAATATAAAAATAAAATTTATGGGGAAAATGGCAGAAACAAAGTTTAAAGTATCTTGAAATGGCTGATGCTGGCTGGAGTTGATCTCTGGAGATGGCTGTATGGAAGAAGGCTGCTTGTTGCGTGGGATCCGCCGAAAGGGGAGATGAGGGCTTCCTCCGCACGAGGCACGGCTAGTCCCCGAATGGCGTCTGTTAGGCGGCTTATTAGGTCTTCGCAGTGGTGTTGCATGTTGGTGAGGGCATCCGCGAAGTACTCGTCTCCGGCCTCCGTCATCCTCTGCATGTTGCTGTCCTCAGTTATCCTGTCGACTTTAACGGGTTCTGTAGTAAACCTGATGTGGAATGTACTGGGCAGTCGTGGTTGTGGGTGTGTGATGGGATTCCCGCACTGGGACAGCAAGAGACAGAGGCAGGTCTAGATGGTAGCTCCAAGAAGGTAGAGGTAGACCACGGACGAAGGCAGTCGAACCACGGGCGTCACGGATGCCCAAAGCCTACATCGCGGATAGAAGGGGGGTGAGATCCCACTGACCGTATAACGGCGTCGCTCTGAAAACAACTCCAACTGCCTTTGTCTAATTTCTGGGCCTTTATATACTCTGGACGCCCGCATATGTGGTGATTCCTGATTGGCTACTGTAATCACGCCACTTTATGGCGCCGGGTTGTTTTCGTCTGGCCTTTGTCGTCTGGTCTACCTTCTTCTTTGTTTTATTTGTCACTTCCATTGTTCGATACATATTTTTATATGTAGATATGGGGTTATATATATAATAAATATCAGAAGATGGTTGTGAACTATCTAACTCAAAATATACTACATATATATATTTAAATATACATTTCTCTGAATAGTTTTTTGTTTAATTACATTCGGCAACATTGTAATTTCTATATTTAGAACTCTCGTTTGTTTTTGTAGAGGTAGATTTGTAGAGTTAGTTGCTGCTATTTGGTATGTTATGTTTTTGTTTTAAATTTCTATTAAGGCAAAATAGGTATATGTATGAATAAATATTAATGTAAAATAGGTATACATTTTCCATTCTTTTATAGAATAAATATGTTCATCTAAGATGTCTTGATTTTGAAGGTAATCAAGTAAAAATATACCCTAATAGGAAAATCGATCAACAGAAGGATATTTCGATACTAAATATTAAAAAAAAAAAAAAACATTTTTTGGTAGCAGAGCGTGGTTGATAGAAAATAAATATTCTAAAAGGTATAATATGAATATCTATATAGATATTAGGCTAACAGAGTTTCCAGTTGTAAAGTTTGAAGCTATCTCCTCCAAAGATACTTAACTATAAATATCCATCTATATACCAAAATTTTCGTTATTTATTGCTTCACATAACCGTTTTATTTTTATTCTCCAAATATTAATATATTTATTTATTTTTGATTTATTCTATTTTGCAATCGTAGATTTTTCCCTTCAAATATTGCTTATCTTATCTTATTTGTTATTTATCATCATCGAATTTTTTTTTTTGAACACTTTCATTTTGTATTATTTGTTCTTTTTTGGCTCCTTCTGATATAAGCCTTCCCTACATTCTGAAGAGGCATCAGTTTCCACTAAGGTTGGGTTTTGCTATGACTATAAATAAAGGCTCAAGGCCAAACCTTTGCTAGAGTGGGTCTCTTGCTACAAGAGCCTGTGTTTACACATGGACAGCTCTATGTGGCTTTTATCAAGTGCGAATTTTGGATAGCATATATGTAATGTTGAACCCATATATATAAAAAACTATAATTGCAAATTTATTTTCTGATTTGTTATTTTTTTCTACTGTGTATGTGTATGTCTAAACATTTCACCAATGGCTATAGTTCCTCACCAGAAATAGCTTACCAAACATGAGAATGTGGAGGAGCAAAATAGCTACTTCTTTTTTTTCATATTGTTACGACGCTTCTCAGCCGTCGATGTTTGCGTTCAAGGTTTCTAAGAGAACGATGTGGATTCTTTAGGATACAGCTTAGTGCGGTATATTTATTATAAGAGCTTAAAGAGTAGATAAGTAACTATACAGTAGAAGATTGACTTGCCTTCAATGCCCGCCACTAGAGGGATCCTTCTCCGCTACCGTCTTCCCGGTCAGTCCATACGGCCACACGTTCGGAGCCCACCTGCTGCGTCTGTTGTCCCGCCGTTCTCCCTGCTGCAGGTCCCGTTGTCACCAGACAGACTTCTTCCCCCAGACTGCCATGTCTTCTCGGCACACACCAATCCCCGGCAGGCCGGCCAGCTGACTCGGCTGATCCCTTCCCCACCGCGGCACCAGCTGGACTGCCGACCGTCTGCCACCCCCTCCCCTGGAATTTTGTCAATCCACACTTCCCTGAAGGAGCCCCGGCATACCTTCTCTCTTGGCTTCCCCACGTCTTCTCTTCTATTTCTCTGCTGCATCGCTTCAATATTGAATATAATTAAATAAATTTAACCAATGCCTATAGTTTCTCACCTGAAATGATTTTTTTGTATTATTTATTTGTTAATAAACTATTTATTTTCAACAACAACAACAACAACAAAAAGCCTTTATTTAGGGTCACTGACCCTATACAGGATTCACCAGAGGTATGCATAAGAACAAAGCAGTGAGACAAAGGAAAAAACGATATATACAGAAGAAAAAGAAAAAAAACAAGAAAGAGAAAGAGGGAAGCAAGAAAAACAACACAAAAAGAGTAGCAGTAAGAAAGTGAGGAGTGAGTGTCACTTGGCCTTCTTCTGAGATATGGACTTGTGGAAACCATAAAACGCCGTAGCAATATACTTATTCTGGGTCATATTGTCAATTATTGATGGAAGTGAAGCACAGAGTTGCCCAGTTTTGAGCATAACTATTTATGTAGTAGAAGTTCGTTTTATGTATAAAAGAAACATTCGCGCTTTTAAATTCTTTTATTTTATATGTATAGATGGCGCGTTATTGCTTTGTGTTAATCTATTTATTTTCAATTATTTCGATTTGGCCTTCTCTTTATTTACTTTTTTTCCACTGCTCTATACATAAATTTTGTACATTTTCGGTTGCCGCCGTCGCCTCTGTAATACTTTTTTAACGGTAAAATTGTATTTGAACAACAATCAACTGTCTAAATTTGAATTTTGAAACGGTCGAATTATCAATAGTGTCGAATTACAGTTTGTTATATGATAGGCCGTAGGTCGGGACATCCAAACATGGTCGAAATATCATGTGTCGAATTAACAAGGTTATACTGTATATATAAAACTACAAATGTAGAGTTTTATGAGTTCCTTTAAATTAATTCATTCCATTTATATGTTGTCTTATCTTCAATATAGTTGTGTTGTTTGCAACTTTATTATATGATTTGTTGAAAAAAATATATATTTTTTCATTTTGAATATTTTTTTTAGGCATAAGCACCAATGCCTATAGTTTCTCACCTGAAATGAAATTTTTGTATTAACTTTTGTAATTAAATTTTGCATTCACTAATAAACTATATATTATCAATTATTTTTATTATCGGTCTTCTCTTTATTTACCTATTCCCCCCACTGCTCTATACATTAATTTTCTACATTTTTGCACTGTGTTGTCTAATATGTTGTTGATTATAAGGTTTGCTATGGATGATATGATTCCATTCTCATTTTAATATATAAATATATAAGATCAGACCGAATGTATTTACTTAGAAAGTATTTTTTCAATCACCCTTATATTTGAAATGCTGCTTTTTGGAAATAAGATTACACCCATTGCAATTTTAAAGCCTCTATTTATAATCTTAATATCTCAGCGGGCCATTCGGGTAAACCCGGCGTTGCCCGGGTCATTCGGCTAGTATACTATATATATTATAGTACTTACTATAGTACTTATATATATTATAGTACTTACTATAGTACTTATATTATAGTATTGTGTATGTATAAATATATTAGAAATATATCTAAAATAAAATAAATCATACTGATATATATGCGATAAAACTCTTATTTTGAATATATAATGTACATTTATATATTTTATACTATAAAAATAGCCTCGCACTATACAGTATGAGAAATCTATATCAATTCACAGTAAAAATAAATAGAACAAATTTTATAAGAAACAAAAAACAATACTTTAACCTTAGTTAGGTATAAAAAAAAGCAGACAATGAAAATGGTGTAACACCTCGCGGGGCAAATGCCAATATTGTTACCTTGGGTATCGACAGGCTTTTTCTTCCTCCGCCTGACTTGTCACACAGGGCTGGACATAGCTTTTTTTTCTTTTCACATATCTTGTTTAAGGTGTCAGATTTACCATTTTACCTCTCCTCCTCCACCTCCTTCAATGCCTTCCTTTACTGAAGTTGAGCCACATGGTCTTTCCATACTGTCCGGTCCTCCGCCATCCTCTTCATCTCCTTATAGGTGTGTCGTACAATCTATTGTTTTAGATCGTTTGTGCATCCCCGTCGTCTCCTTCCCCTCGATCTCTTCCCTTATAGAGCGCCAATAAAGGGAAAATATAATTTTAAATACATTTCTTCAATAAAAAGGGAAACCTTAATATAAAAGTATACTTGTATATAAATCAGGTTGTATAAACAGTCCAAAATGGCTCTCAAGGAAACTAAGCCCTGATCACAATGTGATCAAAGGGTTCCATTTTGCAAAGAGCTACAGGATATCTATGAAGCTCAAAAGGACACTTTTATTTTTTCAAATATAGTGACTTGAACTTAGACTTAGGCATACCTTTAAGACCTAGAAACTAAGGCACAGTCATTAGAATGGCATTATATCAGCTCACCTAGGAAAAAATTAAAAGTGCAAAGATTGTCTAAATAGGTGATGGCAACTGTTTTTTTGGGACATGGGAGGTGTGATACTGACTGACTTTCTAGAAGAAAGTATCGCTGTAAAAAGTTCTGTAGCTGTAAGCTGTAAACAGCTTAGGGAAGCTATTCGAAAAGAAAAGACCAGAGATTCCCCTTAAATTCGTCCAGTTACACCATGACAATATGCACGGCCGCACACCTCCTTCCAGACTTCAGAAGCTATTGGACAAATGGGCTGGTCACTGGTTACACAACCCCTTACAGCCCATAATCGAGTACTTTGTGACTTCTATTTATTCTACACCAATAAAAAAAAGGTCTGAAGTGGCAAAGAATTTAAGACCTACAGAAAGTAAAACAGGCTATAATGAAATTAGTGATGAAAGTTGAGAAAGCAGCCTCCAGAATATTTCTAAAATGTGAACAAAATTTGAATAAAATATTTAGTACCTTTCGAGTTATGGCCGAACAGGCATTACTTTTCGAACTACCTGTGTACTTTCATTTTAAAACTTTATACAAAAGGTACTAGGAAAGTTTTGCAATACGCTCCAACCTGTGCATCCACATGGGCACGAGTTAGCTAGATGTTTATATTCTTTGAACTGTGGAGTGATAAAATATTATGAATGTCTAACTGGTGAAAAATTGAATACTGAGCCATTTTGCGATATAAACTTGAACGCGGTTCGGGCATTGAAGAATGCAAAAAATGACAACTATACTGGAAAATGATTGTCCACATTGTACTTTATAAAATAAATAAAGCTTCCAGGATTAAGTTTCTTGTACAACCTTTTATTTTCAAGCTTTCAGACTTGTCAGTCCTTCAACAGGACATTGTACATTCCAGCGAGGAAAATATGACATAAGAGACGGGCCAAGCTCTGGACGTCCTGCTTCGTCAGTTAATGAGGAAAACATCGCTGACGTCAAGAAATTATCGGATAGTGATCGAAATAGACATTATCACCAGATAGAGGAGAGTTTAGCCCTTCCTGCACCAGCAAGTCATTCCATTCTGCACGACCAATTCAAAATGAGTAAAGTTTGTTCCGTATGGGTTCGCCATTCCTTAACTGATGAGCAGATGTGCCTAATGAAGCCCAGAATCAAGTATGGATCTTTAAAGGTGAAAGAATGCCTGTCTCTATTCGAAAATCCAGATCCATAAAGAAGAAATGTTAGCCGTATTCTTTACTTACTACCAGAGAAGTCATGAGTCGCGCGGTTCTGAAAAATAGAAGGACAGTCACTTCTCCAAGTGGTACACTAAGGAATGCTCTCCTAAAGTTGTTCAAACTATCAAAAGGTTACGTCCGAACTCGAAGACTGACACATGACTTTTCCACCATGTCAATGCTATAGCTCACCGTTCGAAGGTCTGCGCCGATTATTTGGCATATACTGGACTAAAATTGTTTGAAAATTCTACTTTCAGTCCAGACCTTGCACCTTGCCACTCTACCCTCTTCTCTCACGTAAAGAACAAACTGAAAGGTAAACGCTTTTCTGCGATGAAAATCATTTGAGGACATGAGATGACGAGTGTGCCCAGCTCCCTGAGGATACATGGAAGAGTTTTTTTATTGGATGGTTTCGAAGGATGAAGAAGTGTATTGATTGTAGTATAAAATATTCGTAAATATTGTAAATAATAAAATCATTAAATTGCAAATTTTCCTAGAGCCTTATGTATTTTGATTTAATTTGACAATCTTGAAAATATCTTACTTCTATGCATATTACTTAACTTTTCAATGTGCAATCTCCCTGTTATATTTGTCTAAACATATTAAATTATATTTATTTAATTATTTAACGTAAAAAAACAAATATTTTCTACATTAAGCACACATCTTCAAAATCATTGGACAAAACGCAGAATCTGATATGTTTTTAAAAATATTTTTCAATCATTGTACTTTCAACTTTTGTCCATAATCGAATAGCCGAACATAATAAGAATATTAACAATAGCTATCCAAGATCTTTAATAGTTCAACATATAAAATAAACAGGTTCTACATTTAACTTATCTCAACCGATAGTGTATTATGACAATATACATTGTAAATACCAAAAACTTTTAATAGAATCTATGATAACCAAACAACAAAAAAGCATGAACAGATGCATTGAAATATCAGAAACATACGAAACAATATGGACAAATACTATCTCATAGATGTAGGCACTCTTCTATATATAACACAATAGTTCACGAATTTATTAAATTCAATTTGAGGTCTCGAGATATCATTCAACTAGCACGTATCATCCACCACGGACGGATATTTTCAAAATTTTGTTTTTCAAAGAGAAATAATGTAATATATTTTCTCTCAGTATATAATAAGTATTTAAAATATGCATATAATAATGTGTATATAAAAATTGTATTTATTATTAATTTTTTGACGTGATAATCCTGTTGAAGGACTGACTAGTCCGAAAGCTTGAAAATAAAAAGTTGCACAAGAAACTTAACCCTGGAAGTTTCTCATTTATTTTATAACATACAACTTTAAATGGGCATAGGGCACACATTAATTTTTTTACTTAATTTTTTTAATGAATTTTCAATATTCAAATATGTTGATAAATATAATTAGCATTTCATTTTTATATATCTCTCTCCAACTTTATATTTATTTTACTCCAATACAATTTTTATTTTCACCATAACTAATTTTAACGCATTCTTTATTTTTATTTTACTTTTTACATTAAATATTTATTCATAATTTTACCTCATTATTCTAATTTTTCACACTTAAGCTCAAATATTACAAATTTTTGTGTATTTTCCTGAGATTGTTTGCACTTTTATAATTAATAAACATACTTCTCCTAAAAAAAGGACAGATATTATTTAAAATGTTATGGAAAATCCTAAGAAATTATCCCCAGAATATTTCATGTTTACGATGCAATGCTTTATTTTCTAATCCATTTTCTTCAATAACAGTATGTTTCCTTTTATTCAAACTTCGTAATTTTAACTCGCCAAAATACGCCTTACCATTCCTTCTTATTGAATTTTATTGCATCAACTTATCATTTTTCCAATGGTTGGCTCTCTTGAGGGTATGAGTTGATTTTACTTTTTTTTGTTCTCTAATTCTTATTATTATATTTTCTGAACCTCAGTTTTGCTTTAGCGTACCCATTCCCTAACATTGAATCCTAATCTTAAAGAGTCAGTGCATTTTATCTCACTCGACCCCAAAGATCTATTTTTTTAAGCACGCGCATGTTCATTATTATTATTGTTTTTGTCTTCAAGAGAGATCGCCCATAAGTTGACTGCCTAACCAATATCCTTCCTGAAATCTATCTGAAAATTGACTCAATTCGTATTGGCACTACGTTTTGTTGACGAATGCTACAGAGATGACTTTCATATTGTTTACATGTAATATTGTTTCAAATGATCCTGCCGACGTATGGATAGGCTGGCAGTCGTGTACGTAAGGCGAGTGTTGATGTTTTTTTCCACACGCCGACAACAAGAAGCAGAGGCAGGGCTAGATGTTAGCACAGAGAGTGAACAGGGACAGCCCACGGGATAGAGGTAGAGGCCATGACACAAATTTGGATGCTTATCACCGAGACATAGACAGTGAGAGAGACAGAAGCCATCTGCCGAAGGCCACACCTTAGAACCATCTGCTGACCCCCTGCTGAAAACTGTCCTGTTTACAGGGGTCGTCTATATAAATCCCTGGAGGGGAGGGGGCCCCATCTGTCTGGGCGTTGGCATTTTCCTCCTCTGTTCCCAGCTGACCGCTCTTTGGATCTTCATTTTGACGTCACCAATTTTAGTTTAAATGCAAATAGGGGTTTACAGGTATTATTAATAAAGATATAGCGTATATACAAAATATGGGGGTGGTAGCAAATAGAAACGGTGTAAATTTCAATAGAAGGGTAGGATATCATAAGGAATCGGCTCTAACTAATTGGAAGATATGTGACATATACTAAAAGTGTCATTATCATACAGTTTGATATATACGATAAAATGTGCCCCCGGTGATGAAAGTTTGTTTGGGGGAAATGAAATAACATGAATGATGACCTAACAAACCTATTATAAAATCAAAAGAAATAATTTGGGCAAAATTAGTTAAAATTATTATAAATATAGGAGAATAAAATAGGACAATAATATAATGATGACTTCTCGATAAGATATAGAATATGATAAAAGAAAAATACATAAGAATAAATAATAAAATTGAGAAAATGTGCAAGATAAAATTAGAAATGCCGTAAAAGTAATTTACTTAGAGAAAAAAAAATTGAGAACCTATTGAATGAAAAAAATAACTAAAAGAGAAGCATAAAGACTAGCAGGGAGAGGTTGGTAGATTGAAGAATGTGGAAAGGGAAAGATAAACGCAAGAGATGTACTGCTGTCAATGATGATGGCACCCGGCTTGTATGATAAAAAAAATGATAAAAATGATGAACCGGGTAATAAAAAAAAAAAGAAATAAAAATCTAGCTGGGTATCCTGAGCTCACTATTGGGAACGATATAGCGAGGAAAGATGTTTCCAGTTGGATTAATGAAAAAAAAATTCTGGCGAGCAAGAATCTCTTGAGGGGAATATATGAGATTGGGGAATGAAGAAAGGGAAGGTAGTTGCAAGGTTTGTTCTTTTGCCAATGACGATTTCACCCGACTAGAATGGTAATAATTTAAAAAAAAAAGATGATTGGTAATGATCTAGCTGGGTATCCTGAACTCACTATTGGGAATGATATAGAGAGGAAGGATTTCTCAGTTGGATTAATCAATGAAAAAAAATTGGCGAACAGGAAGCCCTTGGGGTAATGCATGAGAAGGTATTGGCAGGGGAGGTTAGGAGACGTCAACGATAAAATTAAAAAAAAAACGAAATAGATAAAAAATATATAATAAATTCAAAAATATCTTAAACTATTAGAGAATATTATTAACGTTGTCAATATATTAAAAGTTTTAAAATTATGAGAAAGATGGTTGAAGTTATAACATGTGTGCAATAAGCCTAGAGATCATGGAAAATACGATTTGAAACAAAAAAAAGATATAATTAGTTGTTGATGGCTGACGGCATTGCTAATGATGGTTAAATGAAACACAAGATAATAATAATGAAAAATATAAATGATTCATGTTAAAATGTTTATACACATCTAAATTTGTATTAATTGATATAGTATTAGGGCAGGTGAAATAAAGAACTTGATGAATTTACAATAATAATGCTATTGTCATAAATAGGGTATCGATTGAGTAGCTAATTTAGTGGGGGAAAAATGGAGATAGTGTTACATTAAAAGAGTTCTATAGAGAAAATTATCCTACCAGATGGATGTCTTGGATGGGTCTTGTGGAGTCGCTTGCAATGAGGTTAGGTGATCACTTTTTGCGGTGGTTGCCATGGGACATCGTCGGTGCTGGTTGGCGTTGCGTATCGAGGCTTTCTCGATAAATCCTGTCTGCTTGTTCGAGCCGATGAAAGAAGGTGCTCGTGGCGCAGGAGATGTCGATGGGAGAGATTCTGATTCCTCGGTGCGAGGTACAGTTAGTCCTCGCATGGCGTCTCTGAGAGGGTCCACTGGATCGTCAAGATGGAGGGCAAGTAGAAGGAGCATCCACACGAATGCGCCGTTGACCACCGATGTCTCTGTCATCCTCTGCATGCCGCTGTCCTCAGTTATCCTGTAGACTTTCTGTAATATTGTTTCAAATGATCCTGCCGACGTATGGATAAGCTGGCAGTCGTGTACGTAAGACGAGTGTTGATGTTATTCCCTCACGCTGACAACAAGAAGCAGAGGCAGGGCTAGATGTTAGCACAGAGATTGATCGGGGACAGCCAACGGGACAGAGGTAGAGGCCATGACACAAACTTGGATGCTTATCACCGAGACATAGAGAGAGAGAGTGAGAGAGACAGAAGCCATCTGCCGAAGGCCACACCCTAGAACCATCTGCTGACCCCCTGCTGAAAACTGTCCTGTTTACAGGGGTCGTCTATATAAATCCCTGGAGGGGAGGGGGCCCCATCTGTCTGGGCGTTGGCATTTTCCTCCTCTGTTCCCAGCTGACCGCTCTTTGGATCTTCATTTTGACGTCACCAATTTTAGTTTAAATACAAATAGGGGTTTACAGGTATTATTAATAAAGATATAGCGTATATACAAAATATGGGGGTGGTAGCAAATAGAAACGGTGTAAATTTCAATAGAAGGGTAAGATATCATAAGGAATCGGCTCTAACTAATTGGAAGATATGTGACATATACTAAAAGTGTCATTATTATACAGTTTGATATATACGATATATATATCGTAATTTGAACAAAGATATGTAAGTAATAAAGTATGACGTCTTTTCTAGTCGTCTCAAAGTGACACCAGTTTGCCACCGGACCCCAGGGGAGGGGAGGATGACCCACATAAGACTGACCAATAAGCATCTACACCCGGGGGATCCAGAGAGGGACAAAAAGGGGCCTTTGTCCGGATGTAGACAGTTAGGTTCGGGTGGATCTCTCGGACAGGCCCGCTCAGTACTAGGTCCGTTGTCATCTCACGACGGCCCTCGTGGCCGCCGTTTTGGCTTCCCTCTGCCCCCGCGGCTTCATGCAGGACGCATTTCCGAACTTTCCTCTGTTAATCCTCAACTTTCCCCTGGTTATGGTGCCACTTGAGATGTACTGGGAGAGCGTCTTTTGATCCTAAACTTTGTCCTTACTGTCCCGTGAGGACTTCCCACTCTGCACGCCTTGCCACTCAACCCCGACTGCTTCCAACTCACTTGTTGGCTTACCCGGATTTACGACAGTAGACCCGTATAAGTCGACAGTATATTGTTGCATCATGATTAATGCGCCTATTTTTAAAATTATTTATAATATTATTTTTAATATATTTAAAATTTAAATTATAAATTTATTTATTTTTATAAAACAGATTATTAATATAAAATATTATGTACTATAAAACATTTGTATTTTGATACACTAAATACCCTACATGCTTTAAACTTGGATGTGGTAAATAAAGAGAGATTCTAGGTGCTACCTAAATTTATAGTTGTCTTATTATTGACTGGTTTAACCTTGTAAGATGGTTGAGACACGTTCTGGAAAGATGCAAGACACGTCTGAGGAGAGACTCAATACTGAAGAATCTGCCAAACCGCAGCCCAGTGCAACAATTGGTAGAGATGCAAGTGCCGACCCAGTTGTTTTGAACCCCAACATAGACATCCCCAAATATGATGGAACAGAAGACCCTCGCCCATGGATTGAGTCCCTTGAAGAAATTGGCTTCCTGTACCACTGGGCAGAATATATTATTTCTCGCTATGCAGCCATGAACATGATTGGTAGCGCCAAAACCTGGCTGGACCTACACAAGATAAGTTTTACCAGCTGGGAACATTTCAAGAGCCGCCTAATTCAGGATTTTGGCTCAGACGCCAAAAAAGAAGAATTGAAGATGAGGCTGAACAGAATGCAGCAGTGGAATGAACCTGCAATCAGGTTTGCAGAGGATATCCTGGTTCTGTGCAACAAGGTCGACCCCCAAATGGAAGAAGAGAATAAAATAAATTGGGTTATTGGAGGGTTAAAGAAAGAATACTCTTTTGCCCTCTACTTAAACCCTCCTAAGAATACCAACGAACTCCTAAGATTGTGTAAAAAGATGGATTTGTTTGAAAATAATTATCAAGAACGTATAGAAAAATCAAAGGTTCTATATAATGGACCACGCTCTCCTCGTTCCCACCATCAAGAGCAATGGAAGAACGCTCCGTCGTTCAGAAGACCAGACCAGAACACCTCCAAGCCCCAGGCCCCCGCTCCGAGGTACTACCAGAACACCCCCAAGCCCCAGGCCCCCGCTCCGAGGTACTACCAGAACAAGCCGCTGCCCCAGGTATCTGCCCCTAGACGATTTTACACTCCCATTCCTGAGCCAAAACCGGTCTACCCAAGGAAAACCTACAATAAGAGTCCAGATTCAAACAGGAATAGGACAGAAGACGGGAGACCAATATGTTTCAAGTGTAACAAGCCAGGACACGTAGCGCGGTATTGCAGAGTCAAGTTTGTGAGGATCGTAGAAGAGGACCCCTCAGTTTCCCAAGACAAGAGCCAAGAAAATCTTCAAATGGACGAAAGGAAAGATTATACACGGCCTCGCCTCTATGCGGATGTTTGTAATGACACACAAATGAATATTCCTACACGGAATAGATATTCCGTGTTGGAAGATTTAAACTAAGTGTCGCGCCTGATTCCTTCAATCAAAGCAAGTCGACCATAAATGGAATTAGAAAGTTGGACCCTAGGTACAAAATTAATATTAATGTGGACAAGATAGGGTTATGCGAAGCTTTGATTGATACAGGCGCCGATCTTTCAGTGGTCGACCTACGAACAGCACTTTTTGCTAGCCGTGAAATAAATAGTCTCACTAAAACGTGTTCAGGACCCGATGGAAAAAAATTAGATATGGTAGGTAGCATTATTTTAGATTTAAAAATTGATGACACTGAATTATCCCACGAATTTGTAGTAATGGACGCGCATCTACGAACTCTTATTCTTGGACGAGATTTCCTTAAAAAAATGAATGCTAAAATTGATTGTAAACGAGAAACAATAAAATATAATTTGATGAGTAACCATGACGTAAGCAATTATGATCTAAAAAAAATAAAGAGCACTACAGATACCGTTATACCTAAACTATCTATTAAATTGATTAGGGCCTCAATAGAAGCAGAGGATGGCGAATATGTCATCGAAGAGAACAACAGAATGACTCAAACAAATGGTCTTCGATTGGCAAGAAGTTTGCTTACTGTCACGAATAAGAAAACCCATATCTGGATAACGAACCCTTATCCTCGACCTTTAAAAATCATGAAAGACCAAACATTGGCTTATGGAAGTCTTCCTGCAGGGGTAAATTTTATAGAGAATAAAGAGAAGC
Source organism: Cordylochernes scorpioides (assembly GCA_030710605.1). Classification (NCBI taxonomy): domain Eukaryota; kingdom Metazoa; phylum Arthropoda; class Arachnida; order Pseudoscorpiones; family Chernetidae; genus Cordylochernes; species Cordylochernes scorpioides. Next base: position 186,804,784 of record CP092863.1, on the reverse strand, counting down.
AGAATGAAAATGACGAAATACAATTTCAAATAAACAAAAATTTAACATTTAAAGAACAAGAGAGGTTAAAACAAATTTTGGCCAAGTATACTGATTTGTTCTCATCGAGGTTAGGTAGGACCAGTTTGGCAAAACATCAGATTCATACAGAAGACGCAAAACCAATAAAGCACAAGCCTTACCGGGTAAGCGCTAAGGAACGAACCATCATAAAGGATCAAATAGACGAGATGCTCGAAGAAGGAATAATTAGACAATCTTCAAGTCCCTGGTCCTTTCCCGTTATATTGGTAAAAAAACGAGATGGCAAATACAGATTTTGTGTGGACTACAGGAAATTAAATGAAGTAACAGTGAAGGATGTTTATCCAATCCCAAGAATTGATGATGTAATGGATACTCTCCAAGGATCCAAGTACTTCTCAGCAATAGATCTCAAATCGGGATATTGGCAAGTCGAAATTGAAGAGAGAGACAAAGAGAAGACGGCTTTCACTACTGCACATGGGTTATATGAATTCAACGTAATGCCCTTCGGTCTATGCAACGCCCCTGCTACTTTTGAGAGGAACATGGACAATGTCCTCGGAAATCTGAGATGGCAGATTTGCCTTTGCTACCTGGACGATGTAATTATATACAGCTCGGACTTTCCAACCCACATTAAAAGACTTGAAGCTGTCCTCAGATGCTTCAGCGAATCTAATTTAAAACTGAACGCCAAGAAATGCAGATTTGCTTTCGAGGAACTTGAGATCCTTGGACATATAACCAACCAAGAGGGTATAAAACCTGCCGAATATAATATCAAAGCCGTTAGAGATTTTCCTCAGCCCAAGAAGGCCAAAGAAGTGCAATCATTCCTAGGAATGTGCTCATATTATAGAAAATTTATTAAAGATTTCTCATTAATCGCTGACCCATTGACCAGTCTCATCAGAAAAAATGTGCAATTTATCTGGACAGGAAAACAGGAAGAAGCGTTCCAAAACCTTAAAAAAGCTCTTATGAATCCGCCAATTTTAGGTCACTTTGATCCAAATGCAGCCACCTGCATTCACACAGATGCCTCTAACATCGGCTTAGGCGCAACACTAATTCAAAATATCGGTGGCGAAGAGAAGGTAATATCATATTTGAGCCGAACCCTAAGTAAACCTGAGCAAAATTATTCAACCACCGAAAAGGAATGTTTAGCTGTAGTGTGGTCGATATCAAAATTACGGCCCTATTTATATGGAAGGCACTTTAAAATCGTAACTGATCATCACGCACTATGCTGGCTTAAGAATTTAAAAGATCCGACCGGTCGATTAGCACGATGGGCACTGAAGATTCAGTAATATAATTTCGAAATTATACACAAATCGGGAAAAAAACATCTGGACGCTGATGGTCTATCTAGAGGACCCTTACCAGAAAACGAATGGGACGAGGATTATGAAAGACTATTTTTGAATCAAATAATAGACGAAAAGGATGATTTTATTGAGAATATTAAGGAGAACCTTAGTGGAAACAAGCGTTCAATTACACAGAACTTTAAAGAAGAAAATGGGTGTCTCTACAAGAAAAATCCAAATCCTGAAGGCAGAGAATGGTTGCTGGTAGTGCCAAAGAAGAGAAGGAAAGAAATCATGAGTGAATACCACAACCATATGCTGAATGGCCATCTGGGCGTCGCTAGAACCACATACCGATTGAAGAATAAATACTATTGGCCTTCCATGCTGAAAGATGTTTCCGAATTTGTAAAGACATGCCATCTTTGCCAAAGTCGGAAAGGTTCAAATCAGTTGCCATCTGGACTTCTACAACCTATTCCCCCAGCTAACTACCCTTTTGAAAGAATCGGAATTGACTTTGTTGGCCCCTTGCCATCAACGAAAAGAAGAAGGAAATGGATCATTGTGTTGACGGATTATTATACCAAGTATGCTGAAACAAAGGCAGTACCAGAAGCGACAGTGAAAGAAGTCTCTACATTTTTAATCGAACATATATTTTTACGTCACGGGGCTCCAAGATTTCTTATCAGCGACAGAGGTTCACAATTCACTAGCAATTTGATGAAGGAGGTTATGAAAATGTGCAAAGTTAAACATTGCTTCACAACGAGCTACCACCCCCAGACTAACGGACTAACGGAACGGCTAAATAGAACTTTAATCAATATGATCAGCATGTATGTGAATACGGATCAGAAGAACTGGGACGAAATCCTTCCTTCTATCACCCACGCATATAATACCACAATTCAAGAAACCACAGGCTACTCTCCATTTTTCCTGTTGTTTGGGAGGGAACCCATGTCCCTCTTAGACGACGAGAATATCCCAACGGACAGTAACATGAACGATTACGACGAATATATAGAAAACTACTTAGATAAAATAGCAAGGACGAGACAGGTAGTCATTAACAACACAGAGAAGACTCAGGAAAGAATGAAAAGAAACTATGACAAAAAACACAACGAGAGAATCTATGAACCAGGACATTTAGTGGCAGTTTGGACACCAGTCAGGAAAATCGGAAAATGTGAAAAACTATTGAGAAAATATTTTGGGCCATATCGAATATTAAAGAAGCTGTCCAACGTAAATTACTTAATTGAGCCGAAAGATAATCCTGGCCAAGACCCATTGATTGTCCATGTCTCAAGACTCAAACCCTATTTTGAAAGAATTGATGAGGTCACTCACGAGGACGTGACGACCTCTGGAGAGGGGGAAGTGTTGCATCATGATTAATGCGCCTATTTTTAAAATTATTTATAATATTATTTTTAATATATTTAAAATTTAAATTATAAATTTATTTATTTTTATAAAACAGATTATTAATATAAAATATTATGTACTATAAAACATTTGTATTTTGATACACTAAATACCCTACATGCTTTAAACTTGGATGTGGTAAATAAAGAGAGATTCTAGGTGCTACCTAAATTTATAGTTGTCTTATTATTGACTGGTTCAACCTTGTAAGATGGTTGAGACACGTTCTGGAAAGATGCAAGACACGTCTGAGGAGAGACTCAAGACTGAAGAATCTGCCAAACCGCAGCCCAGTGCAACAATATTGATGGCGGACAGTGGACAAAGGACTATGGACGAAAACGGGGAACGCTACGTGGACGCTTCTGAGGTGCCCGCCGCTTACATCCGGCCCAGCGTGGACACCTTGATAGGCTGACTGACCGAGGCCCTTCAAGAAGTCACGGCTCCACGTGCCTATGCCCCTCTATGGCACCTATTCGCGGAACACTTCTTCCGGCAACTGGAAACCGTGCGGAAAGACTTCGATTACGGGTCTGCGAGGCTCCACGAGCTCCTCAAAGGTGAGCCCCTTTCGCTCGAAAGAAGATCGAGCAGAGAAAAAAAAATACAGCGGCCATGTTGACTTCCCCAATTTCGTTCCACCATCGCCAATCATCCCAGTACTTCTTAACACCAACACACGCAGCCATTATAAACAATCCAAGCCAACATTATTATATAGATATCATTGTCATTAGTCATTATATCTTAGAATATTCAACCATCAGCAATCATTTGAATTATTACTATTCGAGTATTTTTTTCATCTCTCATCATATATAGATTCTAAAACCTTAGAAATTTCAAGCTTTTAAAACATCATTTGAGTTAATTTTAACAGTATAATATATTTTTATTACCTTAAGATCATCTTATTTCTGATATCATTGTTTTTATCAGATCATTATTTTTATTTCATATTGGCCCCTCTCTCTATCTCCAAAACCTATATTCCTATATCACTTGCTCACACTTCCTTAACCCATTTTCTCTCAACCTCATACAGTCTCTCATAGAGTTCCTGTTGCCACCCATTTTATTTCTTTTATTAATTCATCTATTAGACCATCCTTTCTCGGTATACAATTCGCAATAACGAGTTCAGAAAATCCAAAGATTCTTTCTTTTTTTTTATCCAACACCCGACAACATCATTCATTACATTCAACCATGTCGGGTTATTCAATCACCAATGGAAGCAGTACCCTTTACCTTCCACAATTCTCACGTTTCATATTTCCCGCAGTCAAGAGTGTCCTGCTCGCCAACCATTTTTTAATTTTATTTAGATTCAACCAGCTGGCTCAACCTTCCTCGCTGTACATTTCCCAACAGTGAGCTCAGACGATCATCATTACAACCATCTTTTTTACTTTTTTTTTTCATTTTCATCCGAGCTCAATCATCATTGGCAACAGAGCAACTCTTGACGCCACCTTTCCCATTCCTCCACTTTCAACTTACATACCTCTCCTGTCTGATCTAATGTTGATTATGGAAAGTCTTGGGAGTTCGGTCAATGAAAACAATACCTCACTTACACAGGCACGTATTGCATTGCCGAACACCATTGCAAGAATCAACTCAGACTTCCTCTCTTTTTACCACTGCGTCACTCAGATATCCATTATAAGTTTACTTGTAACATTTTACTACTTTTGATAAGTTCGTTTTCCTTTTTCTCTCTCACCATGCGAGACTTCTCTGAAATTATAATAATGAAAAAATAAAAAGCAAACCCTAATTGCATTTCAATTTATTATGTTGTATATAGTGATTCAATTTATAAACGTGTGCTTTTATTTGCTTACTAGACGAATGGCCCGGGCAACGCCCGGGTTTTACCCGAGTGCGAATATATTTTAAAAACGTTTTAATTCAAATACTATTCGTTACAATTATATATTTGGCGCCATGGATGTCACTCTTGTGAAACGTCCCGTTCCAAACTGTGTGTTTTTAAAATGTTTTAGCTATATATAATATAACGGTATAATAACGGTATAAATAAATAATGAGCCTATAGCCTAGTGGTCATGGCATCTGCCCGGTAAGCGGAAGGTCGTGGGTTCGATTCCCATCCCTTGACACTTTTTCATTTTATCCATTCTGACCAGACTTCACACAGTGAACTTCACACAGACAGAATAAGGCAATTATATAGGTAGATCTTCATCTTGGCTACACCTTGTATACATCTTGCTTCCTAGGGTGGCCGCTATAGACAGGGTGGTCTGTGTAGACAGGTGGATGTATCACACAGCTGATAACAGGGTTGCCTTGAGTGGCCGCTATAGACAGGGTGGTCTGTATAGACAGGTGGATGTATCACACAGCTGATATCAGGGTTGTCTAGAGTGGTCGCTATAGACAGGGTGGTTTGTATAGACAGGTGTATGTATCACACTGCTGATAACAGGGTTGCCTAAGGTGACCGCTATAGACAGGGTGGTCTGTATAGACAGGTGGATATAACACACTGCTGATAACAGGGTTGTCTAGAGTGGCCGCTATAGACAGGGACCACTATACAGTGACCGCTATAGTCAGGGTGGTCTGTATAGACAGGTGGATGTAACACACTGCTGATAACAGGGTTGTCTAGAGGGGGGCAGGGAGGACACGTGTTCGCCGGCAGCCAATGGGCGCGCATTCTATCCGTGAGCTTCAGACAGAATAAGGCAATTATATAAGTAGATCTGCTCAAAATGTTATATTTATATCCGTGTCCGTCCGCAATGCAAACACCTTTAATCACATAAGTCCAAGTCCATTCAGCTAGAAACCAATGTTAGAAACCTTCCTCGGATAAGTGGGAGAATGGAGAGGTCAGATATCACCCTCGCTGCTATTTTTAACTTCCCCGCTTGCCAGGAGGCCCAGTCGTTACACCCCGGTTTGATTGCTCCCTCGTTTGACCTCGTTTTAACTTGGTGACAATTCTCGTCCTTTGATAGAATTTCTCTTCTGCGTACAACGTTCGATTCTAGCAATATCAACAATTACATATATAAAAATTGTCGCGTTGAAAAATAGACGCAAGGAGAGGTAAACATGAACGGTCTTTATTCGCTTTAACGGTCAACCTTAAAATTGTATCTAAGCTCATTTATATAGCTACTAGACGAATGACCCGGGCAACGCCCGGGTTTACCCGATTAAATGTTTTATTCAAACACTATTCGTTACAATTATACATTGGCGCCGTGGATGTCACTCTTGTGAAACGTCCCGCTCCAAGCTATACAGTCAGATTAGTTACGATATAAATCTTCAAATCGAGCGAGCGTCTATAAATATTTCGATTTATATCAAGTATTCTAATTATTAAGCGAACACACACTATTATTGATAAAATTTTGAGAAGATTTCGATTTTAAACGTATTTATAACCTTTATAGAGGGCGCTGTTCGTGATCTAAGTAGAATAATTTGAATATATAGTTTTAATATTTAATTTATATATAATTTAAAATAGCCTATCGTTTTCCACGTATTTTTTTACCTATGTATGGAAATTTTGGTACTGTAAAAAAAAAACTTTGCCTTAATAATATAAAAAAAAAACACCCAGGCTAAGTTTCGAACCAAGGTTGTGGAAATACGAAGCCGCACACTTAACCATTAAGCTACGCTTGGCATTATAAATACTCGCATGTAAAGCTATTTCAGGCCTTACATATTTCTATCAACCTTTTTGAAATAGGTTTTTGAAACATGGAAATTATAATACTTCAAATAAATAGAAATAGAGTGAACACAAATAAAATATACCAAATATTTCGAATTAGAGCAGTTATTTTAAACGGTGAATTAGATCAGTTATATCTAAAAATTAAAATATATAAATAAATAAAACATACCAAATATTTCAAGAGCAGTTATTTTAAACGGCGAATTTGAACAGTTATATCTAAAAAAGAAAATATATAAATGAATAAAACCTACCAAATATTTCAAATTAGAGCAGTTATTATATAAATATTCATATTATATGTGTTATTAAGCGAACTATTATTAGTTATTTTACGGCGAATTAGATCAGTTATATCTAAAAATGAAAATATATAAATAAATAAAACCTACCAAATATTTCAAATTAGAGCAGTTATTATATAAATATTTATATTATATGTGTTATTAAGCGAACTATTAGTAGTTATTTTAAACGGCGAATTAGATCAGTTATAGCTAAAAATGAAAATATATAAATAAATAAAACCTACCAAATATTTCAAATTAGAGCAGTTATTATATAAATTAACTTTATGAACGGAAAAATATGTCCAGGGTAGCCTAGTGGTCATGGCATCTGCCCGGTAAGCGGAAGGTCGTGGGTTCGATTCCCATCCCTTGACACTTTTTTTATTTTATCCATTCTGACCAAAATCTATCCGTGAACTTCACACAGTGAACTTCACACAGACAGAATAAGGCTATTATATAAGTAGATATGACATAATTAAAAACTTATGTAAATCAATAGAATCTAAAAATTATGCAAACAAATCAACCACGCTACAATATTTTTATTTTCCTAGAATATATTTGGTGCTATATAATTCAAAATATATCTGCAAAAGGTATTAAATTTAATATACGTTACTTAAAACGAAAATATTTGGATCTGTTACTATTAAATTTTTGTTGATCCTATTTAGTCCAGAAAAACAGGACAGTCCAGTAAAACACATCGAGTCTTTTATTGTTTTAATTCTTTTTTCAAAGCTTCTGAAATTTGCGTGATTAGAAATGAATTGAGAATTATAAGGGTTTGGCCCGAAATATTTTGGTATGTTGTTAGGAAAGAAGCTTTCAAATTTTCATTTGTGTTCTTTTTCAAAGTATCCATTTTAGATTCATTAAAATCCGCCATTATGCTTGAGTCATCTGAATTGTATTTTTGTTTTTCTTCGAAAGTTAATTTATTTAATTCATATTTCATATCTTTGGATTCAATAAAATAGTTAAGCAATGGCAACTTGGATATGCTAAATATACAATTATAACTCGTCGTTTTATAAGATTTCGTGCACCTTTATATCCACGTACTTGTATATAATACTAGCAGAAAGGGACCAGATTCAAGCGTATTTTGTTAGGACGCCTAATCAGTTGAATAATTTCAATTTATAGAAGCATTATGCTAAAAATAACAACTTATTTAACCCACCCGTGCTGCCACTATTTGGAATAGCTTCTTTGTTAAAAAATAAATATATTTTTAGCCTACCTTTATGTTAAATTTCCTAATTATCGTTTCCGTAGTTTTGCCTGAGGCATGCAACAATCAGCGATTCAGAATTCATTTAAAAAAATAAATTTTAGGATTTACGAAAAAGATGTTTATGTATAATCACCCAAAAGGGTACCATATGATAGAATGATTTAGAAAATAATAAACTAAATAAAAAACGTGAGGCGTGAAAATTGAGTTCTGAGTGAAGCATTTTATTTATCAAGTAATGTGTCAAACTGATAATCATTCAATCAATGGAAGTTCTTGGGGTCGATTCGCCGTATTTGACAAAGGGAAGCCCATTTTGGGAGCAATTCTTGCCAAGAATCGTCAATAGGTCCGTCCGAATCATCGAAAAATTTATTGGTCTGTCAATTCCTGGGTGAAAGATTGACGAAGCGGGTTCAATGGAAGGCTAGTGGCCTCGTTCTGTATCGAGCGGGCCAAGTTTAGAAGTAGTTCTATGTCAGCACATTGGTCTTTTTGGTAGGCACTTTATTTCCATCAAAATTGAAGTATGGAACTTTCCTTGAATGGTAACTAAATATATTTATGCTTTATGACGGTTGAACAATTTTATATCGACATCTTCCGAAAATTCAAACTATTAAACAATTATTTTTACTAAATATTTAATTCTTATTCATACACCCCAATTTTTGGGTGGAATTTTATCAGTATTTAGAATCTCTTGCATATATTTATTTTGATAATAATATGGAAAGACCTGGTTTATATTGAGATACTATGAAATAAAACTTAATACCTAATAAAACTAAAAAATACAAAAGTTGAGTTCTTTAAAATAGGATCATTAAAATATTCTTGTATTAGAGTTTATTTGACACTTTCCCATATTTTATGATTTTTCTAACAATAAAATAAGATAAATTGAGAAAAAGGCATCTCCTTATTGTGAAACTGAGAGTTGCTAATGGCTTGCGCCATCTATCGGAATAAATATCAACTATTCTCGTTGATTTTTAATTATTCCAGAATTGGCCAAATACCCATTCTTGATTAATCAAGAAAAGCTAACCACGGACGCGTTTCGGGCTGTTGGCCCTCATCAGCGTGGAGCAAGCTGTACCTCAACGACCAAAAAAAATGGTCATTAAGGCATCCTGAAAAATCATGAAACGGGTAGTTAAGGCCAGAATTGCGTGAGGACGCTACACAATGTGAAAAAATAGTACAAATGTAATTAATATTAATAAATTAAAATTAATAAAATAAGAGTTACATTAACCATCTTCTAAATGAGATGAGATAATAAAGGCAAGTTCCGTCTCTTATATATGACGCTGGAGTTCATTTATTTAACTGCCAATATGCTCTACTGTTATAACTATAGAAAGTCTCTGCTTCAGGAGTAAATTTATCTTTTACAATGGTTGGACACGCATATATATATACAATAGTAACCAGCCAAAACACCTGAGAAATCTCATCCTTCTATGTTTTTACTGAAACCAATACACACGGTACGGAGGTTGATGAGTAGTGGTACATAGCGTTGATTATTGATAGTCACAACCCGGAATAAAATTACACATTCAGCTATTTTTTTCAGCCTAAATGGCATTCATTTTTAAAAACAATCCAATGAGTACAACTTATCAAACTGGCACCTTATAGGTTTATTTATTTATGCTTATGAGGTGATACAGCAGCGTATTTACAATAAGAGAGGAGACAAAATGAATTAAATCTAGAAAAAAGAAGTGAGGACATATCGGTCATTAAAGTCTGAGAGGCAAGGCCTTCAGCCAGTTCAGGGCTTCCGGGGTGAAAGAATGGAGATTGGAGATTCCTCCATTGAATTTGTACAGCGGGCAGTCATCTAGTATATGGGACATTGATTGTGGGACGTTATAGGTGAAAATATATATTATATTCTGTTATATTTAATTTAAACTATTTTGACGCGTAGATTTATTTATTAATTAAAACAAATTTCTATTGCCCTCTTTCGCCAGTTTGATCTACCGTGCATCATGTTAACATTTACATCTATAGCCCGTCTCTGCAATTCAGCACATTCAGCTTGGTATCAAAGTCAGTTATGGCAATTCCAAGGAGAGCAAGCCAGGACTTAGCAATCTTATCAAATAAACACCTTTGGCAAATTCTGAAGGTTTTACGAATCCCTTGCGGATCTTTTTACACCAAATCCCATCTTTGTACTTAATAAGGCGATAGCTTGAATCCAGTGTCTCCATGCTGGCATTCTGAAATCGTCAGTTTTGTTGTCTTGGCTTTGTGACCGAAATGAGTCTGTTCGATTTGAGTGATGCTCAATAGATAGCGCTGAGTTTTGCGTCTATTTTCTAGGAAGAAGTATACGTTATTTTTTTTCAGATTTTTAAAACATGACTTGTAAACCTCGTCTCTTTCATCATCCTTATATATGGGTTATGGGTTTATAATAATAATTAATATTAATGTTGTTGTTGTGTCCAATTTAGAGACTCAGATGTCTCCAGACATTTCTATCACAGCGGTCGCAATATCCTCTATCTTGGGCGTGAGAAGTTTCTGTTCTAGATCCATCTCAATTTTCTGTGTCATCCTGAAGTTTGTCTTTCCTGATTTTCTACGTAACATTTTAGTGGAGATGCTGGGTAGATTAGGAAAGAGAAACTGAGGATCGCAGAGAAGACTCGAGGCCTTGGATGCTGTGATCTACATTTTCCAAGACTAGCTCCAGGATTCCACCGCCGTGTCAAAGTCAAGGCTTCCTACAGGAAGACGATGTCCCTATTGACGATACGACGCCGGAGCATCTCTTCACGCCGCAAGAGAAAATATGCCAAAGTTTCTAGCCTAAAGGAAATCCTTGGCAGGAGCACGTTAGATCCATGTCAGCATCTACAATATTTACAAGCTGTGTTTCACAGATCCCATATGGAAGGAGCTATGTAGTAAAGTATTTATTTTATTTTACGTACACATTATTAATTTTTGATATTTATATCTTATATATATAAAAATGAATGTATGTGTGTGTGTGTCTGTTTGTCCTTTATGCCTGACCAAACCACTCATTGGAACGCCATGAAACTTTGGGAAGTTATTTAGTATAGTACTGGGAAGGTTTCTAGCAAATAACATTTTTGAAATAACTTTTCGCTTTAAAATAATCAAGATAAATATTCTAATTTATCTGTTATAATTCAACAATCTGCTCTAAATATTATCATGATGATACGATGATTTTGTAATGTAGAAAATTAGGAAAGACAAAATTCAGGATGACACGGCAATTTATTTGAGACAAGAATAATGATACAATTCCAAGGCAAGATACTATTCCTTTAACTTCCAATTACCGAGGGAACCAATTAATATTTATTTTATTCAACTTATCGAGTATTTTTGAAGGGACCGGGAAAAAATGTTCACTTTATCGAGAGATTCGTTAGACAAACCTTTACTCGGGTAAAACCCGGGTGAAGCCGGGTACGTCCTCTAGTATTTCTATATATATATCGTATTAATATATACAGTTATCAGCGTCATAATCAATTCTTTCTTAATCAATTCTGTCACCGTTTGCTTTTGGTTCAGTGGTAGAATGCTCGCCTGCCACGCGGGCGCCCCGGGTTCGATTCCCGGCCGATGCATTTTTTTTTTTACAATTTTTAAAACTAATTTATATTATTAAAATATATGTGCTTTTCCTGTCTATGTACAGATTTATGGTATATGTACACAAGTATACAAGTATATATACAAGTTATTTGCAAATTGCGTGGCAAATTTGCCCTTTCGCTCGCAAGCAGCGCCTCTAGCGGTGAAGATGGGAGGTAATATCAGCTGACCTAATGGACATGTAAAACGTGTTTTAACAGGATATAGAGAAAAATCTGGAAAAGATATTTTTCGGATTTTTAGTCAAGAAAAATAAATTGACAGGTTCTGGGAAAAAAGTAGTTGTTTTTTATTCAGAAAATGATGATGACAAAATTGCTGTATCATATTTGATTATCAGATACAAAATTATATCCGGAAAAATTCCAAAAGGCAGAGACCACGGGTGTAGCCAGTTCATTTTAGTATGCAGGAACAAAATTCTAACAGAAAAACATTCATTCGAGCAGAAGACACAAAGCCAGATCATCTCTTTATAAAAATATCGCTTCTCAGACACAAAGTTTGGAGCGGGACGTTTCACAAGAATGACATCCACGGCGCCAATTTATAATTGTAACGAATAGTATTTAAATAAAAGCATTTAATCGGGTAAAACCCGGGCATTGCCCGGGTCATTCGGCTAGTTATTGTATAATAATGACACTTATAGTATATGTCACATATCTTCCAATTAGTTAGAGCCGATACCTTATAAGATCCTACCCTTCTATTAAAATGCACACTGTTTCTCTATTTGCTATCACCCCATATTTTGTATTTATTCTATATCTTTGTTAATATAACCTGTACACCCCTATTTGTATTTAAACTAAAAATAGTGACGTCAAAATAAAAAGCCAAAGAGTGGTGGGTCAGCTGGGGGCAGAGAGAAAGGGAGGAAATAGCACCAGATGGGGCCTCCTCCAGGGGATTTTTGATAGACGACACCTGTCAACAGATTTGAGCAGGGTCTCAGCAGAGGTATGTGCTACAGGGTGTCCATCGGCAGATCGCTTCTTTCTCTCTCCATGTCTCGGTGAAAGGCATCCAAGTTTGTGTCATGGCCTCTACCTCTGTCCCGTGGGCTGTCCCCGATCACTCTCGATGCTAACATCTAGCCCTGCCTCTGCTTCTTGTTGTCCGCGTGTGGAAAAAAAACATCAACACTCGCCTCACGTACACGACTGCCAGTTTATCCATACGTCGGCAGGATCATTTGCAACAATATTACATATATATATGTGGCAATTGTGTCGCACACAATCCCCAACTGTCTTCAAAATCCCAAGGTGTTAACTAACCGGGCCCCAATTGTCGCCTTTTGAAATGTCGCTGATGTCTAAAGTGACCGGTCCTTACCCTCCCGTCTCTCACTGGGTTGACTGTAGGCTTGCTTTATTATTCCTGGAAGAGTATATATTATGACATATGGCCCCCGTTGAAGAAGGCTGAACATGGTTTGAGTATACTTAAATGGGAGAAGCCAGGAATAGAGAACATAATTTTTTAGTTGAAATTATTAAAAGTTATGGTGACATAGTTTTATGTAAATAAAATATTGTATAGTACACAAGTAAATATTATTTACAAGAAGTTTTACAACACCGGAGAGTTTGATATTTAAGGGAATTTTTGATAATATCAAAGTTATAAAATGCTATATACAATAATATCTAATGTATTAAAAGGGAATTACTATTGAGAGGTGTGAACAAGGAGAATGGGAGTTACATATTCATGATGGAATTCTGAAGGCCATTAAGACTGGGGAACTCTACATTTTAAGATATTTTTCAGGCGGACATGGCAAGGAGACACTTCGCATGGGCTTTCTATGCTATAGGTGTAGAGTGCGAGAAATGAGGTTGAGGGTGTAAATTACGTGATCTCAGAACTGGGTAAACATATGACTACATACAATGTTAGAAATTTGGCGAACAGAGCAAAGGTGAACTTGGCATGGGTCATTCTACCTTATGTATGCAGTTACTTGCGTAGCGAGTCAGAGGGGGAAAGTCCCGTTTGTAGGTGAGGAAGTCGCATGGACTTATAGTTAATTTGAGAAGATAAAATAGTTTGAGATGCAAAGGTAGAATATAGGCGAACAGAGCTAGGGGAAACTTGCTTTGGGCCTTTCTACCTTAAAATTATTTCTAAATTAAGAGACTTTAGTAGTTTTTTAACTAAAATTTTTTGGAGGAAAGTGTGCGCGCACAGTGCCAAACATTGGGAGACGAGGACGGTGTTGTCCTTTACAATTGACAAGCTTCTCGTACACGAGGTGTTTGACCCGTCGTGGGAGCTTGTGCGAGGAGATGATTTCACGACGGGTTCAACGTAAAACCCATGTCTGCGCGAAATGATGACGGACCAGACAAGATCAGCGACGATGTTTAACGTACCTCCGTGAGAAATATCGGACGTAGGTTATATCGTGCTGGTTTGGACAAGGGACAAACCAACACGACAAATCATCTAAAAGGTTCTAAACTGAGTATATATATCTGGCAAGTCAATCTTCCTATTGATACTATTTTTATTTTCTAATGAGCTCCAGCTTTCTAAAAATAGTTTAAAAGCCACGGCTCAAAATCTTCCAAATTTACACGGTCTACCAAAAGTTCATAAGCCCAATACCCCATTACGTCCCATAGTGTCATATTCTGGCTCGCCCCTGTACCCCATCACCAAATTTCTGTCATCAATTATATCACCATTCCAGAAGAGACTTCTCCACACAGTCCCCAATCCAATAGTAGCTATTGAAGCAATCAAAAATACTCCAGTTTCACCAGGCAGCCGGATCATATCTTTTGATATAGAATCCCTTTATACTTCCATCCCACATGACGAAGCAATTCTTGCTCTACAAGAATTCATAAATTCCCACCCAGACTTACCCCTCCCTATCCCAAAGGAGGCTCTCATAGAACTGATCAAACTCTGCCTATCATTTAATTACTTCTTCTATAAGAACAGATATTTTAAACAGGTCAAGGGACTTCCAATGGGAAATCCTATATCATCTGCATTAGCCAATGTCTTCATGGATAAGATTGATAAGTTAATCGTTGAATCCACACAACTACAAATTTTAATGTGGAAACGCTACATTGATGATGTATTATGCATCACAGAGGTGGATGTTTCCATAATTATAAATTTTCTTAATAGTCTTAGACCCTTTCCGAAATTCACTTATGGATTAGAAGAAAATGGGTCCCTACCATTTTTGGACTTACAACTGACCAGAAATCAAAATAAAATTGAAACGAAAATTTATCGAAAACCAACCCACACAGGAAGTTACCTGAACTTCAATTCTTTTGGTCCTATCTGTCATAAGGTTGCGGTGGTCAAAACACTATCCAAGAGGTTGACTACGCATTTTACGGATAAAACTGATGAAAAAATTGAAAAAGCTAGATTATTTCAAGAACTTCAAAGCAATAATTATCCTAAAGAATTCATCAAAAAGCAATTATATGCACCAAAAATTCCATCCACGAACAATAGACAGATCTCAACCCCGAACATGTTTTGCTCCCTACCTTACAGCTATGGCTGTGAAAGAATAGCCAGAAGTTTAAAAAAACACAATATTACAACCAGATATCAACCCAACCAGAATTTAAGAAGCATCTTCCGTCACCCTGATACAAAACAAATCTACAAACCAGAAGATAGAGCGAATGTGGTTTATAAAATACCATGCAAATCCTGCCAGGCAATATACATAGGAGAAACCAGCAAACCTTTATCTGAAAGAATTAACCAACACAAATCCGCACTAAAACGCCATAACCTGACATCTCTACTGGTAGATCATGCATTCAACAATAGTCACACTCCAGACTTCGATCACACATCTATAATACATCAAAACATCAAAGAAAAACATTGCCGTTTATTTTTAGAAAGCTGGAGCTCATTAGAAAATAAAAATAGTATCAATAGAAAGATTGACTTGCCAGATATATATACTCAGTTTAGAACCTCTTAGATGATTATGCTATTTACATGGTTATTTTATTCCATTTTTAATCGGATATCTATTACTACTATTTGTATATTTATTTCACAGTTATTTCAATTTTTGTGATATTTTATTTGTTTAATTAATTCGATATCTCTTAATTTTCATTAGTCATTTACATATATCACTTTTTCTTTAATTAATTTGATATCTCTTAATTTTCAATAGTCATTTACATATATCACTTTTTTATTTTGATTATATTTACTCTGTTTAGATTGTATATATTAGATGGTTTATCGCCCAATAAGCTTAGAAGACGTCTAGTGGCTCACCTGGGGCGCGCGACCTGCTGCGTGCTTCACTGCAAAACACCTCGTAAAAGATGGAAGATTGATCCATCGAAATATCGGTAAATAAATAATCGTATTTAAATCCAAAATAGGCCTTATTTTAAAATATAAATGTATTATGGATTGCTCTATATTCAGAATATATATATATATTTTTTTATCGACCCATGACTTCCATTTCTTTATTTTTTTGGAACTTATCGTGAGGTAAATTCTTCTTTTCTGCCGAGATAATTTTCATAGTCTTTTTTAGGGCCAAGGTTTGAATAAAGGCAAAATTATATATATATATGTAGAGAGAGAGAGAGAGAGAGACAATGACAATTCACATAATTTATTGACATCTTGTCAATACAGGTAGAATGCACAGTCCGCACAAATAAAAAAATTAACAAAAATTAAAAAAAAACATAAAAATTAAATATTTATACATCAGACAGAATCCTCAATGAAAGGACGTCTGGAATTGAGCCTTACAAGCCACCTTAAACTCGGATAGCTTCTGGGTTATGTAGTGGTCACTGTCCCCAATACTCGCTATTGCACGGCCGAGGAGCTCCGCGAGAATGTTCCTTTCATCGGGCGTAAGGCTGACCAGGACTTCCTTTTCTTGGCTGTAAAAAACCGCCCGTGCTACCATCTCTGTTTGAATGTACAAGGGACGCAGGACTGAGCGAGAGTTCAGTTTATAAAGAAGCTCCTCGACCATATCCTCAGCGTACCGAGGAGGCCTTTCAGTTTGGGCATTGGAAGAGTCCGGAATGCTGGTGGAGGGTGCAGGCTCGGGGGTTTTGTCCTTATGGGCTGTTGGTGTGAGGGTCATCTGCACCGGGGCAGCCTCTGGCGCAGGGTGGTCGGATGCTGCAGGTGGAGATGCAGCTGTAGTGATGGTGGGATCAGGAGCAGGGGTGTTTACGCTGCTCTTCTGACTTGAAGCCGAAGAAGGCAGTTGTAGTGGCGTCAACCGGTTGGCGTTGGGCGCTGAAGCAGAAGGTTCAGTGACCGGAGTCACCTGGGGAGGGTTAGAAAGGTTCGCCACAGGCAATGATGTGGCAGGGCTGGAAGGTCCCGAAGGGGTCTGCCTGGTGGTGTCAGGACCCAGTGCAGCCGATGTATGCGCTGCGGATTTTTGCAAGGACTTGGGCTGGGACAGCAGTCCATTCTGGTTGTCCTGAAGATGAGCTGGACGACTCTGGGGGGTTCCCAAGGGGCAGGTGGCTCGCCGATGTCCCTGGCGGTGACATTTGCTACACCTTACGCCGTAGGTGATGTAGGCGGGTGTGGATTCTCCCTTGGAGATAATCACCAGTTTGGCAGGGAGTTGGTGGAGTTTCCGTCCTTCGTTCAGAAGGACGAAGGCTTCCCTGCTGCCCGTGGTCCAGGTGTAACCTTCGCAGGTTACTACTTCGTAGGCCATCGAGGCCACTTTGCAGTAAGGCCTTAGCGCCGCAACGATGTCCTCATCTTTTACGGCGATTGGAAGGTTGCCTATAGTGATCTTTTCGGCCTTCTTCCTGTAAGGGAAGGCTCTTAGGAGTGTGCTGCCGATGGTAAGGCCCTCCTCGATTAGGCGTTCGACCTTCTCAGTGCTGGAAAGTGTCACCAGAACATGGCCGGACATCTTCATGAGCTGGTAAACTGAAGATTTTCCCATCATCTGTTCCAGCGCTTTCATGTACTGGACTTGGTGGAAGTCCGGGCACCATTCGATGAAGCAACCCTGATCAAATGTTGCCGCTGCCGACCTCGCTTTAGCTAGTTCTTGTTGCTGTCTGCTACTTTTAATTTGCGTGACAGTATCTTTTCTTTCCTGCCTCGGTTGTAGTGATGGCCTGGCTGCGATGGCTTCAGCCTTTGCCATTTTTGTTGGCTGGGTCGGAGATTCCTGGCCTTTTCTTTTGTTGGATTTAGGAAATTTCCAATCCGATTCCAAAGCAGATTGCTTCTCCGAAGCTTCCACTCTTTCCGCCCAATTTGCATAGGCTTGTTTTTTTTCCGCGGCCTGATTTACATAGTCGCCGTTTGTTTGCTTGATTAAAAATGTATTTTTCAAATCAAGCTTAGAAACTTCTTCCGCCGATTTCTCGGCATTGGTAGGTTTTTTCTGGGTGGGAGTACCACCATCATCCTTGACATCATCCTGGCTCTCCGCCAGTCTAGAAAATATATTGGAAATCTCCATCGCCTCCATCTCAATCTCTCGAAAACGCGGAGCTCGCGCGCCGCGTGGCCGCACGGCCGAGAGAGAGAGAGAGAGAGAGAAGCATAGGGCGCTTTTCCACCTATATATATATACAGCGAAATATAAATAATATAAATATCAAAAAATTTAATAATCTGTACGTAAAATATAAATATATATACTCTGGAAATTTCCCTCATTGCTTGTAACTAACTTGTATCTTATAAATTATGATTCGTGTTTGTAATATCTCTCTCTTCGGATTCGTGTTTGTGCCTTAGATAAATTGCTGTGTCATCCTGAAGTTTTTCTTTCCTGATTTTCTAAGTTGCAATATTTATTTAAACTAATTACTAATGCCTAATGTTTCTCACCTGAAAGATTTTTTTTTTTGTATTTTTTGCTTGCTAATGAGCTATTTTTTATCAATAATTTTGATTTTTGGTCTTCTGTCTATTTACTCATTTTCCCACTGCTCTATTCATTAATTTTGTACATTTTCAGCGGCCGCCGCTTGCCTCTGTAATACCTTTTTTAGCGGTAAAGTTGTATTTAGACAACAATCAACTGTCGAAAGTTGAAATTTAAAATGGTAGAATTATCGGAAGAGTTGAATTATCGATATATTTGAGTTTATAACTATTTCTGTTTGAGAAAATTTAAATTGAACTAATTATTCCTATTGGGGATATCGCGTTTTGTGTGTTGAAATAAAGAAATAAAATCGAAAAATTTAACTTGAAATATACTTTTATTATCAAACCTTATTCCTTATTATTCATTTTTTGTATATACAAATATTTTTCAAATATAATTTTGAAAACATTTAAACACATTTAATAATAAATTGTAATTATAACGAATACCTCGTTGGAGGAAATGTAATTCTATCAAAACTCACTGGTTGTGAGTTAAAAATTGACACGTTGATAAACAAATTTGTGAATAAAATTGTAACGAAAAGTTTTTTATCAAAATAATTATTTCTCCTATTTATAAAATTTCTACTAGGGTCTAAAGTTGAGGCATGTAAATTTTCATGATATTTACTCCATCAGGTCTGGAATTTATCGATAAACAGACAGACAAATTTTGACTTTTATAATAATAGAGATATATTTCGAAATGCAGATATAAAAGAGGTCAGAAAATATCCCCCAACTTCCTAATCTCCAAACAGACTCTTAAATAAAATTCCAAATGGGTCCTTGACATTTATATTTCTTTTAATAGTTTTAAAAGAAAGGAATTCCTTTATTTCAACTTCTTTAATCTACATATTTTCACAATAACTTCCCAACTTGAAAACCTCTCTCAACGCTTTAAACAATATTTTTAAAAAAACCTTTTATGTTTCTGAATAAAACGATTTATTTTTTTTCAATTCGAAATATCTGAAAAATGTTAGAGTGGATGCTGACTATCTTCAGATTAGTATTTATAATAAATATAAGTTTAATTAATATTTTAAATAGGATTTATCCGTTTTCTAATTGCCAAAATAAATTATAATTTATATTTGGAAAAATATTTTTAATATCTTCTATATATAAAAATGAATGTATGTGTGTGTGTGTGTCCTTTATGCCTGACCAAACCACTCATTGGAACGCCATGAAACTTTGGGAAGTTATTTAGTATAATACTGGGAAGGTTTCTAGCAAATGAAATTTTTGAAATAACTTTTCGATTAAAAATAATCAAGATAAATATTCTGATTTATCTGTTATAATTCAACAATCTGCTCTAAATATTATCATGATGATACGATGATTTTGTAATGTAGAAAATTAGGAAAGACAAAATTCAGGATGACACGGCATTTATTTGAGACAATAATGATGATACAATTCCAAGGCAAGATACTATTCCTTTAACTTCCAATTACCGAGGAAACCAATTAATATTGATTTTATTCAACTTATCGAGTATTCATCAAGGGACCGGGAAAAAATGTTCACTTTATCGAGAGATTCGTTAGAAAAACCTTTACTCGGGTAAAACCCGGGCGAAGCCGGGTACATCCATACAAGAATAATGATATAATTCCAAGGCAAGATACTATTCCTTTAACTTCCAATTACCGAGGGAACCAATTAATATTGATTTTATTCAACTTATCGAGTATTTTTCAAGGGACCGGGAAAAAATGTCCACTTTATCGAGAGATTCGTTAGACAAACCTTTACTCGGGTAAAACCCGGGCGAAGCCGGGTACATCCGCTAGTATTTAGATATTTAAAAGGTGTATACATTTTATATATATATAAATTATGATTTATATAATTAACTAGAGGATGTACCCCGCTTCGCCCGGGTTTTACCCGAGTAAAGGTTTGTCTAACGAACATTTGTTAAAACAATTCTCTATAGACTTATAAAAAATAATCTATATATATAAAAATGAATGTATGTGTGTCTGTTTGTTTGTTTGTTTGTCCTTTATACCTGACCAAACCACTCATTGGATCGCCATGAAACTTTGGGAAGTTATTTAGTATAGTACTGGGAAGGTTTCTAGCAAATAAAATATTTGAAATAACTTTTCGCCTAGAAATAATCAAGATAAATATTCTAATTTATCTGTTATAATTCAACAATCTGCTCTAAATATTATCATGATGATACGATGATTTTGTAATGTAGAAAATTAGGAAAGACAAAATTCAGGATGAAACGGCAATTTATTTGAGACAAGAATAATGATACAATTCAAAGGCAAGATATTATTCCTTTAACTTCCAATTACCGAGGGAACCAATTAATATTGATTTTATTCAACTTATCGAGTATTTTTCAAGGGACCGGGAAAAAAATGTTCACTTTATCGAGAGATTCGTTAAACAAACCTTTACTCGGGTAAAACCCGGGCGAAGCCGAGTACATCCATACAAGAATAATGATACAATTCCAAGGCAAGATACTATTCCTTTAACTTCCAATTACCGAGGGAACCAATTAATATTGATTTTATTCAACTTATCGAGTATTTTTCAAGGGACCGGGAAAAAAATGTTCACTTTATCGAGAGATTCGTTAGACAAACTTTTACTCGGGTAAAACCCGGGCGAAGCCGGGTACGTCCGCTAGTAATATATATATTTTGATAATTTGAAATTCGTAAATTTGAATCTCTCGATAAAGTGAACATTTTTTCCCAGTCCCTTGAAAAATACTCGATAAGTTGAATAAAATCAATATTAATTGGTTCCCTCGGTAATTGGAAGTTAATGTGGAATAGTATCTTGCCTTGGAATTGTATCATTATTCTTGTCTCAAATATATTGCCGTGTCATCCTGAATTTTGTCTTTCCTAATTTTCTACATTACAAAATCATCATTTTATCTAGTGAACATTTTTTCCTCGGTCCCTTGAAAAATACTCGATAAGTTGAATAAAATCAATATTAAATGGTTCCCTCGGTACTTGGAAGTTAAAGGAATAGTATATTTGCCTTGGAATTGTATCATTATTCTTGTCTCAAATAAATTGCCGTGTCATCCTGAATTTTGTCTTTCCTAATTTTCTACATTACAAAATCATAATTTTATCTATTCTCCTAAGATAAATGATAAAACTAACTTTGACTTGTGCGCAATTATTAGGTAGAAAATCTTATTTTGATAAATAATCTTTAAGATAATAAACTTAGTGATAATAAAACTTATAAATTAAAAAACTTGTTATCATCGTGGCAATGGGGGCGTTGCTTGCGAGTTAAATCTACAAATCTGCAAATAACTCTAAGGATATTCAATAATTTATTTTTCAAAAACCTTCCCGGGGATATACCTAATAATATCCCAAAATTTCACGGCGATTGGATGTATAATTTTTGAATCTATAGAGTACAGACAGACAGACAGACATTCAATTTTATATATATACTAGCGGATGTGTACCCGGCTTCGCCCGGGTTGGCTTCGCCCGGATTTTATCCGAGTGAAAGTTTGCCTAACGAATATTATATATTATGAAGTATAATAAACAATGCTAAAGATTAGTTTTAATTATTAATCAAGATTGTGTGTGAATATGTGAGAAAGATGTAATATCGTTGTTTTTTCTTGGCCGACTGTTTTACATATGGTGTTATCTTAAAATTGCTTGTTTTGAATATTTTTTTAGATTGAGTTGAGTGAATTGCTTAATTTTTTTTTTGTATTTATATATAAATAAAATTAACTCTGTTGATTTTTTTTGTATTTAATCGATAACAGCGAAGTTACGCATGTTAAAGTTAGCAAAAATATTTTGATGTTAAGCAAAACCTGCTCCATCTCGTTTTACATAAATGTTGAAAATTTGGTCGAAATTGATGCATTGTAACGAAAGTTTTTAGCGAACACCACTTATGAAATTTGCATTTTATTAATATAAATAGATATAATATAAATGAGTTTTAAAAATTGTTAAAAAAAAAATGCATCGGCCGGGAATCGAACCCTGGCCGCCCGCGTGGCAGGCGAGCATTCTACCACTGAACCACCGATGCTTTAAAAAAATCTAATTCATTTATCGTCGCGACCAGTGCTGCGCCCTAGCGGTAAAAGACTGGAACTAACGATTTTTGTTTTTTTATTTAAAAAAAAAGTACATTAACTTTTTTAGTTTTTTGAATAGCCTATATGTTAAACGAAATCTTCAGCTACCTACATGCGAAATTCCATAATGATTGAGTCAGTAGATTTTGCGTGATGCGATAACAAACATCGATTTCGCATTTCATTTTTATATATATATATAAAGGAAATGATTAGCGGATGTACCCGGCTTCGCCCGGGTTTTACCCGAGTAAAGGTTTGTCTAACGAATCTCTTGATCTCTCTAAAATTTGAAAATTTTCCCGGTCCCTTGAAAAATACTCGATAAAATGAATAAAATCAATATTAATTGGTTCCCTCGGTAATTGGAAGTTAAAGGAAAAGTATCTTGCCTTGGAATTGTATCATTATTCTTGTATGGATGTACCCGGCTTCGCTCGGGTTTTACCCGAGTAAAGGTTTGTCTAACGAATCTCTCGATAAAGTGAACATTTTTTCCCGGTCCCTTGAAAAATACTCGATAAGTTGAATAAAATCAATATTAATTGGTTCCCTCAGTAATTGGAAGTTATAGGAATAGTATCTTGCCTTGAAATTGTATCATTATTTTTGTCTCAAATAAATTTGCGTGTCATCCTGATTTTTGTCTTTCCTAATTTTCTACATTACAAAATCATCGTATCATCATGATAATATTTAGAGTAGATTGTTGAATTATAACAGATAAATTAGAATATTTATCTTGATTATTTTTAGGCGAAAAGTTATTTCAAAAATTTTATTTGCTAGAAACCTTCCCAGTACTATACTAAATAACTTCCTAAAGTTTCATGGCGTTCCAATGAGTGGTTTGGTCAGGCATAAAGGACACACACACATACATTCATTTTTATATATATAGATATATAGATAATATTATTTTTTTAATAGAGAGAGAGATATTAATAAAAAAAATCCTGAACCGGGCTCACATGAGCATTTCAAGATGGCAGAGCGCCATCTAGCGAAGCAAAAATAAAATAAACGTTTATTTAACTTGCTCCGAGATATTTGGCCAACATAATTTCTTGTTAAATCAAGAAAAGTCAACCACAAACGCGTTTCACATAGAGGGATATATTTCGTGAAGCCGTTACTGGAAATCTGCAGGACCATTTTTTTTATCCTTGAGTCTGCACGACGCTGACGAGGGCCAACAGTTTGAAAGGCATTCGTGATTGGCCTTTTTATATATTAAATTTAGGTATTTGGACTAATATTTTGGAATAATATAAAATCAATGATTAGTTGACATTTATTCCGATAGTTGATGCAAGCCATCAGTAACTTTCATCTGTACAATCAGAAGAGGTGTTTTTCTTTTTTTAATAACCTTATCCCAGTACAATTATATATATTTTTTACTATTTTTCAGACATATAATAATTATATATATGTATAAATCAATATTAAAAAGATGCAATTACTTTACAATACCAAATATAAATTAATGTTTCTTTCATTTCACACACAAAGACGGTTAGCTACTATTTGTAGCATATAATTTGTAAATATCACTTTGAATAAATAATTGAAATACGAAGACGTAAAATGATACCTCTCCTTATTGATAGATTCTGAGAAATGAATATTTTAAATGCAATATATTATTGCATCTTTTGTTCTTTTCTCTGCAAAATTCTCAGATTTGAAAATTGAATGAGCCAAAAATCTAGCAAATTCAAACAAAATTCAACTACCTGTATCCCATAGTTTCGGGCTATGATCCTCATCAGGATTAAGGGATCCCTGGACACCTTTATTTTTCCGTTTATCATTACTCTTCACAATTAATTCTTTAATACTTCATCCCTAAGGTTAGAAATAATCGTTATTTCTTCTTAAAATAAAATTTCGATTTTTCATTCGAAGAAACACATGCGGTATAATTTTAAATGTCGTTCTACAATCATAAGCCGCATTATATTGTATTATAGAAAATATTCTGTTTAAGATAATCCAGACCTTTCAGCGTCTCAGAGTTTTTAGATTTACATTGTTTTCAGCAAGCAAAGAAGCGGTATGGTTGATTGAACTGGTAAAACCGCTGGGAGATTTCACTACTGATGAGCCAAGCCCTCTCAATCGAAAGCGCTTGTGATAAGTTTATAATTGAAATAAACCTGTGGCGACCGCACTTTGCTTCAGCGAACTGGGATAAAGCTTCAAAACACATACGGGCAGAAGCTTGGTGAGCACGTGTTGGGAGAACACTTCACTACGCATGCGCGGGCGTCATCCAGAACTTTCTAGCGGCTGGCTTCTTCCGACACTTGATCTGGCACTCAGCGGTAAACAACAAGGCTAGAGGCGACGGCCGTTACTTCAACCGTTGTTTCTTTTCTCTTTATAATTTCTTGCTTTAAATAAATTAATTTTAATTATAATTTTATCAGCAGCCTTTCCACAAGCCACACCAACACTTCACTTCAACAACCATCCTACAAACATTTAGAATTAGTCTTCTGGTTTAGTGCTATTCTCATTTGTATTTAGAAATATTGTAATTCAACCTTTTCTTTTGTTTGTTTTCAAAATACATTTTCAAATATACAAAATATATAATTAATTTAAAATTGACCTCGCTTATGATATTATATTATAATGGGTAAAAAGAATTGAATAAACTATATATTTATAATTTTAGTTATTATTATTATCCCTAGTATACCCGTGGTACAGGTCATGATAATCATGGTGGGTAGAAGTTGGCGACTGCTTTTATTGTAAATGCATCACATGTCCACACATGTGTAAAGCAGTTCGACCTTTGCACTGAGTGTAGCAGAGCCCTGTTTGGTTAATTAAACTCGCTGGTCGCTGGTGAGGTTGGACATTTGCGAGAATCTGGGGCCATTGAAGCATTTTTTATTTAGAAAAAAATCACAATGCGGTATTTAATCCCGGGTCGCAGGGGTCGAAAACTAACGGTTTAGACTACTTTTCCACCGACCCGCAATAGATTTACATGATAGAAAGAGATAAATGGACAAACATATTCTACAAATTTGCAAATAGAGCAATAAGCTTAAATTAGTCCTAGCCTTAAAAAAGCATTAAAAAACAGGATGAAAAATGAAGGGCTAAAAGGCATCTGGAGTAAGCTCCAAATAATTCACCCTCTCTTTATCCCTTAAATTTAGTTAATAACTTTCCAAAGTTTTTCTTCCTTCTCTATTGATTTTGTTTAGTGGAGTGGATCAACCAACGGTTTACGGTCGCCAGCTCTTACTGCCTGCCACAAGTTGGATCCAATTTCTGCTCACTTGGTCGTTTGGAGTGTGTGTTTCAGACAACTTTTAAATGCGTTTCAATTTTATTTTAAACTTATAATTATTTTCATTTTTATTCAATACATTTTATTTTATCTCAGTTGATATATAGTTGAATAAAAATAAAAATACGAATAGGATTTTTGATTAAAATATTTTGCGTGCTCTCTCTCTCTCTTTCTAAAACAGTTAAATATATTAAAAATAAAAAAGGCATATCCTGACCAGGAGCACATGTGCCTTTTAGAAGACAGAGCGCCATCTGGTGGAACAGAAATAAACTAAACATTGATTTAGCCTGTTCCCTGATATTTGGCCATCTCAATTTCTTGATAAATCAAGAAAAGCCATCCACGAACGCGTTTCGCGCTGTTGGCGCTCGTCAGCGAGGATTTATCAAGAACTTGAGTTGCCCAAATATCATGGAACAGGCAAAATCAATTTTTCAGTTGATATATGTTCCACCAGATGGCGCTCTGCTTTCTAAAAAGAA
Source organism: Cordylochernes scorpioides (assembly GCA_030710605.1). Taxonomy (NCBI): domain Eukaryota; kingdom Metazoa; phylum Arthropoda; class Arachnida; order Pseudoscorpiones; family Chernetidae; genus Cordylochernes; species Cordylochernes scorpioides. Next base: position 186,778,224 of record CP092863.1, on the reverse strand, counting down.
CATGTGCTCCTCGTCAGGATATGCCTTTTTTATTTTTAATATCAACACCTGACCTTTTTATTATTTTTATCTATTGTTTTTTTCAGCAGTTAAATATATATATTTATTTAATAAAATTTTGTTTGCCAAGAACTCGTGTATACAGATCGAGAGATAATACTGCAATAAATTATATATTCACCTTAAATATACTTTAAAACTACTATATAATGAAGTTATAAAGTGCCTAGAAGACACCCCCCTCTCTGTCTATATATTTTTTTTCAGGTAGCTCTGCAACTCCGGTCACAAGAAGCTCCATGAGACACCTGTTAATCATCCTTGGACTCCGGTGGGGGGACCACAGGTTTGAGGGGTAATCGGAATCTTATAAGGAAAACGTGACGCCTCGGTGGCTAACCACTCTCATTATTATTTTTACCTTGGGATAAGTTGTTATATTATCGGACTCTCTCTCTCCCTATAAATACCTCTTGTGTATATATTTATTGGAGAATTAAAAGGTAATAACCCTTTATAATAAATTAATTATTCCTAAATTTGCCATTGCTTTATTTATCTACGTTACATATTTTGGCGGAGACGCTGGGTAATATGACGGAACTTCGAAGAAGTCGAAGTCTACAGGGACGTGAGCCAATTCTTGAACATTTGCCACAAAGAATAAAAATGGAAGACGACCACAAGCCTACTGTTACCGGATTCTACCTCTCTTGTCATCGCCAAGGAGATCCATCTTTCTTTTCTGGAGATGGAAATATACACCCTGGACAGTGGTTGAAAGAGTACGAGAGAGTGTCGAAGTACAACAGACCATGAAGCTTACCAACGTCGTCTTTTACTTGAACGGAACTGCAGGAAGGTGGTTTGATAATAACGAAGAATCACTCAACTCGTGGAGAATTTTTGAAGACGCATTCCGCGGTGTGTTCGGACTGCAGGAGGATTCAGCTCGACGTGCCGAAGAAGTTCTTAAGTCAAGAGCACAGAAGGCCGAGGAATCCAGCGAGTCATACATCCAGGAGATTCTTAGTCTCTGCCACCAGGTGAACCCTCGCACGGAAGAAGGTGAGATAGTTATTCGCATTATGAAGGGAAATTTGGAAGACACATACCAGGTATTGGTGGCGTAAGACATACAGACGGTAGATGAGATCCTGGAGTTTTGCCGTTATCTGGCAACCATCAAGCAGCGCAGTATCGGCCGTACAAAATTCGTCCGGTTGTCAAACGTAATGCCCATTTCGTGTGTTGACAACTCAGACGACTTGGCCGACTTAATTCGCTGCATCGTTAGAGAAGAAATTAAAAGGTTTTCTCAGCAACTGAAGTGGCCAATCCTCTCCGAGAAGTGAACGCCCTTTAACAGACTGTGTGGGAAGAGGTTAGCCGTGCTCTCCAACATATGAGACCACAAATCAACGTTGTGCAACAACAAACACGCACGCCCTATAATATTGTAGCGTAGAAATCAAGTCTTTGTATATCTGAAGGTGTGAAAGTATTTATTGATGACGTCACGGCGACAAGTCGACAATTATTAACCAATCTACCAAACTATCTACAGCTAGAGAATATCGAGCAAGCAAGCTAGGCAACTAAATCATGATTTAACAAATGCAAATTTTTAAATCTGTTTTAATTATTTTCATTGAATAATTAAATTAACTTAAATAATAAATTATATCTTCGCCACAATATCACCGACCAACCCAACCCAGGAAGACTGAACAATGGAGAATCAACGACTACAAACCCATCTGCTTCCACTGCGAACGACCCGGACATGTCGTTCGTTATTGTAGAGAACGACGGCAGCTCTTTGTTGAAGCCAGGTCAAGGAATAGCGGAGAAGGAAGAAATCGTGGATTTTCGAGTCGACCCCGAGATATGACACCGCCGAAGACTATGTAACGCCTCAAACCTCGACGTACTTCTACCGGAGCTCTTCCTCACATCCAAGCCGCGCAAGGTCGACAGCCCTAAGACAATCCCAGTCGCCATCCCAAGCCTAAGAATGTGAAAAACTAAGTGGAGCCGCTTCTAACGGGGTGAGGACGCCATTGACGAAAATCCTCCAAGGTAAATCGCCGCTAAATTATAAGATTTTTTTATGGTCGAAATTAATGGACGCAAAATTGAAGCATTGGTGGTATCAGGAGCAGGCCTTTCTGTTATTTCGGACAATTTCTGTTGTTTCGACGCAAACTAAACCCCTCTCTTCAAAGAACCAGGTCCCATTCTTAAAGCCTCAAAAACAAATTTAATAGAGATCCTAGTAAAATGTGTCCTGAACATAGAAGTTAATAGGCTGAAGATATCCTTTGAATTCGTTGTTATGGTGGAATGCAGCCATGACATCTTATCCGGTTGGGATTTCTTTAAGGCCACCGAGGCCGTCATTGATTGTGGCAGAAATGAACTCCATTTCGGGGAAACCTCTGTCCTGGAATATCGAGAGGAGGAAAACCAGAGATTGTTTGCTTCCGAAGACTTTGTCATCCCGCCTAAATCAACAAAGATTAGCATGATAAACAAAGAAATATGTGGTGTTAGAGATGTTTCAGTCTCAGCTTCTGAGGAGTTATTAATAAGAAAGGAAGTTTTTATACCAAACTCATTGGTTACATTTCGACACGGCCGAGGTTGCATTTGGGTGGCTAATGGAGCGTCATGGACGCAACTGATTCCATCAGGAATGAATATGTGCACCAAGAAAGGTTATGAGAATGGAAATGTATGCAGTCTTTTCTAATCCAGCGATAAGTTACAAGAAACGCAGCAAAAGTCACGTGAATGGTCAGAGAAGATAAACCTTACTCTAGATCCAGGGCTGCCTGAAATTCATAGGTTATAACTTGTTTCATGCCTTGACGAGTTAATTGATATATTTGACTTTGGAAGTACTCCAATTAAGCCCACCAGTATTGTGAAGCATAAAATAAACACAAAAGACCACTATCCTATCAAAATGCGGCCCTATAGAGTAGCACCAAGTGAACGACGACTAATTCAAGATGAAATTAACAAGATGCAGAAAATCACATCGTGAAGCCCGCTGAAGGTCCTTGGGCATCTCCAGTTATGCTAGTTCGAAAGAAAGATGGGACCTGGAGATTCTGCGTAGATTATCGTCGATTAAATAAGATAACAAAAAAAAAAGAAGTTTACCCGCTGCCACGCATTGACGATGCCTTGGACAATTTAGCCGGCTCTAGTTACTTCTCCACGACGGATCTTCGGTCCAGGTATTGGCAGATTGAAGTGGACGAAAAAGACAGGGAGAAAACTGTCTTCATCACTCCAGATGGGCCGTATGAATTCCGAGTAATGCCTTTCGGTCTCTGCAACGCTCCAGCAACGTTTGAACGAATGATAGATAGTGTTCTGGGCAGTCTTAAATGGAACATGTGCCTTTGCTACCTGGACGACATCGAAGTTTACGCACCTACCTTTAAGGAAAATCTACGTCGTCTACAACTTGTATTAAGGTGCATCCAGAAAGCTGGACTAATCTTGAACCAAAAAAAAAGTGTCTTTTTAGATTAAGAAGGATAAATATTTTAGGACACCTTGTTGACGCCAATGATATTCATCCAGATCCAGATAAAGTTGAAGCCGTCTCTAAATTTTCGAGACCAAGGAATATCCCTAACTGAGGAGCTTTCTTGGATAATGTTCTTATTACCGAAGATTTATCGAAAACTTTGACGACAAAGCTAAATCTTTGCATGACCTACTGAAGACAGAAAAACAATTCTATTGAGATGCAGCTCAAGAGAGAGCGTTTAAAGTCCTTAAAACATCTCTAATTTCAGAGCCTGTCTTGGAAAACTTTGATAAATCCGCTGATACCCATCTACACACGGATGCAAGCGGACATGGTATTGGAGCTGTTGTTCTACAAATACAAGGAGGAAAGGAGCGGCCTATAGCTTATGCATCTGGAAGCTTTACAAAGGCTTAAAATATCTATTATACAACAGAAAAATAATGCCTTGCTGTAGTCTTGTCTATTAGCAAATTCCGTCCATATTTGTTTGGTCGACCATTCACGGTTGTAACTGACCATCATTCTCTATGTTGGTTGGTAGGGCAGAAAGATCCTTTTGGCCGTTTGGCAAGGTGGGCGCTGAAGTTGTGAGAATTTGACGTGACCGTTAACTACAAAAGCGGACGCAAACATAAGGATGCCGATTGTCTGTCAAGGAGCCCGCTTGAGAACGATCAACCAGGTGCTGCGATGTCACTAACCAAAGTCAATATAGAGCAGACTAAACCCCGGATTTAGCTAAAATAATCGATAATTCAAACTCGGGCTACACCAGAAAGGAATTCAGCATTATTGACGGCATCTTATTCAAGAAATCTATACCAAACTAGAAGACCCTGGCGCATGATGATTCCTAAGAACTTAAGATCAGAAGCCATGGCAGATTTTCATGATGTCCTACAGCTGGGCATTTGGGTTTCGCCCGAACATAGGACAAAGTGAAGAAACGATTCTATTGGCCAGGCCTTTATATAACTGTTTGCCAATATGTAAGCCATTGTTGGTAGTGTCAACGAAGCAAGAAATTACCTCGACGTCCGGCTAGACAACTTGTATCCATACCGCCCGTAGAAAAGCCATTTTATAAGGTCGGGGTTGATCTCCTTGGAAGATTTCCAGTTTCTAAAGATGGAAGCCGTTGGGTCATTGTGTGCACCGATTATAAGACAAGGTATGCCATAACGAAAGCTATCCCAGACGGAGGAGCAATCGAAACAGCTAAGTTCCTGGTTGAAGATTTTATTTTGAAGCATGGAGCTCCTAGAGAAATGATAACATATCGCGGAAGAAATTTCATTTCTCGAGTAATAAAAGAGATCAATGCTCTGTGCGGTATTGTGCACAGATTTTAAACGGCCTACCATCCCCAGACCAACCGCTTGTCTGGAACGTTCAACAAAACTCTGGGAAACATGTTGTCCATGTACACAGGTGTTGGGCAGAAGGGCTGGGACCAAGTTTTACCCTACGTAACTTTTGCTTACAACACTGCTAAACAGGAGGCGACCGGCTACACTCCGTTCTTTCTTGTCCGCGCCCGCGAGGCCGAGACCTATATCGATGCCGTACTACCTTACCTACCAGATGAGATCTCTGACGACTACGCTGGAGAACTTGTGACCAGAGCTGAGAAAGCGCGTCAACTCTCCCGATGACGCCTTCTACAATCACAGGCGAAAGACCGTAGACTTTACGACCAGAAACATACTCCAGTCTATTACCAGAAGGATGATCATGTGTGGGTTTTTACTCCCATCTGAAAAGTAGGACTCTCAGTAAAGCTACAGAAGAGATACCTCGGTCCCTACAAGGTGGCCAAGAAGCTTTCAGAAGTTACATATGAAGTAGCGCCCGTGGACTCGTCTCCCCGATCACGGAAAGCCAATAATATCGTCCATGTAATTCGGATGAAGCCCTACCTGGACCCTGAAGAACAACATTCCATTCAGATATAGAACACCAGCCGTGATAGATATCCTTCCAGAACAAGGGCTGAGACAAGCTAATCAGCGGGTCGCTGTTTACTCTAAAGAGGGGGTAATGTCAAGTAGCTCTGCAACTACGGTCACAAGAAGCTCCATTAACACCTGTCAATCATCCCTGGACTCCGGGGGGTCCACAGGTGTGAGGGGTTCTCAGAATCTTATCGGCAAATAAGGGAAACGGGACGCCTCGGTGGCTGACCACTCTCATAATTATTATGTTTACCTTGGAATAAGTTGTTATATTATCTGACTGTCTCTCCCTATATATACCTTTTGTATATAATTTTATTGGAGAACTAAAAGGTAAATACCCTAAATAAAAAATTAATTATTCACAAATTTGCCCTTGCTTTATTCATCTCCGCGACAATATATCCTTCCTTTCCTTTATATCTATAAAAATGAAATCCAAAATCGATGTTTGTTATCGCGTTGCGCAAAATCTACAGAATGAATCATTATGAAATTTCGCATGTAGGTAGCTGAAGATTTCATTTAACATATAGGGTATTCAAAAAACCAAAAAGGTTAATGTGCTTTTTTTAAAATATAAAACCAAAAAGCATTAGTTCCTGCCTTTAACCGTTTGGGCGCAACACTGGTCGCGACGATGAATGATTTGATTGGTTAATAATATACACGTCGTTTGTTTACACGATGAATGTTTTTAAAAGGTAAGATTATCCAATCGCCGTGAAACTTTAGGAAGCTATATATATTTAATATACTACTGGGAAGGTTTCTGGTTTGAATTTGATTTGAAATGAATGTTATTTGCAATTTTATTTTAAATTTTTCTACTTTCACTCGCAAGCAGCGCCTCTCGCGGCATCTGGTGAAATTATATTTATAAATTGCAACAAGTATGATAAATTTGAGAATTTAGCGATATAATATTCCAATGTGATGAAAAAAAACTTTGCTTTTCAATATTAATATATATTTGAAGAAAATATTGTAACGTTTTTGTTAAATGTTAAAATGTAATGTGTTAAAATACATTTTTACATTGTTAATTTAATTTGTTGTTGTTTTATAATAATGAAGATGCAAAATTACAATGTTTTTGTTGTTTATTATCGTTTGATTATATATAAAATTTACATTGTATGTGATTATGATAACAAAAATGAATTTTTAAATCTATATATATAAAATTGAATGTCTGTCTGTTTGCCTGTCTGTCTGTACTCTATAGATTCAAAAACCATACATCCAATCGCCCTGAAATTTTGGGATATTATTAGCTATATCCCCGGGAAGGTTTTTGAAAAATAATATCTTGAATATCTTGAATATCCTTAGAGTTATTTGCAGATTTGTAGATTTAACTCGAAAGCAGCGCCCCCATTGCGACGATGATAACAAGTTTTTTTATCTATTAATTTTCTTATCACTAAGTTTATTATCTTAAAGATTATTTATCAAAGTAAGATTTTCTACCTATTAATTGCGCAAAAGTCAAAGTTGGTTTTATCATTTATCTACAACATATATATTGGGAGAATAGATAAAATGATGATTTTGTAATGTAGAAAATTAGGAAAGACAAAATTCAGGATGACACGGTAATTTATTTGAGACAAGAATAATGTAACAATTCCAAGGCAAGATACTATTTCTCTTTTACTTCCAATTACCGAGGGAACCAATTAATTATGATTTTATTCAACTTATCAAGTATTTTTCAAGGGACCGGGAAAAAAATGTTCACTTTATCGAGAGATTCAAATTTACGAGCTTCAAATTATCAAAATATATTTTTTTTAAATAAGTTTATAGAGAATTGTTTTAACAAATGTTCGTTAGACAAACCTTTACTCGGGTAAAACCCGGGCGAAGCCGGGTACATCCGCTAGTTAATATATATAATTCATTGAGTAAATAAGAAATAAATAATAATCAAATTTACAAAAGTGACAATATCGTATCTATTTATATAAAAATGAATGTATGTGTGTGTCCTTTATGCCTGAACAAACCCCTCATTGGAACGCCATGAAACTTTGGGAAGTTATATAGTATAGTACTGGGAAGGTTTCTAGCAAATGAAATTTTTGAAATAACTTTTTGCTTAAAAATAGTCAATATAAATATACTAATTTATCTGTTATAATTCAACAATATGCTCTAAATATTTTCATGATGATACGATGATTTTGTAATGTAGAAAATTAGGAAAGACAAAATTCAGGATGACACGGCAATTTATTTGAGACAAGAATAATGATACAATTCCAAGGCAAGATACTATTCCTTTAACTTCCAATTACTGAGGGAACCAATTAATATTGATTCTATTCAACTTATCGAGTATTTTTAAAGTGACCGGGAAAATTTTCAAATTTTAGAGTGTATAGACAAGTATAGATTGAGTAGGGATTGGATGTTTGCTAGAATCGTTTTAACAAATGTTTGTTAGGCAAACTTTTACTCGGGTAAAAATCGGGCGAAGCCGGGAACGTATATATATATATATGTTTGTCGGCTATGCACGCCCTCAATATGTAACTAATCTCACTGAAATTTGAAGAGGACAGAGAGTTAAATCTGGAATAGTTTTTATTGTGGCAATTTAGCCAATAAAAATTATAATTAACCAAGTACTGAGCAACAATATTTTTTTAGTCAGAAATGATAATGAAAATATTGCTGTATCATGCTTGATTGACATAAAAAAAATCTTTAGGGTAATATTCACTAAAGCAGTCCACGGGCGGAGCCAGATAATAATTTTTAGTAGGGAGGAACAAAATTCTACCAGCGAAACATTCACTCGAGCAGAAAACACACGAAGCCAGTTCATCTCTATATATAAAATATCGTTTCTCGGCCTTTTGGCTAAGATCATGTAGTATATCTCTAGATATTTATATATATCTTTATAAATATCTATTCAGTAGAGAGAGTGGTTATGTTTGTTCGAAAAATATATTTTATATTCTTCCTTCCTTTATTATATCTATAAAAATGAAATCCAAAATCGATGTTTGTTATCGCGTTGCGCAAAATCTACAGAATCAATCATTATGAAATTTCGCATGAATGTAGCTAAAGATTCTGTTTAACATATAGGCTATTCAAAAAACTAAAAAGGTTAATGTGCTTTTTTAAAATGTAAAACCAAAAATATTTAGTTCCAGCCTTTTACCGCTTGGTGCAGGACAAGTCGCGATGATAAATGAATTTGATTGGTTAATAATTTTACACGTAGTTTGTTTACACGATAAATGTTAGTTTGTTTACACGATGAATGTTTTTAAAAAGGTAAGATTCCAATCGCCTTGAAACTTTAGAAAGTTATATCAACATATATAGTCACGACTGTCTTTCCTCCTCAATCAATTCCTCAATTCCTCATGTCACGGATGCGCGCGCATCATCATTATGATCATTATCATTATCTAATGATAATAATTATTATAATAATTATTATATTATTATTATTATTATCAACATATATAGTCACGACCGTCATGGGCGGGCCGGTTCTGTCACGGATGCGCGCGCATCATCATTATGATCATTATCATAATGAAAATTATATTTTAAAAAAAGAAAAACATTTAAAAATTAAAAACTTTATTTTAAAAATAAATATATATTTTAAAATAACAGAATATTTTAATCTATATATATAAAATTAAATGTCTGTCTGTCTGTTTGTTTGTTTGTTTGTATTCTATAGATTCAAAAACCATACATCCAATCGCCGTGAAATTTTGGGATATTATTAGGTATATCACCGGGAAGGTTTTTGAAAAATAATTTCTTGAATATCTTGAATAACCTTAGAGTTACTTGCAGATTTGTAGATTTAACTAGCAAGCAGCGCCCCCATTGTGACGATGTTAACAAGTTTTCTTATCACTAAGTTTGTTATCTTAAATATTATTTATCAAAAGTAAGATTATCTTAGGATGACACGGCAATGTGACACGGGAAAAAATGTTCACTAGATAAAACTATGATTTTCTATATGATATAAAAAGCCAACAATGAAGAGTGAATGCAATATAAAAAGCCAACAATGAAGAATGAATCTACTTATATATTTGCCTTATTCTGTCTGTTTGTTTGTCTGAAGCTCACGGATGGGATTTTTCATAACCATCGGTGGTTCAGTGGTAGAATGCTCGCTTGCCACGCGGGCGGCCCGGGTTCGATTCCCGGCCGATGCATTTTTTGTTTTTTTTTACAATTTTTAAAACTCATTTATATATTATACAAGAATGACATCCACGGCGCCAATTTATAATTGTATCGAATAGTATTTGAATAAAAGCATTTAATCGGGTAAAACCCGGGCGTTGCCCGGGTCATTCGTATATAATCAACATATATAGTCACGACCGTCTTTCCACCGTCAATTCCTCATGTCACGGATGCGCGCGCATCATCATTATGATCATTATCATTATCTAATGATAATAATAATAATAATTATTATTATTTTATTATTTTATTATTATTAATATATATAGTCACGACCGTCTTTCCTCAATTCCTCATGTCACGGATGCGCGCGCATCATCATTATGATCATTATCTTCTATAGAAGCTTCTATCTTTATAATTATGTATATTTACAAAAAGTCAATTCGCTCGCGCCTCTAGCGGTGAAAATGAGGGTTAATACCAGCTGACCTAATGTACATGTAAAGTTTGGAGCGGGACGTTTCACAAGAGTGACATCCACGGCTCCAATTTATAATTGTAACAAATAGTATTTGAATAAAAACATTCAATCGGGTAAAACACGGGCGTTGACCGGGTCATTCGTATATATATAGTCACGACGGTCTTTCCTCATTCCTCATCGGCCGCCTCTGTCACGGATGCGCGCGCACAGGGAGGTCACGTGCTCGCCGGCAGCCAACGGGCGCGCGCCGCCGGCATTACGTCATAGATTATAAACACAAGGTAATAAGGCCAAATGAAAAAAATAGTGTGTGATAAGGCACAATTTGGATTATCTACTTATATAATTGCCTTATTCTGTCTGTGTGAAGTTCACTGTGTGAAGTTCACAGATAGAATTTGGTCAGAATGGATAAAATAAAAAAAGTGTCAAGGGATGGGAATCGAACCCACGACCTTCCGATTACCGGGCAGATGCCATGACCACTAGGCTACCCTGGACATATTTTTCGGTTCACATTTTTATTTTTATATTTTCAAGACACACACAGTTTGGGGCGGGACGTTTCACAAAAGAGACATCCACGGCGCCAATTTATAATTGTAACAAATAGTATTTTAATTAAAACATTTTTAAAATATATACGCACTCGGGTAAAACCCGGGCGTTGCCCGGGCCATTCGTCTAGTATTTATTATACTACTGGGAAGGTTTCTGGTTTGAATTTGATTTGAAATAAATATTCTTTGCAATTTCATTTGCAAATTTTCTACTTTCACTCGCAAGCAGCGCCTCTCGCGTCATCTGGTGAAATTACATTTATAAATTGTAAAAATTCGAAAATGTGTCCCAAGTATAATAAATTTAATATTTAATTTGAGGATTTAGTAATATAATATTCCAATGACGTTGTAGAAAATCTTTTATTTCAATATTAATAAATATTTAAGGAAAAATCTTATTTGAAATTTAATAAATGTTTTCAAAAAATTTATGTGTTTCAAAAATATATTTAAACGTATATAACAATATTTTATATGTTTATATATAGGTAGATTTGATGTTTTCTTTAATCGTTTTAACAAATTTTCGTTAGGAAAACTTTTATTCGGGTAAAAACCGGGCGAAGCCAGGAACATATATATATGTGTTTGTCGGCTATGAAAGCCCTCAATATATAACTAATCTCGCTGAAATTTGAACAGGACAGAGAGTTAAATCTGGAAGAGCTTTTTTGTCGCACTTTAACCATGAAAAATTATATTTAACCAAGTACTGAGCAACAATATTTTTTTAGTAAGAAATTCTTATGACAATATTGCTGTATCATGCATGATTGACATAAACAAAATTATTTTAGGGAATATTCACTAAAACAGACCACGGGCGAAGCAAGATTATAATTTTTAGTAGGCAGGAACTAAATTCTACCAGCGAAACATTCACTCGAGCAGAAGACGCACGAAGCCAGGTCATCTTTATATATGAAATATCGTTTCTCGGCCTTTTGGCTAAGATCATGTATTATATCTCTAGATATTTTTATTCATATATATCTTTTTAATAATCTATTCAGTAGAGAGAGAGAGAGAGAGAGGATATGTTTGCTCGAAAATATATTTTATATATTATTTAAATATATAATGTATAACGAATATTATTATCATTATTATCATAATATTCGTTAGGCAAACTTTCACTCGGATAAAACCCGGGCGAAGCCGGGTACACATCCGCTAGTATATCTATAAAAATGAAATCCAAAATCGATGTTTGTTATCGCGTTGCGCAAAATCTACAGAATCAATCATTATGAAATTTCGCATGTAGGTAGCTGAAGATTCCGTTTAACATATAGGCTATTCAAAAAACTAAAATGGTTGATGCCCTTTTTTTTAAAATGTAAAACCAAAAAGCGTTGGATTTGAATGAAATGAATGAAAAATGAATTTGATTGATTAATAATTTAACACGTAGTATGTTTACACGATGAATGTTTTTAAAAGGTAAGATTATCCAATCGCCGTGAAATTTTAGGAAGTTATATATATATTTACTATATTACTGGAAAGGTTTCTGGTTTGAATTTTATTTGAAATAAATATTCGTTGCAATTTTATTTGCGAATTTTCTACTTTCACTCGCAAGCAGCGCCTCTCGCGGTATCAGGTGAAATTAAATTTATAAATTGTTAAAATACTTAAATGTGTTCCAAGTATACTAAATTTAATTTGAGAATTTATTAATATAATATTCCAATGATGTTGTAAAAAAAACTTGGCATATTAATATTAATATATATTTGAAGAAAATATAACGTTTTTGTGTTAAATGTTAGAATGTTGTAATGTTCAAATATATTTTTGGATTGTTGAAATAATTTTTTTGTTGTTTTATTAAAAATAAGATGCAAATTACAATGTTGTTGTTGTGTAAATATATTTATTTCCGGGAATGGTTGTTGTTGTTTTATTTATTTATTTCGTCTCAATTTACAGGTTCTACATTCGAGCACAGCTCGCGAGTCACCTTGTCCTGGCTATTTACACATGACGAGTTGGTGGAGTAGAGATGGTTCCCCCGGAACTAGCAGGAGGGCAGCTGTTGGGCGATGAGCTCTTAACTAAGTGTCGGGGCCGGGTCGTCGGAATCGGGGATTAATATCTCCTTTATTTTGTAGAATATCTTGTATGGTTGGATTATTTTAATTTTACATTTGAAGGTATAATTTTTTAACGGAAGTTTGGTACATATCTTCTAGATCGAGTTGGTTCAAGTCCTCCTTCAGTATCTTGTTTGATAGGTTGAATGGAGCTCCTATACTTGTCCGAAGGCAGATTCTCATAAATGCGTTCATCCCATTTTTGTCTGTGGTTGTAATATATATTTGCACCAATCTGGGAGTGCGTATGTTACTATCGGGAGGATACAATTTCTGTATAAAGTAAACTTTTGTTTTGTAGTCAATTTGCTTCTATAGTTGAACAGGCTTGATAATGTTATTTTTGCGATTTTTGCTTTCTTTATGATATTTTTGACATGCATGTTGAATATCAACTTGGAGTCTAAGGTAACTTCAAGAAATTTAACGCTGTCAGTCCAGTTAATAGGGCTCTGGTTTACCTTTAGGATGGATTGTGCTTTGAATTTTTTATTGTCTAGTAGAGGAAAAATTATTGCCTGAGACTTTTTTTGGGTTGATGTCTAATTTCCAATCATTGCACCATTTGGTTATACTGTTCAAGTAATTTTGGAGTTGTGTAGTTATTATTTCTATTGATTTTGAGTTTACTAAAATTGCTGCGTCATCTGCGAAATGTTTCGTTTGACATTTTGGATGTGGAGGGAAATCGTTGATGTAGATCAAGCATGTCAAACTCAAATCTTAACCCGGGCCAAATAAAAAAGTAATATGATTATGTGGGCCGAAAAAAAAGAAAACAAGTAATTAAATTTTTATAGTAACATTTATGTAGGTTCATTTTAAAAGATACTAATAAGAAAAAAGAAAGTAAAGTTAATATTTTCTCCCTGATATTTGGCATCTCTTTTCTGCTACCATCTTTCCTACTTTTAAAAAATTAGTAATCGCTAACACAAAATAATAAAACGTTTTAATTAATATTTATTTTTTTTTATTTAATATTTTAAACTTACCAGACACAGAATAACTGCACAAATTTTTGAACGTAACTTAAATTTTTTTTTTCTAGTACTCCGGCCCTTAATACAGTTTTCTGACCTCATTGAGCCAGACTTCACCGACGCTGAAGTACTTCGGGCCATCAAATGCTGTGGACTCAAGAAATCTCCAGGCCCTGATCGACTTGGAGCAAAGTGTCTTCAATTAGGAGGTCCTCCCCTACATAAACTACTTGCAGGACTTTTTACCAAGTGTCTAAGATTCGGCCATTTTCCATCACCCTGGAAAATCGGCCTTTTAGTCCTCATACCCAAACCGGACAGCACAGCAGAAAACCCACTGGAAAGATTCCGCCCAATTGCTCTTCTCAACACCCTAGCCAAGGTATTTGAGCGTTGCATTTTGGCTCGACTACAATGGCTAGCAGACCGGCACAATTGGTTTTCACCCCTCCAATTTGGATTTGTTCCTTGCCGTTCGGCCGAAAACGCCCTAGCTGCAATAAACCAATTCATAGACAGTGACATGGAAGAGGGGGAGAAAACACTAGTTATCAGCCTAGACATTAGAAGAGCCTTCGACACCGTACATATGTATTCTATCATTGAAGCCCTACGAGAGGTTAGCTGCCCTGAGGAATTACTACAACTAATTACCAGCTATTTAATAAATAGAAAAATGGCCTATAGCGTATGGGGACACACTGCTCACATTCTGTCACTCCGTGGAGTCCCACAAGGAGCGGCTTTAAGTCCCTTCCTCTTCAATATGATTGCAAGAAAAGAATTTACCTTGCAAAAACCTAGGAAGAGCGAATTAGTGGGCTTCGCAGATTATTTCACACTAATGGTGCAGGTGGCCCCAAAGCTTCCTAAATGTCAAATAAACAAGTTTCTTGAAAATTTCTCACAATGGTGCAGAAGGCATGGAATGTTGGTAAATCCCCACAAGACTCAAGCATGCATGTTTTACAGAAACAAACCAAGATGGCCAAACAAGGACAGCATCCGACTTCTTGACCAGCCCATTGCAATCAACAAACAATTAAAATCCTTGGTATTACCTTTGATTCAAAGAGACAATTTATTAAACATCTCAATAACAGTTTACTCAAATGCCCATGGCTACTCCCAAGGCTCACTAGCACCATAAAAGGACAATTTGGTTCAACCTTCAGTTCCGGACACAAAATTTACAAGAGAGTCGTTCTCTCAGCGCTACTATATGGCTCTGGTGTCTGGGGAAAACGTGCATATGACACAAATGGGGCTCGCAAGCTACGTAGCCTCCACTACAAATATGCGAAAGCAATAATAAGAGGTGGTCCATGCACACCGACAATACCAGCTATCTCATTGACGGGTTGTCCCCCACTCGATATATCTATAAAGGCTCACAAAGAATATTTAAAAACTTTGAAAACGGGCCACTACGAATCACGCCCAAGTCCTTCCTTTTTACCCTATCCCCCATTACGGAAGATAATCTATTTTATCAAATCACTACAACTAAATGTCACCACCATTTACACCGACGGATCCCAATCATCAGAAGAAGTTGGGGCTGGAGTCATCCTACCACCTCCTCTACAAACCATACAACTTAAACTCCACCAGGAGTGCTCAGCGTTCCAGCTGAACTGCTTGCCATTCTCTACGCAACAAAAATCACCATGAATTTCACGAAAGAACACTTTATCATTGCCTCAGACTGCCAATCAGCTCTATCAGCCATATGTAGGTCTTTGCCCCCAAGAACACAACTAATTGCGGAAATAATCTACAACCTGCATTTTTCACCAAATGTGCAACTCTGCTGGATCAAAGGCCACAGCGGCATTCCAGGAAATGAACTGGCGGATCAGGCGGCAAAGGCTGCAGCACATTCTAATCTGCCACTATCCTTTACCACCCTCCAAAGAGCGTCGCGCGCGGTAAAAAAGAACAGATAGCCCTCAAAATGTGGACAGACCTCTACATCCAATATTACTCCACCAGAAATCTACGAAGATTTGCTGCTACCCCGAAACTACTCCTCCAAATGCTTCGAAACATCAAGCATGGATCTTCCTCCACAACAATCCTGACCGGCCATGGCTACATTCAGGCAGACCTTGCAACGGTATCGAAAGAAGACCCAACTTGCCCCCACTGCCAAGATGAAGACCAAACCGTAGACCACCTCCTCTTCACTTGCCCAACCTTCCAATACCAAAGATTCCAGACAGCCACTCTCCTAGGAATCACCAACATATGTCCAGCATCCCTAGAAAATCTCCCAAGAAAGAAATCTGCCTGGCAACACCTCATTAATTGGACTTCCATTGGCATTGTATATAAATCCAAGAAGACTTAGGTCAGAAGGACATCCCGAGTAGTTGGCGACTTCTGTACGCTCCAGGAACCTGGGTTACTCAAATAAATAATAATATTAATAGTACTCCGGAAGAATATTTTCTTTAAACTTTAAGGCACACAAAACTTATGGCGATGTACATACGTTATGTATGTAGGTATAATATTATCAAAACTTACGACTTATATATGGCGACCAGTGGTTCGTTATTAATAAATAAATAATGTATAATTACAATTTTTAAAAATTAGGCTACAAATTTTTATTAATTTTTATTTTAATTTATATTTTTTTTTATTAAAATATATTGTCTGGTGGGCCGCAAATTTATTCGTTGTGGGCCGCATGAGGCCCGCGAGTTTGACATGCTTGATGTAGATGTTGAATAGGTAGGGTCCAAGGATAGAGCCTTGAGGGACTCCAATCTGGGTAGTTTTGCCGTGGGTATATAATTCTCTTGCTTAATTGAAAAGGTCCTGTCCTGGAGATATCTTTTCAATAATTTGAAAAAATCCCTTGGTGATCGTGCATTGGAAGTTATCTGTGCACAGGTCTTGCAGCTCTTGGCAGAGCAACTTCTAGTCTGTTACATTTTCTGCTATTACAGGTGGTATTCTTGGCTTTTTTGCATGTGTTACCGTTGTCCAAGGACCATCTCCATAAATGTTTTCTTCGTTAACCTGAGGAAGGGTAGCTGGGGACGTTTTTTGAGGGACTTCAGTTACCTCGTTCATGGAGACATCGTTTTCATTATGCTGTGAGACAATTTCAATTATCGGTGTTTTTTGGCTACGTGATGTTGAATCTGATGGGGATTCGCGAATTCGTTTCTTTGTTGAAGGAGTTTATTCTACTTTGTACTCGATGTCACATCTTTCAAGAATTTTCAAAAGTATGTTGGTTTCGATTATTCTGCCTTTTAGAAAGCTGGGCCGATCGTTGATTTGATTACAATAGACTGCAACTTGTTTAGCTACTTTATTTTCACAATCTTTGCTTATTATCGTTTGTTTATATAAAAAAACTAGCGGATGTACCCGGCTTCGCCCGGATTTTATCCGAGGGAAAGTTTGCCTAGCGAATATAATTGATAATAATATTCCGGAACATAATATTATGATTTTAATGATCATAATATTCCGGTTTTTACCCTAGTGAAGGTTTGTCTAACGAACATTTGTTAAAACAATTCTAGAAAATATCCAATCCCTAATGAATCTATACTTGGCAAGATAACTTTATGTTTGATTATCTGCTCCACCTAGCTGTAACCGTTCAAACGTTGCTGTCTTTGAACAAAAAGGCAGTTTTAATACTTAAATAATAATTTATTAATTATCAAATGTATACAATACATCAAAATGAAAATTAACAATATAAATTATCCCTACATAAATGAATGTTATTTGAATATAACATACTAGCCGAATGACCTGGGCAACGCCCGGGTTTTACCCGATTAAATGTTTTTATTCAAATACTATTCGTTACAATTAAAATTGGCACCGTGGATGTCACTCTTGTGAAACGTCCCGCTCCAAACTTTGTGTCTGAGAAGCGATATTTTTATAGAAAGATGATCTGGCTTTTGTTTTCTGCTCGAATGAATGTTTTTCTGTTAGAATTTTGTTCCTGCGTACAAAAAATGAACTGGTTTCACCCGTGGTCTCTGCTCTTTGGAATTTTTCCCGATATAATTTTGTATCTGATAATCAAACATGATACAGCAATATCGTCATCATCATTTTTTGACTAAAAATATATAGTTTTAATAATTGATTTATATATTTTTTAAAATAGCCTATCGTCTTCCCCGTATTTTTTTACCTATGTATGGAAATTTTGGTTTGAATTAGTGAACTACTGCGAATTTGTATACCGGACATATACAAACAAACATACAAATATTCATTTATATATATATATAGAAGAAGATGTAAAAAATAATTGATAATTTGAAACTCGTAAATTTGAATCTCTCGATAAAGTGAACTTTTTTTTTCCGGATCCCTTGAAAAATACTCGATTGGTTGAATAAAATCAATATTAATTGGTTCCCTCGGTAATTGGAAGTTAAAGAGAGGAATAGTATCTTGCTTTGGAATTGTATCATTATTCTTGTCTCAAATAAATTGAGGTGTCATCCTGAATTTTGTATTTCCTAATTTCCTATATTACAAAATTATAATTTTATCTAGTGAACATTTTTCCCGGTCCCTTGAAAAATACTCGTTTTCGAGGCGACAGGTTCCTGCGGCCGCCAGACCTACTGGCTCCCGACCGCTGGCTAGAGGCGACTGTCGGGGACTTTTCAGATGGCGCCCCTGCTCTTGTACGCTCAACGCGGGCTGCGTTGCTGGACGCACAGCACCTCGTGACCTTCTGCCAGCGACTACTGCAGGAAAATGCCAGCTCCAGATATCATGCGGAGTACGAGGCAGAGACCATCGTTTTGAGGGGATCAACAACGCCCATTACCCGCCTAAACAGCCAGAAGGCGCGCCGGGCACTGGACGCGGCACGGCTCCTGGCGCACCCTGCTGCAGAGTTGGCTGCGAGGTGGGACCCTATCGTAGATGTTCCCCGCTCCATCTCCTGGGCTGACCTGCGTCAAAATTTATTCTCGGGGCACGACGCAGTTGTCGCTCTACGATTGGCCCTCCACGCCCTACCCCATCCTGACCATCCTGCCTCGAGGCGTACCAACTGTGCCGCCTGTGGGTCCAGCGACGGGTCGCTGACCCACAGATATTGGAGTTGCCGTGCCGTGCGACCCCTACTCCGGGAGGTGTTCGCTTCCTGCGAAGTGCTCCTGGATCTGCAGGCCTGGCTCTTCGGCGTCGGCCTCCATCCCGATGGAATGAAGATCACAAGTGAAGCGAAGGCTACCATCTACATATACCATCTTGGTCTTGAGTTGGGCAACGCCAGCCATCGCATCGACCTGCTCACTCTGTGGGAGAGAACTTTCGCTCTCCACCGGTGGCGGAGTAGTTCCCGCGGTTGGCGACACCAACGAAGCCTGTAAAAATTTTCATTAAGTACATTCATCCTTATCTTTTTCATATTTATTTTTTATTTTTATTTCTTTTTAGTTTTCATTTATAATATTTTACAAACGATGTAATAAAAGTGGATTCAATCTCAATCTCCCTCTCTCTATAATTTAAAATATTGAAATTGAAACTACTTTATTTCAATGTCTATATGAGATTATATAGGGTTAAAAACAGATAAAATATAAATATGAATAAATATAAATATGAAATTATAGAAAAATATAATATATATAAAATATATACAGTCTTCATTTGTGGGGCCCACCGCGGGAAAGACTCAGCCACCAATGGACTGCGAGAGTTTTTTTTCCCAAAGAGTGGGCAGGTCGAGGTGATGGCTGGCATTACCCACTTAAAGACCAAGATGTTAGTTGTAGATGGTAGCTTTCGAAAAACTTGTCATTTTCGCTGCCTCGGGATGGAGGCCGACGCCGAAGAGCCAGGCCTGCATATCCAGGGTCATTTCGCAGGAGGCGAACACCTCCCGGAGCAGGGGTCGCGCGGCTCAAAACTCCAATAACTGTGGGCCAGCGACCCGTCGGTGGACCCACAGGCGGCACAGTTGGCACGCCTCGAGGCAGGATGTTTTAGGGCGAGGAGGGCCAGCCGTAGGGCGACATATGCGTCGTGCCCCGAGAAGCAGTTCCGACGCAGGTCGGCCCAGGGGATGGAGCGGGGCACATCCACAGTGGGAGTCCACCGGTCAGCCAGCTCTGCAGTAGGATGCGCCTGGAGCCGTGCCGAGTCCAATGCCCGGCGGGCCCTCTGGCTGGTAAGATGTGTAATGGGGGTTGCCGATCCCCGCAGAACGATGGTCTCCGCCTCATACTCCGTATGATATCTGGAGCTGGCGTTTCTTTGGAGGGGACGTTGGCAGAAGGCTCCCAGATGCTGCGCGTCAAGGAGCGCGGCCCGCATTGAGCGCGCTAGTGCAGGGAAGCCATCGGAGAAGTCTCCGACAGTCGCCTGTAGCCAGCGCTCGGGAGCCAGCAGGTCTGGCGGCCGCAGGAACCTATTGTCGCCTCAAAGACGCAGGGACCTCAGGCTGGTGGGATGAAGAACCCGGTGGTCAAGCTCGAGGACGCAGCCTCCCAGAGGCTCAGCAGTCTCCTCCTCCTAGGCGAGAGCCAGACGTCAGGAGCCGGCGGTGTCAGCCACGCCCGGCTGAGGACCAGCCAAGAGTAGCAGTTGGCGGCGCCGCGAAGAGAGGCCTGGACCCCCTTCAGGCGAGCCGAAGCTGGCCCACGATGTCAAGCAGTCCGACGCCACCATTGGAGACTGGACGAGCTAGGATGCGCCAGGGGAGTCACGAGACTCGGCTCGTACCCCACACGAAGCGCACCAACCGCGCCTGCAGCCGGCCGATGGTGGTTTCAGGTGGGAGGTAGCCGTGGAGGTGGTTCAGGATTGAACCCAGGACCAGGCTGTTGGCCGCGCGAGCACGACCCACCAGCAACAGGCCGCGGGTGAAGGGTGACCACTTCGCGATTGCTCGCTCCAGCAGCCCCATCAGGTGTGAGGCCTGAGAGGCGACGGTGTTTCTTGTGGTGATGGTGCAGCCCAGGACGTTCAGCGACACGGACGTCCAGGAGAATCCGTCCAGACTTCCAGAAACCGCACCAGAGCCCGCAGCTCTTCGTGAAGTTGACAGCCACCCCGGAGGACATGCGGAACTCTTCGAAGATCAGGGGCACGAGCTCATACTGGGCGTCGTCCCTGATGAAGAGTACGATGTGTCCACATAGGGGACCACGTTGCCGCGGCCCAAGGTCCTTTCGAGGCGGCGTAGCAGAGGTCCAAATCCTATATTGAAGAGCGCGGCGTTCAGACGGCAGCCCTCCCTTACCCCGATGAGAAGCCGGAAGGCCTTTGTGTATACAACTCCGACCCGGATGGAGGCGTCTGCCTCCCCGTAGAGGACAGCAATCCACCCTAGGAAAGTAGATGGTAGGCCCAGCTTCTCCAGCAGGGCGAACAGGTAGCTCCTGCTCAGGGTGTCGAAGGCCAACTTTAGGTCCAAAGAGATGATAGCCAGCGGCGTGTCATGTCTGGATGCTCCGGCGGCTTCGTCAGACACTCGCGCGATATTCTAGGAAGATGACTGTCTTGGAACGGCGTAGGTCTGACATTAGGGCACCAGATCTGGCAGATGACGTCGCAGACGGGCTATAAGCAGGCCTCTGAGGACCCTGTAGTCGGTCGTTGGCAGGCTGATTGGCCCGAATGCATGTAGACCCGGACCACCGTGCACCTTCAGCAGCAGGATGACCTTTCTGCGCCTTGAGGATGGAAGTAAGGCGAAGTCGAGAAGCATCGAAGACTTGCCAAAGAAATTCGGCGAAGAAATCTTCAAAGGCTTTGACAAACTCGCAGGGTAGTCCGTCCCATCCCGAGGCACGGCCATTTGGCAAGCGATGGATGACTGCCGCTATCTGGTCACGGGAGATGTCAGCGAGAAAGAGCTGGTCTCACTCGTCGAACTCCAGGGGATTCACTTCAGCTAGGAAGTCGGCGATGGCTTCTTCCGAGCTTGGATCCTGAGCGAAGCGACCGCTTAAGCGCCCCAGAAGGAAACGCCTAAGCTGGCCCTCGGAGATGGCGTTGCCGTCGTCATCGGTGAAGGTCGAGGGAGTGCGGTATCTTTCTCGGATGGAACGCCCGAGGTCCGACAAAGAAGGATAGTCGGAGCGGGCAGTGTCTTCCTCCAGTCTCCGCCTCAAGAAGGGACTTGCTCTTTCGATGTGTCCACCGCGGGACTGGGCGACGGCAGGCGCAAGGGATCTTATCTCCGCGACCAGATATACCTTGATCCTGGTCCAGTGTTCCCATAACATCGCTGGTGAGAGATTTGCTAAGTCTTCCAACACTTCAACGATGAACTTTCCATTCGATCGACAAATAGGTCTGACTGTAGCTGTTTTCCGATGCAGGGAAGTCTTGTAGGAGCTGGGTGTCCCACTTGGATCAGGACGGAATGGTGGTACGAGTAGGTATAGTCCACGGTTTGGTAGTGGGTGACGCGGTCGCAGAAGCCTGATGGAAGTAAGATTCTGTCCAGACGACGCGCGTCAACCCGGCTTCCGATAGTGGCAACCCTGGTGTGCTCCAGTGCAGCATCGAAGAAAATGGCGACGTCGACGAGGTCGGCCTGGTCCAGGAGCTCGCGAGGGTTTATGCTGAACCTGATGCCAGGTCCTTTGCCGACTACTCGGAGATGTTCAGGTCACCGAGGATCCACGCACCTTCTTCACGCGCCAAAGCAGCGATGATCTGGAGCTGGCGGAAGCTCTCTTCAGGAGCATGAGAGACGTGGGCGTTGACGCACGTCATGGAGTAACCCCGGACGGTGAGGTCGATTAGAGCAACCTTGCCAGGTCATAGGATCTGCTTCCAGTGAACAACGACGCCGGCCGCGAAGATGCAGGCGAGGTTTGATCCCACGGTGGTCGTTGAAGGCACAAATTAAAATATTGAGCGATGGAACCTAGGAATTTGCGCATTATTTTGGTTCTCAATTTAAACTTGGTCGTTCGGCCGCCCAGGCAACCAAAATAAATTTTGAGGCCTGAGGAGAAGCTTCTTCTTCCGAAAGAATCACAAGAAGATGGTTTCAGAAATTTGAAGTTGGGGCGATTTCGGACTTGAAGATAAAGATGGTCGTGCTCGTCGGTCAACCTTCAAAAATGAAGATCTAAAGTCTCATATTGAATCCAGTAATACCCAAACAGTGTGTGAGGTAAGTGCAAAGCTTAATGATTAAAAATAAACCTGTTGTGTATTTACATACTTGGGATGTTTGCAGAGGTGCAGATATCCTCTTTGCATACTCGATTCTGACGAAATGGACGAATAAACATCGGGTTTTGTTTAACAAATGTAAATCATTATTAACCGATGATTCAGTGTTGGCACATTACGACCCAGCTAAGGAACTTGTTTTGGCTTGCGATGCCTCGAGCTATGGACTAGGCGTGGTGCTTAGTCACAGATACAAGAAGCAGGAAAGTCCAATAGTTTTTACGTCACGAACTCTAACTGAGGCGGAGAAACATTATTCCCAGTTAGAGAAGGAGGCTTTGAGCATTGTCTACGGATGTGAAAAGTTCAGGCAATACCTTTTGGGACGCTCGTTTGTGTTGGTGACTGATAACAGACCACTCATGCACCTGTTTTCACCACACAAACCAATTCCGCTATGTGCAGCGTCTAGGATAAAGAGATGGTCATTAAAGCTGGGCGCTTTCCATTACTCGGTGGAGTTTAGAAAGACGGAGGACCACGGAAATGCCGATGCGTTATCACGTTTGCCGTTAAAAGCAAATGAGGGGGGATCTTATGATGATGATCAGATATTGCTCTTAAGAAAAATGAATGAGGTTCCCTTTTCATTCCAGGATGTGGCATTCGAGACTAAAAGAGACAAGACTCTTGCAATAGTTCTGAGAAACGTCCGGGAGGACACTTGGCAATCACCAAAATTCACGAAAGAAAATCCTTTGTCTCCTTACTACAAGGTTAGGAATGAATTAAGTGTGGATTTTGGATGCCTTCAGTGGAAAGAGCGAATAGTGATTCCTCCAAAATTAAGATCTCAAATTCTCATAGATCTACATGAGATGCATTTTGGAATGGTGAAAATGAAGATAATAGCAAGGAGGTATTTTTGGTGGCCAGGAATAGATAGGAGCATAGAAGATATGGCTCGGCAGTGCACCATCTGTCAAGAAACTGCAGACATGCCTCCTTCCATGATTACAGAATGGACTTGGCCAGAGAAACCATGGCATCGCCTACATCTGGATTTGGCAGGCCCTTTTATGGGTAAAATGTTTCTGGTCATTGTGGATGCTTATACCAAATGGTTGGAGATATTTATCCTCAGGGATATAACCAGTAAAACCATTGTGGATTGTCTAAGGCAAGTGTTTGCCAGATTTGGACTGCCGGAATTCCTAGTGACAGACAATGGAAGACAGTTTGTCTCGAGAGAAATGGAGGAATTCACCAGAATGAATGGAATTCGGCACACAAAAATCAGTCCATATAATCCAAGTACCAATGGGTTAGCTGAGCGGTATGTGCGCGAATTCAAAACATCGTTAAAAAAGAACAACGAAAAGGATGACTTGGAAACAAACCTACAAAGATTTTTGTTTGCCCATAGAGCATTTCCACAGTCAGTCCTAAAGGAATCTCCAGCTGAATTATTGACGAAGAGACGTCTAAAGTCTGGATTTTCAAATTTAATGCCTAAAATGGACATGAAGGGAGAGGGGTTTCCTGATGCTCTGAGAAAACAGGAGCATTTTAAAATTGGTTCCGATGTTTATTTTAGAAACTATGCAGCCGGACCAAAGTGGAAAATTGGAACCATCCTGAAACTCCTTAGTTGCCGCCATTACCTAATAGGGTATGAAGGCCAATCCCTAAAGAGGCACATCAATCAGCTGCGACCTGTCAAAAGAAATCCAGAGGCTACTGTAGAGAAAGAGCCAAGCTTAGTGCTGCCGAGTACATCCGGACAAGAGCTGCGAAGAGAATCGCATTGCGAGAGAGAACCCTCTCACGATGGCCTGGAGATCCCGGAAGAAGAGGTCACCACAACTGAATTGAAGCCGCAGTCAACCAGGCAGGAGTTGACATCAGTTGGAGAACACCAGGAGCCTATGGCTGCTACTTCTGGAGAAAGAATCCCAAGCCGGAGCCCCAGACCCCAGAGATCCAGGAGACCACCAGACCGTCTCCATTATTATTAGGAAGGGAGGGTGTTGTGTATTTACATACTTGGGATGTTTGCAGAGGTGCAGATATCCTCTTTGCATACTCGATTCTGACTGAATGTATAAAAGCGCTACAAGTTGTCAGCAGCTAGTCAGTTAAGTAAGTCAGTCAGTCCGTATTGTAGTAGTTTGCGTACTAATAAATGCTAAGCGAATGTAGTTGCCTGGTACTGAGTAACCCACGCAGAGGACTCCACAACAAAACCATTGCTAGACATCTTCATCAAATTGGCAAAACAATAAAAATGGCCACAATGGGCCCTGCACGATTTAAGTGATGCTCAAAGTCAGCGACATCTGGAAATCTTCAGTTCTTTGTTGGCCTGTAACAATTTGACTCATTTTTAAAACGAAATGTCACGTGTGATGAAAAGGGGATTTTTTTTTTTTGACAAAAGGAAGAGATCAAGGCAGTGGTTAGACAAAGATAAGTATCCAAAACCCTTCCCAAAACCAAGCCTGCATTCAGAGCGGATAATGCTCATTGTTGGGTGGTCATATTCTGGATTATTGCATTACAGATTTTTGAATAGTGGCGAAACGATAAATTAAGAAGTTATTTGTAAAGATTTGCAAGCTATGCATCTGAAAATTTAAGAAAAAAATGCCCAGTTTGGTCAATAGGAAAGGCGTTATTCTGCTTCACGATAACGCACGGCCACACTCTTCATTTACGGCAAAGGTGGCGTGATCGTAGCCAACCAATAGGAGGGCGCCATTCCAAAAAAAAAAGGCAAACCGTGACAGAGATGAGGAATGACGCTCGTAACTGTGTATATAGAATTACATGCAATACATTAAACATTTTTAGTTTCACTTTAATTTTTTTTTTCCTCATATATTTATCTTAAATTATTTTAACTTCCATTTTAATGCATTTTTATAAAAAAATGTACTTATAGATAAATCGATCTCGATAAAATTTTGAAATTAATTTTTAAATACACACATTTTATTGTTAAACTTTTTTTAAAATTTCTTACAGTTTTTTGTTCAAATCATTTATAATTATTTTCATATGTTTTAATAGATACATATATTTTACATTTATCTTTTAATGAATTATTAATGAAATATATTTTATGTACTTATTACAAATATTTTAAAATATAAGATAGACCTCATTATTTATCCTTTAATATTTTAAGATATTTAACTTATTCTGATTGTAAATTTTGAATATTTTTTCGCGCACAAATTTCCCCCACCTACTTTGTATTTTAAATGATTTCAACTGTGATATTATAACACTATGTGGCGTTGAGTTTGTGTATACAAAGATGCAATGCCTCGATAAAGGTTGGCGTTCAGCCAGCCGAAATATTGGCAAAATAAATATTTTATTAAATCCAATATATGCCTTTTTATTATCTAATATATATTTATGTGATGATATAAGATCACACATATCATGACGCACTTCTAAATAGTGAGCCTTTTTCCATTAATCTTTTGTTACTCTTAAATAACTAATCAATTGATTAATAATAATTAAAAATTATATATGTACTAATTATCCTTCAACAATTATCAATTGTACAATCTGTATAATTTGCAGTTGAATAAATTTATGTTCCCCGACCCAAACGCAAAGACGTATATTAAAGTTTTAGTATTTTTTGCTTACACCACTTCCTATCTCGTAAGAGAAATTGACCAATCGTCTGCGAGCAGACTTGTGGATATTTAAGGCCTACGTCCCCATGTAAAACGGCCTTTTTTTGAAAGGCTTTTATTTAACTTGCTTCCATGTTGGTCCACAAATTTTGTAATCAAATTTTAATATACTTCCAAAGCACATAGGTCAGAAATTTTGTACATATAGCAAAATGAACGCTTCAACCTTCTAGGCAGAACTCAAGGTCATTCTCAACGCGATCAAATTTTTACAGATTTTTCCACATCAAAGCTTCAAAATGCTGTCAGACTACCAATTGGCTCTTTCTGCCATATGCACTCCTCGACTTTCAAAAACCCAGTTCTGTACAGATATAATCTCTAACCTACATTTTACACCTAATGTACGACTCCGCACGTAACGGCGTATTCCTTCTTACTTGCCACAAAGCTTTGCCCGTACACACACAAACACACATATGTGGAAAATCTGTCGTTGTGGAATCCAGTCGATTTAATCTATGGTGTGAGATCCTGTCGACTCTAGTGGATTTGTGTAGATTCTTGTCGAATCCTCTCGTTGTGGAATCCTGTCGACTTACATGGTGCGCGATCCTGGTCGACTTTCGCTATATTGTGTTAACCGAGAGGAACAGTCAGGATGTGGAGAGTTTTCCAGTACTTCTCTGCACCTTGGAAGACCTTTAACAGTTCTCACAGAGTACAGGCAGTCGTGGTCGAGGCAGAGTGGAAAGCTTGGAAATGTCCATCAAAAAAAATGAAGAGACACAGTTGTACTAGGAATGTTCCGTGAACAGATAGGAGTCGAGTTAGGAGCGAAAGATGGAGATTCGAGAAAAGTTCTTACTGGTCTACATGGTCGATGAGGTGGACCTTAGACACAACCGACGAGGGCTCACGCTGATGGTGAAGTGGCTATATTTTTCTGGCCCTGTTGGAGGCTTATATATCTGCTGAAAGGAAGCATTGGATTTCAGCGGATGCTAAAAGGACGTGGATAGGAAGAGATATTGTACACTCTGGCAACGTCCTGACATCTTCTAGGACTCGTTGGACTTCTATCTCAATCTCTGGCTTTAGCTCAACTCTTAATCTATTAAAGATTTTTATTTACTTATCCTTAATTTGTACAAAGTACATTACATAAGACAAAGCCACAACACTCAGCTTTGGAAAACTGAGACGCGTCCACCTAGAGACCATAGTTTCGGACTAATGGCCCTTGTCAGTCTAGAGCGGACTTTATTCCATGAAATCTCCACAGGATCTAATGGAATTTTCTCAAGCTACCAAAGAGGTGTTTTGCTGGCAAGGTGGCTGGGCCAAATCTATGGTTAGAATATAGATGGAAAATTTGCCGGAAGGAAATTGATCCATAGAAGCATAGGGCGCCTCTCCCGTCAAAATAAACGTCAAAAACTTGAGGCCATCTATTGACCGACGCCGCAACTAGCGGCCTCGGGTCGGTGACAAAGCCACAACACCAGCTTTGGTAAACTGAGGAGAGTCCACCTAGAGACCATGGGCCATGACCATTGGTCACTGACGAGGACCATTAGCCCGAAACCATGGTCTCTAGTTGGACGCTTCTCAGTTTGCCAAAGCTGGTGTTGTGGCTTTGTCACCGACCCGAGGCTGCTAGTTGCGGCGACGGTCAATAGATGGCGTCAGGTTTTTGACGTTTATTTTGACGGGAGAGGCGCCCTATGCTTCTATGGATCAATTTCCTCCCGGCAAATTTTCCATCAAATATATAAATATGGTAATTTAAAGCAACAACCCCATATTGTATATAACTTATAACAAGATTTTCATGTTGTATAATAGAAACACATCTGTAAATGATTATACGCATGATTGACATGTGTCATTACATCATCATATGTATTGTACTTTGTACAAACTGAGGATAAATAAATAAAAATCTCTAATAGATTAAGAATTGAGCTGAAGCAAGAGATAGAAGTCATAACGTCTAAAATCGAGATAGATTTAGAATTCCCACAACAAGGTCTAAAAATGGAAACTGCCACGGCGCCAGTGTCCAATTTCACCCGTGATCCACCCTCGTGTGCTTCTGTTGAAATGCAACACTCCCTTTCTCGGAAAATATATAAAAGGCCCCCGTCTTTAGCCAAAAATACAGTCAGTTCACCATCTGCGTGAGCCCTCGTCGGTTGTACCCCAGGGCCACTTCATTCACCATGTAGACCAGTAAGAACTCTTCTATCTCTCCATCTTTCGCTCTTAGCTCAACTTTTATCTGTTCACGGAACTTTCTTAGTTAAACTGTGTCTTCGTTTTTGCGTATGGACATTCCCAAGCTTTCCACTCTGCCTCGACCACGACTGCCTGTAATTTGTGAGAACTGTAAAAGGTCTTCCAAGGTGCAGAGAGGTACTGGAAAACTCCCCATCCTGACTGTTCCTCTCGGTTAACACAGTATAGCGAGAGTTGACAGGGACTCACACCATAGTTTAAGTCGACTAGATCTCACCACATAGTTAGTCGACAGGATTCTACAAAAGTCAACAGGACTTCATCACATAAATATATATATATAAATAAAAAGACATATCCTGACCAGTACACATGTGCTTTTCAGAAGTCAGAGCGCCATCTGGTTGAACATAAATCAACTAATCATTGATTTAGCCTGTTCCCTGAATGATTTGGTCAACCCAATTTCTTGATAAATCAATAAAAGCCATCCATGAACGCGTTTTGCGCTGTTGACGCTCGTCAGCGTGTTGTAGGCTGTACCACTGCGACCAAAAGGATTTTTGGTCCCAGTGGCTTCTTGAGAAACCAAGAAATGAGTAGTTAAGGCCAAACTTGCGTAAATACGCTTAACACATGAAAAAAACAATAGGAAAAAAAAATAAAAAGGTCAGGTGTTTATATTTAAAAAAAGGCATTTTTAAAGGATTTTTATCATTTTTCTATTGTTTTTTTTTTCAAGTGTTAAGCGTATTTACGCAAGTTTGGCCTCAA
The DNA here is from genome assembly GCA_030710605.1 of Cordylochernes scorpioides. NCBI lineage: Eukaryota > Metazoa > Arthropoda > Arachnida > Pseudoscorpiones > Chernetidae > Cordylochernes > Cordylochernes scorpioides. The sequence continues at coordinate 186,748,575 of CP092863.1, read as the reverse complement.
ATACCCATTTCTTGGTTTCTCAAAAAGCCACTGGGAACAAAAATCGTTTCGGTCGCAGTGGTACAGCCTACTCCACGCTGACGAGCGCCAACAGCGCGAAACGCGTCCGTAGATGACTTTTCTTGATTTATCAAGAAATAGGATTGGCAAAATATCAGGGAACAGGATAAATCAATGTTTAGTTGATCTCTGTTCCACCAGATGGAGCTCTGCACAAGTGCTGCTGGTCACGATATGCCTTTTTTATTTTCAATATACTTATATGTATAGACAAGAGAGGAGAATAGTGAAAAAGACAAATTTCAAGTTTCCCAATGATGATGTTATTAATTTGTTATCATTAAACATCATCATAGTTTTAGAAATTTTTAAAATACGTCTGGTTTCCGCTGAAGTAGAAATCTGCCTAAAAATATAGTTTCAAAAATCTCTAATTATTTTTTGTACATAATTAATATTTATTTATTTAATCGTAGAAACTTTCTCCTTGGGATATTAAAAATATAAAGTTAAGTGCCAGGAGAAAATGTTTTTATTCTCAACTAGTTAAATGAAACAAGGCAATCCCCGGGATTTATTCGATTACGTTTCCCTTCAAATGTATATGTATAAAATGAAGTGATATTTCTAAAATCAACTATAATGTTCACAATTAATCATTATGACCCTTTTCTTCCAGAGCAAGTGTTGCCCAATTAATAATGCTCGAACAAATATTATTTACTACGACTGTTCCTTATTATCCCTCTAAAGTGAATTGAATTTAAAATATTAAAATTTGAAATGAAACACAAAATAACAATGGTGATGATGATGATAACAATTAAATTTTGACAGAACTCAATTGGAATCTTCATTACTACAATTTCGAGTGTTACAAGATAAGTATAATAATCACTTTTTTTAAAGCAAAATTCGCAAACTTTTATTAGGGCCGTGCGAAGCTGGGTCATGTATAGAGGCAGTATATAATAAATATTATAATTTTGAAACTACAAAATATACACTTTGGTTAGTAGCCCGTAAAACCTTAGTCTCTCCTTCTTTAAAATCTGCAATCTATGGGCAGACGCGTGAAGCATGGGAGAAAAGATTCCTCTCTCTAGCTCCTTCTATCCACACCCGCTGTGGAATTACTCCAATAAGTCTTTTAGACAAAAGGAATGCGCACATCGTTCCTCGCGAGCACATCGTGGTTGGTCTGCTATCGGGACACACATGGACGGATGTTTCGCCCACAGGATAGGCGTCATTGACGATCCTTCCTGCCCTTACTGCGACGCTGACCGGAAAGAAACTCTGTCGCACATCGTGCAAGATTGCAGCAGCCTTGATGCTCTTAGATTTCGCCTCCTCTCCACCTGTGCAGTAGAGTTTAGTCACACTCCGCGGTCATTCTAACACTGACCGAGCATAAAGGCCTCGGATAGACTTGAGCCACGCGACCGCGCGGAGGATTCCGATCACCCGAATGACTCGGATTCCTCACCTCATGGTTAACACCGGTCATTAGCGGCCGCTCATAGGCGCAACCTGGCATGTGTCATAAGATCGGTTTCGCGACATTCTCTGCGTATGTGATCGCCCCTGATGCTGCCTCTGTAACCCTATGACAGAGGGAAAATGGTTTGGCGATTCGACGGCGCGGTCTGATCGGGAAATCAACTTATGCAGCGACCCATTTGAACGCGCTATGCAATCTCTGGTGAATTTTTTGGTTAGTTTTATTAGTACTCTGGTGCCCTCACTATTAATCCTCTAAATATGACCTCAGTTTCAAATTTTTAAATATATATAGCCGATAATTCTTTTTTTATTAACATTTTTTTACCTAAAACATTTTTTTTTCCATTTTTTATTTTTACAAAAATAAAATCTATTTCCCCATCACTTGTTAAATTATTCCCGCTTTATGTAATATTCTTATTTAATCAATACCTGACTTTTTTTCATCTTCCCTGGCCTGTGGAATCTAATCGTTTTCAACAACCTTGGTTACGTGCAGCACCTTGGTACTTTGCTATAGTGCATTGCGGCTTGTCTGCTTGCTACATTCTTTTTGGGCTCGAAAAATCACACACTTTGGTTAGTAGCCCGTAAAACCATTTTCTCTCTCGTGGCGGATTGTCAATTCCTTGTAAGAGGCGTAACATAAGACTTAAAAAGAAATATAGAAATTCGTTCATTCCTGGCCATTCCCACCACCCAGAAGTCTGAAAATTGTAACTTCCTTTGTTAATTGGGCTGAGTGAGTGTTAAAAGTTTCATAATTCTATGTGATATGAAAGTATATTAAAATTAATTTTCGAAATTTGAAAGGAAATTTGGAAATTTGTCTATTTTCGGCCACTCTGACAACCCAGAATTCTGATTTGACAACTTGCATTGTCAGCGGGTTCTGAAAGGTTTACCTAATTTCAGATTCCTACGTGCTCTAAAAGTATATTAAAAATTGATCGCAAGATTTGTGGACAGACAGACAGGAAAGCAAGTTAAAAAAAGCTTTTAATAATATTCGTCTGGCAAGCATTCACTCGGGAAGAAGCTGGGCGAAACCAGGTTATTCTATTAGTGTATGATAATTATGATCATTCAATATTCCCAATAATTGTGTGTTATTAGTCTAATTTTGGGTTTCAAGGACCTTCATATTAATCTGTTTTTTTTTTTTTTTTGTGGTTTCGGTGGAAAATAATAGTAAATGTAAATTTATATTTTGAACTAGCGGACCCGCCCGGCTTCGCCCGGGTTTTACCTGAGTAAAGGTTTGTCTAACGAATCTCTCGATAAAGTTAACATTTTTTCTCGGTCCCTTGAAAAATACTCGATAAGTTGAATAAAATCAATATTAATTGGTTCCCTCGGTAATTGGAAGTTAAAGGAATAGTATCTTGCCTTTGAATTGTATCATTATTCTTGTCTCAAATAAATTGCCGTGTCATCCTGAATTTTGTCTTTCCTAATTTTCTACATTACAAAATCATCGTATCATCATGATAATATTTAGAGTAGATTGTTGAATTATAACAGATAAATTAGAATATTTATCTTGATTATTTCTAGGCGAAAAGTTATTACAAAAATTTTATTTGCTAGAAACCTTCCCAGTACTATACTAAATAACTTCCCAAAGTTTCACGGCGATCCAATGAGTGGTTTGGTCAGGCATAAAGGACAAACAAACAAACAAACAGACACACATACATTCATTTTTATATATATAGATAAATTAGAATATTTATCTTGATAAAATATTTTAATTTTTTCATATTTTAATATATGTAAATAGAGTCTCTTAAGAAAGACCACCTAAAAACATGAATCAACTTGTTTCTCCTGTTGGTGGTCTCTCATTGAAGATTCTAATTGCTATTAAAGAATCTCTAATAGACCTTTAATAAGAGACTGCCTCTTGGAGAGACGGGTTAAGCTACGAAATGGATATTCCCGGCTTCGCCCGGGTTTTACCCGAGTAAAGGTTTGTTTAACGAATCTCTCCATAAAGTGAACATTTTTTCCTGGTCCCTTGAAAAATTCTCGATAAGTTGAATAAAATCAATATTAATTGGTTCCCTCGGTAATTGGAAGTTAAAGGAATAGTATCTTGCCTTTGAATTGTATCATTATTCTTGTCTCAAATAAATTGCCATGTCATCCTGAATTTTGTCTTTCCTAATTTTCTACATTACAAAATCATCGTATCATCATGATAATATTTAGAGCAGATTGTTGAATTATAACAGATAAATTAGAATATTTATCTTGATTATATCTAGGCGAAAAGTTATTTCAAAAATTTTATTTGCTAGAAACCTTCCCAGTACTATACTAAATAACTTCCCAAAGTTTCATGGCGATCCAATGAGTGGTTTGGTCAGGCATAAAGGACAAACAGACATACATTCATTTTTATATAGATAGATAATTAATTTAGTAGTTTTATTATATTTTTTGTGGAAAGGATATTATAAATTTCTCATGGATAATAAATATGATGATGATTAAAGATCAATATGTATAAACCATAGCTTCAGATAAATATTTAAATATTACAAGATTCTTCTGGAATGGATGTTTGGCCAAAAAATTATGTTAAAACAAATTCGATTATTTAGCTATAGAATTATTAATATTAGATAATCCAAAACAAGATGAGCAAAATATCTATAATGTATAACTTTTTTTCAAGAAATCTCCTCAGCAACTTGGCGCTCTGTTACACATAAATTTCTCCAAAGGACGTAGCACCCAAAGAGGACTTCCAATGCTCAAACAATCTGATGAAACCCGCTATTTACCAGAGGAAACCTGTGAATATATCCTCCAGCACCTTTGTCTGCCTGACACACCAATATTTCAGTATCGGCCCTTAATACAGTTTCCTGGCCTCCTCGAGTCAGAATTCACCGAAGCTGAAGTACTCAGGCCATCAAATGTTGCCGACTCATGTCTCGAAATGTCCAGGCCCTGATCGACTTAGAGCTAAATGTGCCTTCAATAAGGAGATCCTCCCTTACATAAACACTTACAGAACATTTTACCAAATGTTTAAGATTCGGCCATTTTCCTGCACCCTGGAAAATCGGCCATTTAGTTCTCATAACCAAACCGGATAGCACAGCAGAGAACCCGCTGGAAAGATTCCGCCCAATTGCTCTTCATAGCACCCTAGCCAAGGTATTTTAGCGTTACATTCTGGCTTGACTACAATGGCTAACAGACTGGCACAACTGGTTTTCCTCTCTTCAATTTGGATTCGTTTCTTGCCGTTCAGTGGAAAACGCCCTAGCTGCAATAAATTAATTTATTGACAAAGACATGGAAGAGGGGGGGGGGGGGGGAATCCTAGTCATAAGCCTAGATATCAGAAGAGCCTTCGAGACACAGGAAATCCATCATAAAGCCCTATGAGAGGTTAGATGCCCTTAACAATCAGTCCAACTCATTTGAACTTATTCAATAAATAGAAAAATCAAACAACGAATATACCCGACTTCGCCCGGGTTTTTCATACGATGAAATTTTTCTTAACGAAGATTTGATAAAACAATATTTTCAGGACAAACAACTACCCGGGATTGACCCGTGTGCATATCTACCCGAATGATATATATTTAGATAAGATTTTTTTAAATAATTGTTTGTTATTAGCATTATCTATTTGTTTTCATCAGCATAATTTAATCTAATCTTTGATAGAGGGCGCTGTTCGTGAGCTAAGTAGAATAATTTGAATATATAGTTTTAATAATTTATTTATATATTTTTTAAAATAGCCTATCGTCTTTCCCGTATATTTTTCACCTATGTATGGAAATTTTGGTTTGAATTAGTGAACTACTGCGAATTTGTATACCGGACATACAAACAGACAAACATACAAATAAACAAACATACAAACATTCATTTTTATATATAAGATAAGATATATTAATATTAAATATTTAGAAATATTAAATATATGCCTCGTACAGAGTAAATAATTGAGATTTGAATTATTTTTAATTGGATGATTAAGCATGATATATCAATATTTACAGTATTATAGGTTATATAGGTATATAATATTGAGATAATAGGTTGTGTTTACCAAAGCTCGTATATCAACAGGCTTTTATTTATTGTATTTGAAATTCGAACTGAATCGATAAGTTTGACATGTCAAGTAACAACGGTACGTACCCTAATAAGTCTTTGAAAAATGTTTGCATCGACACAATATGTGAAATTCTAGACAAAACCGAGCAAACAACAAACCAAGAAAATATTAGTAAAAAATATGTTTTTATTCCTAACGATCAAACAAGTTACTTTGAGGGTGATATGAAAAATGAGATAAATGAATATGATTCTTTTGAACAAAATAGTCAAGAAAGTTTAGACAATTATCCACACAACAGGTACCAAGAAAACATTAATAACTACAACAACCCCTTAGAAAAAACTTCCCAAACAGAAAATCAGAATGAATCATTTTATGAGAAAGAAATTGAGCTCACTAACTCATTGGGATATGACTCCGATGTTGCAGAAAATAGAAATCCAATGCATGAAAATTCTGTTGAGGAAGATTACGACATATTAAACGATGATACCCATTCCAAAGAAAGTTCCCGCGATCCGTGGGAAGATTCGACAAGTTCTGTTGAAGGCCAAGGAGGTGTCAATGTGGTATCAACCCGAGTCAGGTCCCGGAGCACCTCTGAGAGCAGCACTTCCTCTGTTTCATCGCTATCCGATGTAGAATCACTTATTGATGAGGAGGAGATTAATGAACATATCTTGATCCGCCGTAAAATGGCAGAATTTTTGGAATCAAATCGAGATTATTTTTATTCTGCTTTGCCTATTGTAAGAGATAATGAAATTATTAGAATACCACAAGGCAATATACGTTCAATTCTACATATGTTTTCGCCTGAGGACCGCAATATATTAAGAGCTTTTTTCAAATGTGAAATTCCATTAAATAATTATGAAAAGTTAGGTGGATTTTTTCTTCACAATTTTCTTGGCAAGAATATCGAAATAAAAAATTCAATAGAGGAATTTATAAACAAAGGATATAATTTAAAGCCAGTCATCAATTTGATTGCTTTTTCTATTGAAAATGGAGCTGTAGGAATTATGACGCATAATAAAGGCAATATCTTGATTCAGTTGTTGCTGGAGGCAGACACTGATAAGTTACTTCTTAAAGAAATTATTCGCTATGCAAATGTATTGGTTGTTGACGCCTATGGATGCTGGGTAATAGAGGCGGGCATCAGAAAAATGAACAAAGATCAAATTTCAGATGTGATTTTAAAGATAGAAAGTGATATATATAAATTATCAATTAATCATGAAAGCTCACATGTGGTCCAAATGCTGATTGAGCATGCTAATCTCGAAGATGTGAATCTAATTTTCAATAGAATTTCAGAATTTTTGAGAATATTATCAAAACATAGCTTTGCTTGTCGTGTGGTCCAAAGTTTCCTTCTATATGGTGACAACAATTTGAAAAAAGCAATAGGAGAAAAACTTCTTCCTCATATTGATGAACTGATGAAAGATGCCTTCGGAAACTACGTTGTTCAATCTATGCTTCAATATAGCGAGGACACCGTGTTTATTGAAACCTGCTCTATTGTGCAGAAAAATTTTGCCACCTTAGCCATGAATAAATTTTCATCGCGAGTAGTTGAAAAAGTTATTGATAGCGCATTTTACCCAGATGTTATGATAATTGTTGAAAACATTGCCAAGATGGATAAAGAAAGTTTACTAGGCCTGTGTGAAAACAATTATGGTAATTTTATCATACAAAAATTACTGAATCATTCTTCGAATGCGATTATGTCAAGATTGGTTGATATCATTGTTCCATTCATATCACAATTAGAAATGAACAAGTATGGCTCCCATATATGTAAGGCTATCCGAATCAAAGTGGAATAATTGAAGAAATTTGATGTATACTATCATAGAACCCTGTATTAATTAATTTAATTGAGTGATTTTTTTTTCAAATAGTGTAAATATGTTTTTTAATCAGATAATATGGACTTTACCTTTTATTATATATGTATATAAATATATATATATATATTACTTTCTTGTATATATAAATTACCTTAATAAACCTTTTAAAATAATGCATATGTTAGAGATTATGCTTTGATATTACATATATTTTGCTTTAATATTATATTTAGATAACTCTACCTAATGTAAATATTTTTATAAAAAATGTTTATCAAGTTATTATGTTTTACTTTATTCTATATATTCTCTAAATAAATATGATTGATATTCCAACCAATGCCCCCATTTTTATTTGTCATATAGACGCTGTTTATATCAATTTAATCATTCCATCGTTTATTTTAACTTACTCACTCACGATGAGAGAGACGGTTCAATTATTTGCAACTTTGTTTATATAAAATACTAGCGGATGTACCCGGCTTCGCCCGGGTTTTACCCGAGTAAAGGTTTGTCTAACGAATCTCTCGATAAAGTGAACATTTTTTCCCGGTCCCTTGAAAAATACTCGATAAGTTGAATTAAATCAATATTAATTGGTTCCCTCGGTAATTGGAAGTTAAAGGAATAGTATCTTGCCTAGGAATTGTATCATTATTCTTGTCTCAAATAAATTGCCGTGTCATCCTGAATTTTGTCTTTCCTAATTTTCTACACTACAAAATCATCGTATCATCATGATAAAATTTAGAGCAAATTGTTGAATTATAACAGATAAATTAGAATATTTATCTTGATTATTTTTAGGCGAAAAGTTATTTCAAAAATTTTATTTGCTAGAAACCTTCCCAGTACTATACTAAATAATTGCCCAAAGTTTCATGGCGTTCCAATGAGTGGTTTGGTCAGGCATAAAGGACACACACATACATTCATTTTTATATATATAGATACACTAGACGAATGACCCGGCTTCGCCCGAGAATTCCCTCGGGTGCAATTTCCTTCATACTTAAAGTACATCAATAATGAATAGAATAGTTTAAATAGATGGCAGCTTTTCCACCCAAACCCCGAAGGTACCCGCCCCAGCGCATTATCCCTTGAAATTGCCTGAGTTAAATGAGTGACTGCGATGGATCTTGACTGCGATGCCCATCTTCTCAGTAATAATTTAAAAAAAAAAAGGTTTATAAAAAAAATTAATCCAAAATACTGGCATGTAAATATTTTTCTGTGAAAAATAAAAGATCACATGGAAATTAAGCAAACATGTGTTTGCTAATGACTGCAACTGCATTTTAAACGATTTTTAAAAAAGAGATAAAAAAAAACAATGGCCAGAACAAAAATTAATAAAAAATACGAAAGCCATTATCAACATACAGTAACGCTAATTTTGTAAAGTTTTTTTTTTTTTTTAATTGCATTGTGTGCACTTACCGTAACTTAGTAATATAAATTTCTCTTTCAATAATCAATACTTAGGTAAAAAAATAACCCTTGTATAAAAATATATTTCAAAAAAGGTACGTAAATGAAAAAAATAAATAGCCAAAAATAATAATCGAAATGAAGTCGAAAAATTTCCTCAAGTTTATAAAAAACGACATGCAAAATTTGGTACCAATTTGGTTTTGAGTTTATCGCGAAACAGACAACAGACATTGACTTTTATACCAAGAAAGATGTAATTATACAACGCTTCAGGAAACTGGGTTATAAATCTCTCTCTCTCCCTCTGTAATTATACAAAAGTATCTCTGAAAAGTAATAGAAAACAGATATAATTGGCAAAGAACGAAAAATTAATAGAATAAAAAAATATACATTTTATCACAAATAATACACTTCGAAAAATTCAATTTGCTGTTACACATTTTTATTATCTTTTTGCCAGATAAGAAAAACAAGATGCGAAATCACAGGTTTGAACACTGTTCAATTTCTCAACTGTGGTCTGCCTTATTTCACCTAAACTGTCGAATATATTGATCCTTTAAGCTTGTTTTTCATCTTTCCAAACAAAAATAAAAGTCGCAAGGCGAAATATCCGAATTCAAAAACGGTGATCAATCGACATCCGTGCAATTTTTACATACGTGTCCCCGGACTACGCCAAACCGAACTCTGTCTTTTTGTTTCTGGCTCGTATGCATGCACACAGGTTTCATCTCCAGTGATTATGCTTTCAATAAAGTCGCTTCTCTCGATGAGCAAGTTCAAAGCATCCTGACATTTTACCTTTCTGTTTAGCATTTCTTCTTGGCTCAAATTTTCAGGAATCTGACAACATATCTTTCTTTTGTTAAGATTTTCAATCATAATTGAATGAATTGTATTATTGCTTACTCACACACAAATCATTATCGATATATTAGATAGTAGAAAGGTATATATTGGATTTAATAAAATATTTATAGGCCAATATTTCGGCTGGCTGAACGCCAACCTTTATCGAGGCATTACATTTTTGTATAAACAAACTCAGCGCCGCATAGTGTTATAATATCACAGTTGAAATCATTTAAAATACAAAGTAGGTGGGGGGAAATTTGTGCATGAAAAATTATTATAAAAATTATAATCAGAATAATTTAAATATCTTAAAATATCAAAGAAAAACAATGAGATCTATCTTATATTTTAAAATATTTATATTAAGTACATAAAATATAATTCATTAAGAGATAAATGTAAAAATATATGTACCTATTAAAACATTTGAAAATAAATTAAAAATGATTTAAACAAAAAACTGTAAGAACTTTCAAAAAAGGTTTAACAATAATATGTTTGTATTTAAAAAAAAATCATTTCAAATTTTTATGGAGATCTATTTATCAAAAGGTAAAAAATATTATCGATATATCTGATACCCAGTGTTCTGTCAAGAGAGATGATTTCTTTAACTTTTTAAACCAGATCATTAGTGCTAGCGTAATTGCATCTTCCTGAGCGTTGCGTGTGTTGAGTGTCTCTTCTTCCATGTGTACTTTTAGGCATATGATTATGTAGATAGGATTGGCATAGCACTTCAGTGCTGCATTTCGTTTTTCCTCAACAAAAATAAAACTTTAAATTTACTTTTTGTTCGTCTCGTATAGTTTCTTGTCGATTTCGGCTATGAGTCGATTTTTTTAAAACCAAAATGTATTCTCCCCCGTGCACCATTCGCTTTATGCGAACTCTACACTCCATCGATTTTTTTTTTTCAATCAAAAACAAAAACCCGTTTAGTACTAGTTAGCGAATGTTAATACTGGATGCATACCACATGTCTACACATGTAGAAAGCCGTTCATTTTTTGAAATTACAAGTGTGCCAGAGCACCGTTTGGTTACTTGCACTCACAGGTGGTGTTATAATTTCACCAGAATCAGGGGTCCCAAGGGTTTTTTTTTCTTCCCAGAAAATAGTGCCCAATGCGGAATTCGATCTGGAGTTGTTATTGTCGAAAATCGACGGCTTTTACCACGCAACAACCACCTCCTAATGCAATGATACAATTAGATGAGAGGGCTTGGCTCATCAATGGTGAACCCTCTCGGCGGTCGTCGAATTAATAAGACCTCTCTACTATTGTATTGGTTTGTGTTTCTTATAAACTGTACCATAACTAAAAAGGCAGCTTAGAGATGGATAGGGAAGCTAAGTTTATAGGTCTGCAGAGGTGCATACATATATTTAAGAAAAATGTATCAAGGAATTTTTTTTATAAATATGCCCATATTTTAAATAATAGAACCACAACCATTTTCATTAAAAACTAGCAAATATATCCGGTTGTACTAGGTTTTTACCGAAGTGAAAGTTTGCCTAACGAACCTGGTTTTAAGATCATTACGTTATCAGTGGTATCTAGTCATCATTTTTCTATCACAAAATATGTAAATTAGTTTTTCAGTTTAATTTGAAAAGGCTTTGAATATCCTTTAATTCAAACTGTATCTTTACCCTACTTTTTAAATTTATAAGATTTTATTAGCAGTTTTAATGAAAACGAATGAAAGTGGATTTAGATCTTTAATCATATATGATCTGACTCAGCTGCGTCCTGCTTAAACGAAAGTTTGCCAAAATAATATATTTTTTTTGCCCATCACATGATGCAGCAATATATTATCGTAATCAATTTTATTTTTATCTAGTGTTTGATTCATTAATAAAATAAATAAATTTACGTGATTTAGATCAGGGTTTGACTTTTAAAGTTTCAATTTTAAATACACGTAGAAATAATAATAATATATATGGTGATATTTAAAAAATCTAGATTTATTCTGATTATTTTTCTTGAATTTACAAAAGGTATAAGATATAAACTTGGAATTTATTTGTTCCTCCTTTGTAGTCATAAATAGTCATTATAAAATTTTTCAATCGGTAACTCCCAATTTGATTCAGGTTAAAATCTTATATCACCAACAAAATTCTACTCATGTAAATAAACCAAAGCATATATTTAGAACGAATTACGAACGTCCTGTTATAGATTTTAACAATAATAACTTTTGCTTTTTCAGAGCGATGGGTTTTTTTTTTTGCAATTCAATATTCATTATTTGAGATACACATAATCCAAAAGGTAACGTAAGAATGTTTTTTCGGACAAAATAATTTAAAGGGTCAATATAGACAGATCTAGAATTACACCCAAGTCCTAAAGCTAAATGACAAAGTATAGCTGAACAAATGGATCTTTCATATTTTGAAAACAAATATGCATAAATAAATGCACAGAAACGAATCAAGTTATAAATAATCACACAACAATTTATATCTATCACAAATATTCACTCTAAACACTAGCAAATTTTCAAAAATTTGCATACTAAGATCCCTAAGGCATGTCAAATTTTCTGAAACCGTAACTAGAATATAAGTGCATAAAGATAGCCTTGTTTATTAATAAAGGGTATTTAAATAGCCTTCTAGTATGTATCACAAATTAAATTTATCGTTAAAAAAAAGAAAAACTTTTTATATTCAGATTTTTAGTGCCCAAGTACGACTCCCCCTTTTTTCCGGGTAAAAAAATCTAATGATATTGAAACAAAATTAAAACAGAAATATAATAGAATAATTGTCATTGTTAGATACAACATTCGTTTATAATTTGGGTAATTTATAGATGCCATCATGAAAATAATTTTGGTTTCGAGGCAATCCATTCATCAAGCCAATTTTCAACTTATTCGCGATTCTGGAAGCGCCGGTGCCCATGTGCCATCGACCGGAAGAGGTGATAATCCGATGGAGCGATGTCTATAGAGTATGACGAGTGGAGTAAGACTTCCCATTTGAAGTCTTTCAGGGTGTCTTTGCCGATTGTGCGAAATGCGGCCTTGCGTTGTCACGACGCATTATCAACTTGCCAGGTCGTTTAACTGCTATTTATTGTGTTGATTGTTCTTGAAAGCGCAATGAGCAGTGACTGTTTAGCCTGGTTGCCGAAGTTCGTAGTAAATTATGCCTTGCTGATCCCATCAGATGCAGAGAAGAACATCCTTGCCATGGATATTGGGTTTGGCGGTCGAAGTTGTCGGCTGTCCTGGACTTATCCATGATTTCTTGCGCTTCGGATTGTCAATACATATCCACCTTTTATTGCCAGTCACAATGATATGAATAAAATACTTTCGTCGAAACCTCTTAGAAGGATTTCAGATATCGTTCTTCGATTTTTCTTTTTCTCTCCACTCAATTCGTGAAGCAACCATTTTACTTCCTTATCAAATTTTCCTATAGCACGCAAACGAAGTGAAACAGCCTGTCGAGTGACGTTGAGAGAAGCCTCTAACTTTTCTTGTGCTTAAGAGCATCTTCTTCATCCAATAATGCTTGAAGTTCCTCATCCCTGAACTTTTTTGGCGACTTCCCGGCTTCCTTTTTGTTTACGTCAAAATCTCCAGAGTTTAATCGTTTAAAATACTCTTAGCATGTAGGATAATTATTTCCATGGCGCTAGAGTATTTGATGAGCTTCGGTTGCGCTTTTCCTGAGGTTGAATATGAAAACCAAAGATTCCTGCGAATGACACTTCCCAGGCACAAAAGTAAACATATAAATAGATTAAAATAAAAATATGCGCATAAGATTTTAAATAAAGTATTACATAAAAATACCTAAGGCCTAAGACGGAGAAATCGATGCAACACAAAGTGATAGGTAAAATTTTGTTTATGCAAATTTATAGTGAAAATAATAAAAACGCGGAGTCACATTTTTGAGTACCTAATATAATGTTTAGAATGCCAAGGGAGGAAAGAGGGCTTCGTATAGCCAAATTTATTATTTTTCAGACGCAGAATCATTGGCCTCAGAGAGAAGTGGAATTTTGACTAGAGAAATTGCTATGAAAGTAATTTGCAAAGTATTGTAAGAATTTGGTCTCAGGGGTTAGAAGAAGAATAAAAGATCAATAAAATCTGGCAAGTCGCCCTAGGATAACAACAGTGATTAACTAGAGTAATTGCTATTAAAGTAGGCTGCATGGTACTGTTGTAAGGATTTGGTCTCAATGGTCAGAAGATTCTGGCTCAGGTCACCCTAAAGTAATAACAGAGAGAGTAAATGAGAGGATTCGAAGAATGGTTGTAGCAAACAGGACAAGTGTACTAATGATTCAAGCATATGTGCAGAATGAACACCATTAATATAACCGTCTTATCGAAGCAGAACTCCGTAGTCTCCGGCCTTTATAAAGAATTCCTCTCTCTGCAACACACAGAAGCGACAGACTTCAGATGATATAAAGAGAGACGCCTTTGGCCTAAAGAATAGCATTCTGTATTTTTTTCTGATGAATTTACATTCAGTTTGGGGGTTCATGACGACGGGATACATGTTAGACGTAGCCCCAAGAAAGACCCCATCATGACTGCATCGTGGAGAGTCAAGAACCCCGACTTCATGGTGTGGGGTGGCATTAGTTATGAAAGTAGGGCCCCTTTAGTCTTTATCCAAGGCGCAATGACTACTGAGCTATAGATTGCATATTTTCTGCAAACTGTTGTGTTACATTTATTGAGTAAGCTAATAATGTCATTTTCCGACCACACCAGCCAACATCTCACGAGCCTTTCTTTAAAATATTGACATTCTTTCCTGGCCCGCATATTCTGCAGATCTTTCATCAATTGAGCAAATATGGGACATGGTGGGAAGGCAAATTTGGAAATCTCTACAGCCAAGTTATCTTCAACAGCCCCGGAATAAAATTGAAATGGTTTGGTCAAATATCCCACAAGAAGCCATAAAAAAAAAACTATGGCTCATACCGTTTAAAGAAGGACACAACAAATATTGACAAAAGCTTAGGTATCTCAATAAATTTAGATAACTTTACAAATTTTTGAATCAATTATTTTTCACATTACCATTATATAGATCCCCAATTAAAATAAATTACATAAGTATTTCTAGGTGATGCAATATTTTTTGTGGCCAGTGTACATTGACAGCTGCTACCCCCCCCCCCTTTTTATGCAATAAAAACATTCTATTTAAAATATTTCATAATTTTATCTTCTCAGCTTTATATCCACTCATGATTACATTGTAATTATTTTAAAACCTTTTTTAGGATCACATTTATTTAGACAATGTTTCATTCGAATGAAAAAAAGTGCAAATTACTTATTAATTCATAGCTCATTCAAAAATGTTAATTTTCAGAGGAAACATTTAACGCATTAGGAATAAACTAGCAAACACTAGAATTTATATTTTGAAATAAAAACGAACTCTACTGCCCTTACTGCAATGAAAAGTATTGGGAGGGCTTGGTTCTTCAGTGAGGAACCCTCCCAGCGGTTTTGCCAATTAATGCCCAGACCGCTTTTATGCATCTGCATCGTCAAATTCTATTTTCCTATATCCATAACGGAGGTCCGTCGATGAATAAAAATAAGCTCTTTTCAAGTGTATCGTCGATTTGTAGGAGTAGGTAATCGTCCTTTTTTAGTCATTTTTTGAATTATCTGTATTCTTGACACAGAAACGCCAGTTAACGTCCTTCATCTTACTGGTATAACCGGCGAAGGCCATTTAGTAAAAATTAAAAGGGACTCTAGAATAAAAAAACTAAAGGTATTTTATTTTAGGCAATAGATTAAAGTTTTTTAAAATATATTTAAATTTAATAGTTATTCAATAGTTGACTGAGAGGAACAGTCAGGATGGGGAGTTTTCCAGTACCTCTCTGCACCTTGGAAGACCTTTTACAGTTCTCACAAAGTACAGGCAGTCGTGGTCGAGGTAGAGTGGAAAGCTTGGGAATGTCCATACACAAAAAACGAAGACACAGTTGCACTAGGAAAGTCCGTGAACAGATAAAAGTTGAGCTAGGAGCGAAAGATGGGGAGATAGAAGTTTCTTACTGGTCTACATGATGGATGAGATGGACCTGAGGTACGACCGACGTGGGCTCGCGCAGATGCTGAACTAACTGTATTTTTAGCTAGGTCGGGGCTTTATGTACCGTTTCTGAGAAAGGGGGTTTTTCATGTCACCAGATGTGAGAGGGGGTCGTCTGGTGACATTCTAAACTGGCGGCGTCCTGACAGCTTCCAATCTATCTTTAGACCTTGTTGTTTTGTGACTTACATCTCCTTAGCTCAACTCTTAATCTATTACAGAGTTTTATTTATTTGTCCTCAGTTTGTACAAAGTACAATACATATGATGATGTAATGACACATGTCAATAATGCGTATAATCATTTACAGATGTGTTTCTATTATACATTAAAATCTGGTTATAAGTTATATACAATATGGGGTTGTTGGCTTAAATTATCATATATATATATATATATTTGTCGGCTATACAAGTCCTCAATAATTGCTTAATCTGGTGGAAATATTTTATAACAGGACATAGAGAAAAATCTGAAATAGTATATTGTAGCATTTTCAGTCAAGAAAAATTGATATTGACCAGGTACTAGGCGAAAATAGCTATTTTAATCAGAAAATGATGCTGACAATTTTTCTGTATCATGTGTGATTGTTAGAAACAAAATTATTTCGGGAAAATTTCATAAAGCAGACCATGGGCGATGCCAGATCATCATTTAGAGTAGGCAGGAACGAAATTCGAACAGCAAATCATTAACTCGAGCAGAAGACACACGAAACCAGGTCATATTTCTATATAAAATATCGCTTATAGGTTATTTGGTGAAACCGCTAAAAGAGTTCACTACTGATGAGCCAAGCCCTCTCATTCAATAACTTATATCATTGCAGTAAGGTCTGTAGAGATAATATTTGATGTATTAACGAAAAGAAACTCATTGCCAGTAAATTTATTTGTTACAAATTTTAACATTAAATATAATTTGAGTCAAAAGGCGATCCATTAATTAAGATTATTCAAAAGGGCGTACCTGGATCTGTAAAGAAAAGAAAAAAAAACATTTTTTTTCTTAAAATATTTCGAGAGATTGCTCCCTCTTTATCAATTTATTGCACTATTTATTGTTTGAGATTTTATAAAAGGGCGTACCTGGATCTGTGAAGAAAAAAAAATGTTTTTAAATATTTCGAGAGATTGCTCCCTCTTTATCAATTTATTGTTTGAGTAAAAAGGCGATCCATTAATTAAGATTATATAAAAGGGCGTACCTGGATCTGTAAAGAAAAAAAAAAACAATTTTTTTCATAAAATATTTCGAGAGATTGCTCCCTCTTTATCAATTCATTGCAAATTGTTTTTTTTTTCTTTACAGATCCAGGTACGCCCTTTTATATAACATTAAATATAATGATTATAAACATACACCTGATGATATTAAAATCAGGCTACTGATCTATAACAGATAAATTAATATATTTATTGACCTAAAGCAGTTTTGCTTGTAATTCCAAAGATAGTTCAGATAGGAACCTGAATATCCTGATTTATAAGTCGTTTGAGGTCTTGAAAATCGCTGGAAAAATCAATTCGAAGCTCACAACCGTTTCCGAGTTGTCATCGTGCGCAAACGATAATATTTAAAGATAAATATAAATTGGTTTATTTCCGCTACCCCGACCACCCAGAAGTTTGAAAATGCGCACACTTGTATTTTAATTGGACTGAACGAATGTTAAAAATTCCCTATTTATATGAATTCTGGAAGCATAGTAAAGTTAAATTACAAAGTATGAAAGGCAATTTGGAAATTTGTCTATTCCCGGGTCGCAATATCGGCTTTCACACCGACGAGCAATACCGCAGATATAATATCACTCTCCAACTTACCCCAACATTGCAAAGGAACGACTTGACATGTCAAGTACCAACGCCGACATCTTTACATCGAAGTCAATCTATGTACACTTAAAGACTGTCTGGCTTGAACATCATCTGTTCTATATACTTTCTACCTTAGTATAATTTAAATATTTGACTTTGTTAATATTATTATACTTTTCTATTTTTAAAATCTTTTATTTAACTTGCTTCCATGTCTGTCTGTCCACAAATCGTGTAATAGATTCTTAGTATACTTCTAGAGAACATATAAATTTTGTACACTTGTTAAAACCTGATGAAAAAGCAAGTTGACAAAATTTCAGACTCCGGGGTGGTCAGAATGGCCAGGAACGCGCATATTTCCAAATTTCCTTTCAATTTTTAAAATTTAATTTTGATATATGCTTTCAGATCATATAGAAGTATGAAACTTTTAACACTCGCTTAGTCCAATGAACAATTCAAACGTACACATTTTCAGACTTCTGGGTGGTCGGAATGGCGCAGCAGTTTCTGTAACATAATGAGCGGCTTATATCACGAATATTCAACCTTCAAGAACAAACCCTGGTTCTTCAGACGACTAAATCTATTCAGCTTTTCCTGCGTGTAAACTTCCGAATTTCCTCAGACTGCCAATTGACTCTTTGTCATGTCGTTCTTGAGAGGTTGGCTTGATATCAATATTCGATTGGTCCATATCAAGATTATAAGTGACAGGAATAAGTGTAAATAATGTATTTACAAATCTTGCCAATCTATAAAAAAACAACTGAGAGATATATGTATACAAAATATTAACAAATAGAGAGATGTTTATATCCCAGGTTCCTGGAGCGCAGAGCGCTAACTACCCCGAGGGTCCAGCTCACTAGTATGAACTAGTGTTGAGCGCTTTTACTCGCGTTCTGTTTTGATTGCTGAGTTAAACCAGTTGACCTGAAAGTTCCATGCTGAGGTTGAGTCGGGAAGGCTGGCCATAGATCTAGGATTGAGGTGGGTCAGTCCGAGCAGGATAGCTGTTTGCATCCTATGTTTCAGAAATGCTAGTCAGCTGAAGAGAAGATGATCGACTGTCTGTGGCTCTTCTGAATAGTGGATGCAGGTATGGTCTGTTTCGGAATGCACACGTGTAATGTCTGCCAGTACATGACCATGCTCCGTGAAGATTGTGGTGGGGGCCTCTCCATGGCTGATTATCGGTAGAAATTTGAAGAGATGGCTTGGAGTGAAATCAATTCTACTGAAATAATCTGGTAGAATGGTCTTTGGAATATATAATACAGTCAATGATGATAGAGCAGCCTTACGTGTTAGGTTACGAGCATGAGTTCGAGTCAGGGTAGAGTATGAGTGTGGTAGGACAGAAGTAGCGGCAATTTTTTCTGTACTCTCTGCTAGTTCATTGTCATTGATTCCAGTGTTTCCGGGTACTCAAGATAGCCTGATGTTGGGAGCTCTGTTAAGGATTATTATTATTTTTGCTACTAGCGATGTACGTGGTGGTTCTGAGGAGCAGATAGCTGCTAAAGCGGATCTATAATCCGAGGCAATGGTCACCGCTGTTTTGGTTGGACTTAGTCTCCGCGATTTGGGCTGCCCAGAGAATTGCTAAGAGTTCAGCTTGAAAGGCAGTGCAATCTGGGTGAAGCCGTAGGAGAACTGGCTGTCCTTCTTGGGAATGAAAGCTGATCGCAGTACCAACGCCTGAATCACTCTTTGATCCACCTGTGAAAATTAGTGGCGTTGTTACCTCTTCTAGGTTCAAACTGAAGGAAAGGGGTCGTCTGAATAGGGGGGGGGGGGGGGGGGGATGGCAACGCAGCAGGTCCTGGCTTCGGTTCGTAGTTCCTCTCTTTGGTCTCCTTTAGGAAAGCCAGCCGGGCCTGGATGATTATGTCGAGAGGGTGACTACCTGTCAGGGATATGGCTGGTATGGTTGACGTATAAGGGCCCCTCTCAATATAGGCTTTGCAAATGTGTAGTGAATGGTCCGGAGCTGACGGGCACCCTCCTTGAAGGAAACGCGACGATCTCAGGCTGAAACTCCGTATAGAAGGGCCGGGATGACCACCGACCGGAGGTATTTGATGCCAGCAGCATAGGAAATACCGAATTTCCTATGGATTGAATTAGTAAATCTTGGAACAATTGCTCGACACCTGCGAATGAGTTTGGATAGGTGAGAGACGGAACCTCGTTCTCTGGTCGAATTCCACCCCCAAGATGGTTATAGTCTTTATAATAGTGATGGGTTGGCCAAGGATTATGAAACCAGGGTCGGGGTTGGGGCGAACTCTTCTCCACTGGAAGATACAGGCTTGCGTCCTTCTGGGGTTTAGCTCGAGTCCGTTCTCGATGCTCTATGAAGCGATTTGATCAAGAAATGTGTTAATAGCTTTGGTCGGCAGTCGGCCAAGAACTTGAGTCAACAGGGTGAAGTCGTTTGCACATAAACTACTATTAAACCTTTTCTAATGGGATGTATGATGAAGAGGAACCGGGTCATGATATTCCACAGGAATGGGCTTAGTAAAGAACCTTGGGGAGTGTCAAGCTGAGAGAATATTAAGGCGGTAGCTGTCCATGCGGAGAAAGACACCTTCCTGTCTTCCAGAAATTGTTGCACTAGATAAATCAGTGAATGTGGAAAAGCCAGGCCTCTAAGACCTTGTATGATAGCTGGTCTCTAGACGGTGTTAAATTCTTTGCTAATGTCTAAGCTGATGGCCAACGTTTTTCTCCCTAAACTGGGTAACTTTGGCGCGTGCTCCTTCTGATGACCTGCCATGGACAAATCTAAAATTGGCTGTCCGAGAAACGTCCACGGCGATCGGCGAGCCATTGCAGTCTGACCTGAATACACCATTCAAAAACCTTGGCCAGATGTTCAGAAGAGTGATTGGTCTATACCTCGCCATTTGACTGCTGGCAGAGTTGAACGCCTTTGACCGGGGTATACGGCGGCCTTCTTTCTATGGGCGAGGGGAGTGGCCCATTCTGAGACATTTAGTGAATATACCAGCTAGCAGGGAGAGTAGATCAGAGCCTCCAATATTCATGCAAAGAGAACCGAGGCCATTAGGTTCTGAAGCTTTCCTTCTACCACAGCGCTGTATTACTCTTGTGACCTCCCACGATGTAAAGTCGGGTTGCTCTTGAAACATTGCATGAGCGAATTTCCGAGGATGAGGTCTGGTGTCCTGAGGGAAAATGTGATTCAGCACAGCCAGGCAGATATCTTCGGGAGAAAAAGGAGATCTATCATCATGTTTGAGAAGAGGCGGACCTCTTGGGGAGCTGTGTCCTCAGGCGATAAAACGATGTAAGGCACTCCACGCCACCGTTGGAACCTCCTAGCAGAGGTTGAGTGAGGAGTGGCGTTTAGCTTTCCGGATAGCTGCCTTGAGCCTGTTGTGACACGCTCGACATAATCCATGGAAAAAGTTCCTTATAGAGCTCTGAATTTTCGGGCTGCTTCGGCGGAGGTTTACTACCAGTTTTCTGAGCTGTCTCAGCTAGGGGGCCACCATGATTTAGATGGTGTAGAAGTGTTCGAAAGTCTATTCAGTAGAGAGAGAGTGGATATGTTTGCTCGAAAAATATATTTTATATTTATATACTACTAGCGGATGTACCCGGCTTCGCCCGAGTTTTACCCGAGTAAAGGTTTGTCTAACGAACATTTGTTAAAACATTGCTCTATAAACTTAAAAAACAAATAATAGATATATTTTGATAATTTGAAACTCGTAAATTTGAATCTCTCGATAAAGTGAACATTTTTTTCCCGGTCCCTTGAAAAATGCTCGATAAGTTGAATAAAATCAATATTAATTGGTTCCCTCGGTAATTGGAAGTTAAAGGAATAGTATCTTGCCTTGGAATTGTATCATTATTCTTGTCTCAAATAAATTGCCGTGTCTTCCTGAATTTTGTCTTTCCTAATTTTCTACATTACAAAATCATCGTTTTATCTAGTGAACATTTCTCCCGGTCCCTTGAAAAATACTCGATAAGTTGAATAAAATCAATATTAATTGGTTCCCTCGGTAATTGGAAGTTAAAGGAATAGTATCTTGCCTTGGAATTGTATCATTTTTCTTGTCTCAAATAAATTGCCGCGATATCCTGAATTTTGTCTTTCCTAATTTTCTACATTACAAAATCATCATTTTCTCTATTCTCCCAATATATATTTTGTAGATAAATGATAAAACTAACTTTGACTTTTGCGCAATTAATAGGTAGAAAATCTTACTTTTGATAAATTATCTTTAAGATAATAAACTTAGTGATAAGAAAGTTAATAGATAAAAAAACTTGTTAACATCGTCGCATTGGGGGCGCTGCTTTCGAGTTAAATCTACAAATCTGCAAATAACTCTAAGGATATTCAAGATATTCAAAAAATTATTTTTCAAAACCCTTCCCGGGGATATAGCTAATAATATCCCAAAATTTCACGGCGATTGGATATAGGGTTTTTGAATCTATAGAGTACAGACAGACATACAAACAGACAGACAGACATTCAATTATATATATATATAGACTAGCCGAACGACCCTTATTCAAATACTATTCTTTACAATTATAAATTGGAGCCGTGGATGTCACTCTTGTGAAACGTTCCGCTCCAAACTTTACATGTACATTAGGTCAGCTGGTATTACCCCCCATTTTCATCGCTAGAGGCGCGAGCGAAAGAGCAAATTTGCAAATAATACGACGGATATTCGGGATAGAGACCTGAAATTTTCACTGAGTTTTCCATATTCTACTTTATATACTGTTAAAATTTCAGTCAGATTAGTTACGTATTGTGGAAGTCTATAGTTGACAAACATGCATACATACATACGCTGACTTTTATATATATAGGAATAATAATATAAATTAGTTTTAAAAATTGTAAAAAAAAAAAACTGCATCGGCCGGGAATCGAACCCGGGCCGCCCGCGTGACAGGCGAGCATTCTACCACTGAACCACCGATGCTTATAAGAAATAGCCCTATTTGGGTATTTATTCCATTCACAAAAGCAAACGATGACAGAATTGTTGATGACTCTGATACTTGTATTTATAATTATGTTAGCATAATGAATTAGTCAGTATTCCCATGGTCTCCAGCGAAGAGGTGTGAATTGACTTTTTGAAAATTTACATAATTATAAAGATAGAAGCTTCTATAGAAATAATTAAAATAAGCCGAATTAGCTCAGTTGGGAGAGCGTTAGACTGAAGATCTAAAGGTCCCTGGTTCGATCCCGGGTTTCGGCATTTTTTTTTATTTTTAAATTTTTACCTACCATAACTTGACACGTGACTCAACGTGACAGAATTGTGCATGACTCTGATAACTGTATATATTAATAATATAAATATATAATGTAAAGAATATTATCATCATTATTATCATAATATTCTGTGTGTTCCGGAAAATTATTATCAATAATATTCATTAGGCAAATTTCCACTCGGATAAAACTTGGGCGAAGCCGGGTACACATCCGCTAGTTTATTATATATACTAGCCGAGTGACCCGGGCAACGCCCCGGTTTACCCGAAGGGCCCGCAGAGATATTAAGAGTATAGATAGTGGCTTAAAAATTGCAATGGGCATAATCTTATTTTCTAGAAGCAGCATATTATCTCTATCAACATATATAGTCACGACCGTCTTTCCTCAATTCCTCATCGCTGTCACGGATGCGCGCGCATCATCATTATGATCATTATCATTATCTAATGATAATAATAATAATTATTATTAGAAAGGGAAGGGCAGGAAGAAATTCTTGGCCTAAAATCCAAGAAGAATACCGAAAAAGCCGATTTGGACGCGCAATAAATCTTGGTACTCTAAGAATAAAGGTTTACAAGCTTATCAAGGACGAAAGATACATAGATATCGTCAATGAATACAGAGGGACATCCAACGGATCTGCACCTGTTGTAAGCCAAAGCCAGAAAGAAGACGAAAGAGAAAGTACCTCAAATGTTCCAGACAACGGCGAGCAAACCAGTGACAGTAGAACTTGCGATAGTGAAATCACCAATAACCAAATAGGCCAAGAGGAAGGTGAGAGAACAAACGAAAGGGAAGATAGGGATTCATCAGAACTAGTAAGCCAACCAGATAAGGAAAAAGAAACAAATGAAGAGGCAAACAGCGATAACCCAGTAAACATAGAATTGCGGCTGAGAGTAACAAGGGCAATGGAGAAAGCGACAGAAGAATGCTCGAACAAACCAGTTAATGAGTGGACATCGACGTTCAAAATCCCATACGTAAAATATAAAAAGCATATTCTAGAGGAAATTAACAATTACATTGAGGAAAACCTAATGGGGAATCTGAACTTGGAAAAAATCAGCAAAATTATTTATGCAGCGCAAAAGGCATATGAACAGTTAACCAAAAAGCCGCAAAGAGCGGGGGACTGGAAATATCCATTGAACAAATCAATCCAAGAGAAAGAAAATATGATGAAAATAATTGAAAAACGAATAGAATCTGGAAAAATGAACAGCAAAGAAAACCACATGGTAAAACAAGTAGCCAAGAAATATAGAAGCGACCCCAGGAAAATATCAGATTTAAAAATAGTTCAAGAAAAAATAAACCAAGAAATAAAAGTAATACAGAAAAGAATAGAGGTATCAGAAAAAAGAAGTGAATTTAATAAGACAAATTATATGTTTGAACTGAATAGGGGAGCATTTTACAGAAAATTAAAGCCACAAAAAGCAAATGAAGGCCCCATTAATGAAGAAGATTTAACAAATTTCTGGTCCAAAACTTGGGCGAAGAATCAAGACCTCGATATTCCGGAATACCTCATCCAGAATATTGAGAAAACAAACAAACCTATCGAGCAAATAGAAATAACAAAAGAAGAATTCGAGGAAACATTGAAAAATTTACCAAATTGGAAAGCAGGCGGTATAGATAAAATTTATAATTTCTTTATTAAAAAATTGACCCCGCTACACGAAGATCTATATAAAGCCGTTGTTCAAGCTATAAGGAATCCAGAAACAATTCCAGATTGGATGTTTACTGCAAAAACCTTCTTGTTTCCTAAAGGAGGAGAGAACACCCCCAGCAACTACCGCCCCATAAGTTGCATGAGCAACCTGTACAAATTAATCACGCGGATATTATCTAGAAAGCTGAACAAATACATAGATAAGGAACGATTTCTGTCTATCAATCAGATAGGAACGACGCAGCGAACTCAAGGCGCCAAGGAACAGGTCTTATTAAACAAAGCTATATGCAAAGAACACGCAAATAAACTGAAAACCATGTGGATCGACATAGCGAAAGCTTTTGACAGCATTGACCACAAATACTTGCTTAAGATATTGGAAACATCAAGAGTTCCAAAAGAAATTCAACAATTCGCAAAAATTGCCCTAGACAAATGGCAAGCACAGTTGTACTATGGCAAGCAGTGCCTCAAAACAGTGAAAATAGAAAGAGGAATATTGCAGGGAGATGGGCTATCACCTCTATTCTTCGTCATGTGCCTCGAGCCGATAACAAGGGAGCTCAACAAAGAAGACAGTCCCCAAGTGGAGATGAGAGTGGGAGAGGAAAAAAATTAAAATAAATCACCTATTGTTTATAGACGACATAAAAATATTTTCCTATAGCGACAAGGATCTTGAGCTCTTAGCGAACAAGACAACTCAGCTTTTGAATAATATAGGCTTCAAAATCAACCCGACAAAAACAGCGACAAACTCCACAGAAATTCAGGAATTTGGGACACTGGCAGAAAAAGAAACATATAAATATTTAGGTGTTCTAGAGGATAACACCAGCGCAGTCGTCCCAGAAAATAAAGAGAGAATAAAAAGAGAAATAGTATCCAGAATGGAATCTTTAGCGGAAACCAAGCTGAACGCTAAAAACCTCTTCGCTGCTTTCAACGAATTTTCGCTCTCGCTCATAAACTACTACGTTGGAATCGTGGAGTTTAGTGAGCGAGAACTAGAAATGTTGGACCAAAAGGTGAGAACAACGCTGAGCAAATTCAAAATCCATCTTAAGCCAGCAAATAAAGAAAGATTATATCTTCAACGCGAAGAAATGGGAAGAGGATTGGTGAACTTGGTCCAAAAAAACGAAAGAATTCTGCTAAGCCTCTACAAGTATATATTTGGGGGGGAGACAACAAAAAGAAAGGAAGCCATTAAAGCGTGTGAACAGGGCGAAAACACAATGCTCACGCACATCCAACTAATTATAGAAAACAAGTACAAAATAGAAGCCCAAAACATCACAATGAAAACTCTGAAAGAAAAACAGATTGAAAATCTAAGAGAAATCATTGGCCAGAAAATAATCCACAGAGCATTCTTTAAAAATGAAGACCAACCGCTATTGGACATGATAGAATCCTCACAGTGGCTCAAAACGGGAAACAACACACCACAAAATGAAGGATTCTACATGTTCATACAAGATAGAAACGTGTTCCCGAAGGATAAGAACCTGAAATGCCCTCACTGTGAAAAGGTACAGAGGACGGTGGACCACCTTGCTACAAACTGTGGAAGATTGCTTCCTTACGACTACACTGAGAGGCATAATGAAGTAGTGAGATGCGTCCACTTCAACTTGGCAAGAAAATATAATTTCACAGAGAACAAGAAGATAAAGCTCCACAAAATAACGACTAAGATTGAAAATTCATACGCCAAGATAATAACGGACCTGCCAATGATAAGCGATATCAATATCAGAGCTAACAAACCTGATATAATAGTATATGACAAAATAAAAAAAGACATAACAATCATAGAGATAGGGGTTACCTCCCAAGACAATATCCAAACTACGGAGCTGACAAAGAAAAGAAAATACCAGCTACTGGCGAGGGAAATGGCCCAAACTGAAAAAATGCCCGTAAAAGTAGTGCCGATAGTCTTAACATGGGATGGAATAGTAACCAAATATAACAAACAATACAGGAAGGAAATAAACATAAGAAAAAGGGACTTTGCATATATTCAATCCCTGGTGCTAAAAAAGACGATGGAAATTATTTCAACAGAAAAGAAGAATGAACCTTACGATAAGTTACAGAGAAATAAAGAAATGGAAGCCATGGATAGATTGTTGGAACGATGTAGGGAGCTGGCATGTGATGACGAGGAAGGTGGAACACCGGACATGGAGCACAGGGATACGACGACCATAGAAGAGATCCAGGAGAACGACCTAGAGCAGATGACAGGAGACCTGACAGACAAGAATGGATCAAGGCCAGGGGACCATCTTATCGAGGAGCCACTAGTAGAGGCCATAGAAAGACTGCTGGAGAGCTGCAGGACATCAGGGGACCATAACGGCAAGGGCCACAGCACTGACCAGGAGTCATGATAGCAAATGTAAATATCTTTGTTTACTTTTACTGTTGTCATTTATTGAAGTTGTAAATAAAAATATGTAAATAGACTGACCATTCGCTACACTTTTTAGAGAAAAACTTGTAACCTTTTGGAAAATAAATTTATTATTATCATATTATTTTATTATCAACACATATAGTCACGACCGTCTTTCCTCAATTCCTTATCGCTGTCACGGATGCGCGCGCATCATCACTATGATCATTATCATTATCTAATGATGATGATAATAATAATAATTATATTATTATTATTATTTTATTATTTTATTATTAATATATAGTCACGACCGTCTTCCCTCAATTCCTCATCGCTGTCACGGATGCGCGCGCATCATCATTATGATCATTATCTTCTATAGAAGCTTCTATCATTATAATTATGTATATTTACAAAAAGTCAATTCGCTCGCGCCTATAGCGGTGAAAATGAGGGGTAATACCAGCTGACCTAATGTACATGTAAAGTTTGGAGCGGGACGTTTCACAAGAGTGACATCCACGGCTCCAATTTATAATTGTAACAAATAGTATTTGAATAAAAACATTCAATCGGGTAAAACACGGGCGTTGCCCGGGTCATTCGGCTAGTATCTATATATATAAAAATTAATGTTTGTATGTTTGTCTGTTTGTTGGTTTGTATGACCTGTATACAAATTCGCAGTAGTTCACTAATTCAAACCAAAATTTCCATACATAGGTAAAAAATAACGGGGATGACGATAGGCTATTTTAAAAAATATATAAATCAATTATTACAACTATATATTCAAATTATTCTACTTAGCTCACAAACAGCGCCCTCTAGGACGCGGATGATCTGCCGGCGGCGCGCGCCCGTTGGCTGCCGGCGAGCACGTGACTTCCCTGTGCGCCGCCGGCGAGCACGTGACTTCCCTGTGCGCGCGCATGGCTGTCGGCGACCGCCCGCCAGCGAGAGAAGCTTTTTTTTAATTACAATGCAAGTCCTTAACTATATTTACAGGTTTTCTAATTTATAACTATTTCACATATTTACATATATGTTTTCATTTTTTGCTATAACTGATCTAATTCGCCGTTTAAAATAGCTGCTCTTGCAATATTTTCTATGTTTTATGTGTTTGAATAAAACATTTAATCGTGTAAACCCGGGCGTTGCCCAGGTCATTCGTCTAGTATATATATATACTAGCCGAATGACCTGGGCAACGCCGGGGTTTACCCGATTAAATGCTTTTATTCAAATACTATTCGTTACAATTATAAATTGGCGCCGTGGATGTCATTCTTGTATAAAATATAAATGAGTTTTAAAAATTGGAAAAAAAAATGCATCGGCCGGGAATCGAACCCGGGGCGCCCGCGTGGCAGGCGAGCATTCTACCACTGAACCAAAAGCAAACGGTGACGGAATTAAGAACGCATGACGATGATAACTGTATATTATCCGTGACAGAGGCGGCCGATGAGTTAAGACGGTCGTGACTATATATAGTAATAATCCAAACTGTACCTTATCATGGATGTGGTCTTGTTACCTTGTGTTTATAATCTATAATCCAAATTGTACCTTATCATGGATGTGGTCCTATTACCTTGTGTTTATAATCTATAATCCAAACTGTACCTTATCATGGATGTGGTCTTGTTACCTTGTGTTTATAATCTATAATCCAAATTGTACCTTATCATGGATGTGGTCTTGTTACCTTTTGTTTATAATCTATAATTCAAATTGTTCCTTATCATGGATGTGGTCTTATTACCTTGTGTTTATAATCTATAATCCAAACTGTATCTTATCATGGATGTTGTCTTATTACCATGTGTTTATAATCTATAATCCAAATTGTACTTTATCATGGATGTGGTCTTATTACCTTGTGTTTATAATCTATAATCCAAACTGTACCTTATCATGGATGTGGTCTTATTACCTTGTGTTTATAATCTACAACGCCCGGGGTTTACCCGATTAAATGCTTTTATTCAAATACTATTCGTTACAATTATAAATTGGCGCCGTGGATGTCATTCTTGTATAATATATAAATGAGTTTTAAAAATTGTAAAAAAAAAAAAAAAATGCATCATAACTGTATATTATCCGTGACAGAGGCCACGACAGACGGTCGTGACTATATATATTAATAAGTAAGTGTATGTATGTGTGTATTTGTGTATGTCGGCTATACACGCCAACAATACCTAACTAATCTGACTGAAATTTTAACAGTATATATAGTAGAAACTGGAAAAACCTATAGTGAAAATTTCAAGTTTCTATGCCGAATATTCTTCGAGTTATTTGAAAATTGCCTTGCAAATTTGCCCTTTCGCTCGCAAACAGC
This sequence comes from Cordylochernes scorpioides, assembly GCA_030710605.1. Classification (NCBI taxonomy): domain Eukaryota; kingdom Metazoa; phylum Arthropoda; class Arachnida; order Pseudoscorpiones; family Chernetidae; genus Cordylochernes; species Cordylochernes scorpioides. The sequence goes on along the minus strand of CP092863.1, from coordinate 186,719,092 downwards.
GCCTCTAACGGAGACTATTAGCTGACCTAATGTACATGTAAAAAGTGTTCTAACAGGACATAGAGAAAAATCTGGAAGATATATTTATCGGATTTTTAGCCAAGATAATTTGAAATTGACAGGTTCTGGGCAAAAATAGTTGTTTTTTAGTCAGAAAATGATGACAATATTGCTGTATCATGTTTGATTATCATATACAAAATTATACCAGGAAATATTTCAAAAAGGAGAGATCACGGATGAAGCCAGTTCATTTTTAGTATGCAGGAACAAAATTCTAACAGGAAAACATTCATTTGAGCAGAAGACACAAAGCCATATCATCTCTCTATTAAAATATCGCTTCTCAGACATAAAGTTTGAAGTGGGACGTTCCACAAGAGCGAAATCCACGGCGCCAATTTATAATTGTAACAAATAGTATTTGAATAAAAGCATTTAATCGAGTAAAACCCGGGCGTTGTCCGGGTCATTCGGCTAGTAACATATAAGGATGAGTAAAAATACTCTCTAAGTGAAGTATATACACTCGGGCAGATCTTATATATTTTTATATCAAAATGAGAATGGAATCATATCATCAACAATAAAGCTTAAAATTAACAACATATTAGACAGCAGAGTGCAAAAATGTAGAAAATTGATGCATAGAGCAGTGATGAAAAAAGTGAAAAAAGAATACCAAAAATTAAAATATTTTGAGTTAAGAAACTATTGGCCTTTATGAAAGTTTAAATAAATATATTTAAAGTGGAAAAAAAAAGAAAAAATAACAAATCAGGAAATGAAATTGCAAACAACAACTATATTGCAGATAATACAACAAATAAAGGAATTATTTCATTTAAAGAACCTCATTAAAAACTACATTTCTTGTTTATATATAAATTGTAACCTCGATAATTCGACACACGATAAACATGTTTTGATGTTCTGACCAACGGCCTATCATATAACGAACCATAATTCGACACTATCAATTAAATTTAAACAGTTGATTGTTGTTTAAATGCAACTTTCTAAAAAGGTGTTAGAGACGACGGCTGCCATTGAAAATGTACAAAAATTATATATAGAGCAGTGGTAAAAATAAATATAGAGATCATAATCAAAATAATTGATTGTAAATAGTTTATTAGCAAAAATACAATGCAAAAAAATTCTTTCAGGTGAGAAACTATAGGCATTAGTGAGAGGTTTAAATAAATATATTTGAAATTAAAAAATAAAATAATTTAGAATATTAATTTACAAACTATATTGCAGAGGATACGATTTATTTCAGGAATTATATAAAGGACCTCATTAAAAAACTACATTTTATATATTCCTAGTTCAACTTTACATATATGCTATCCAAAGTTCGCACACATAAAGCTGTCCATGCGTAAACACAGGCTCTTGTAGCAAGGGTTGGATTTGAGCCATATTTATAGTCATAGAAAAAGCCAACCTTAGGGGATAATGATGCCACTTCAGAATGAAGGGAAGGTTGGTATATGAAGGAGACAAAGATATTTTTGGCACCAATTCAGTGTGTCCAACTTTGGTCTCTGTCAGTATTTGTGCTTCAAATATACGAGAGCACATGCGTTGGACCACCATATGTGTGCCATTGCAAAGACCCTGCTTAGGATTCAAATTTATCCGAAGCATTACAATAGAACAAACCTTAAGGTTCAACCACATACACAAAAGTATTTATTAGGGACTTGCCCCATACAGATTCTCCCAATCGGGTAAGGTAATAATCATATTGTGTTATTCACATTGTAGTGAAATATAAATTGAACTGCTTTACTCTTCATCTCGAAGTCATTCACTTGTTGACTGGTCCTTACATAATGATGATCTAAAAAAATTATAATAAGCTATTGCATTAGATTTGTTTGCTGATATTTTTGAAAGGAATATGTAGGGTGAAATGTTGGTACATTTAATTTGTTGATACAGGGCCTTCCTCTCTGTATCAAGGGCTGTACAATTAAGCAGGTAATGGGGGAGTTCTTCGGTAAATTCCTTGTCACACAGTGTACACATTAAGTGTTTGGCCTCAAACGTCAGAACGGTTTTTTTAAACTGTAAATATTATTCTCAATTGAGTTATACATCGTTTGACTGGTAAAGGGAAATCATCGGTTAGGTAGCATTCTATTTCTATTGACGTATGGAAAATTTTATAATGTTGATAAAGTTTAGAAAATTTTATTCTTGATCGGTATTCTTGTATCGATTGATCTGATATTGTCCTAATAATCAAAGGAATATAACTTTGCAATTTATTGTGATCCGAGCGTCCAATAGCCATGAGAAACCGGCGTTATTTAGTGTATTTGTTAAACTCTTTGTATGTTCAATATTTTGTCTTGTAGAGGTATAAACATCCCACAAGTGAGCCAAACAGATTGAAGGTAATCTCTTAGTGTCCATTTTAACATTCTTACTTAAGGTTCAACCGGAGTGGAGGCATTCGTCTGGGGGTAAGGTATTGAGAAATTCAGTTGGGTAGTTATTTTTCTCCTCCACATTTTCGAGTTCCACACCGTCAACATTCAGAAAATTCTGACTCCTATTTGGTAAGCAATTTCAGGTAAGAAACTATAGACATTTGTGAAAAGTTTGAATAAATATATTTAATGGAACAACGAAAATTTAACAAATAAGAAAATGAAATTGCAAACTATTTTGCACTTAAGACGACATATGAAATGAATAAATGTATTCAGTGGACCTCATTAAAAATTATATTTCTAGTTAAACCCAAGGTAATAAGACCAAATCCAAATAAATAAATAGTGTGTGACGTTTCGGTAAAAGCATTGTTACCGAAACGTTACACACTATTTATTTATTTGGATTTGCTGTTATTACCATGTGTTTATAATCTATAATCCAAAGTTTGCCTTATAATTACATTCCTATGATAATTCGACCATGTTTTGATTTCCGGACCTAAGGCCTATCATATAACAAATTGTAATTCGTGTATTTTCAAATTTATATTCAACAGTTGATTTTTGTTTAAAATCCTTATAATTAACAACATATTAGGCTGCACAGAATGCACATGAATGCAGAAAATCAATATATAGAGCAATGAGTAAAATAAGTAAATAAAGAGAAGACCAGAAATAAAAATAATTGTTAATAGTTTATTAGCTAACACATAATACAAAAATTATTTTCAGGTGAGAAACTATACGCATTGGGAAAGGTTAAATGAATATATTTGAATTGCAAAAAACACAACTATATTGCAGTTACGACAACATATTAAAGGAATCAATTTATTTGAAAGACCTCATTAAAAACTACTTTTCTAGTTTTATATATACAATTAAAAACCTAATTAATTCAACACACGATAATTCGACCATGCTTTGATACAAAAAGAACGAGTGCCCCAAATTTTCATATTAAAAATATTTGACAAATTATTTTTATTGGCTAGCAAAACTGTGTGGTGTAATTTGCATATGATATAATGGATTTTATTATTTTTCGTTTATATTATTATTTTTATCAAATATTTAGTGTTTGTTACCTTAATTTTGGACACTAGTTTACATAAATTTGTTTGATGTAACAGTGAAGGATGTTTACTCAATTCCCAGTATTGATGAAGTAATGGATACCTTCAAGGATTCCCAAATACCTCTCAACAATAGACCTCAAATCAGGATATTGGCAAGTAAAGGTTGAGGAGAAATGGATTGATGATGAGCTAAAGCTTGAAAGCTAGCCGTTTTATATTTTATATTAAAAAGAAACTTTTTGCAATTAATTTGATCGGTGTATACCTTTTTAATCGTCATTGCAATTATTCCGCAATCTAAGTCTTAAAATGGAGTTGTCTCTTGAAGATCTAGAGAGATATAAGAGAATCATCTTTCGCAAATCCCTTCAGCTTGCCAGGTGGTGGTGGCGTTGTAACTTAAAATTCAATCTTAACTGCAAACGAATGAATTTCATACCTCCTTCTTTGCGTATTGAAGATCCAGTTAAAAATCATTTTTCCTATAAAATCGTGCATGAATTTAGAAATAAGCTACTACAGGCGAGAATAAGAGGATGCTATTCCTCCATTAGATTCCTCTCCAAGACTATTAAGCAACTAATAGCCTTGGTATCTGATTTGGCGGATCTGATGATAAAAATCACTGCACAAGTCAAGAAACAGGACATTTCTATCTACACGAGGCATGAAAACAAATTTCGACATTGGTCTAAGAAATACGTATTACCGTACAATAATTCAACGAACTCAATAGTTAACCTCACTGATACCATACTTTCAGATAACCAAATGGAAGTCTTAAAAAAAGGCCTCAAGTTTAAGATCCCCAGTTCCACGGATAATTACTTAACGATAGGTGCTCTGGAGACAGCTATAACTTCCTTTACAGATGGCGAAAAGAACGATATTAGAAACCTGGTTGCCAGTAAGATTTCTATTAGAGAAAACAAGGAGGATACCAAAACGAGTAGAGAAGAAATGACCGCCATTAAACAACTCAAAATATTTCTAATCTGATTATTACAAAACTGACAAGGGAGCCCCCACTGTAATCATGAGCAAATCCGATTATTCTAAGAAGATTCATTACATTCTTGCAGACGATGCTATATTCAAACAGATCGACTCAGCCTCCAATTCGAAAATCGTTTCCTTATTTAGGAGAAGACTGACAGCCTTACAGAAAGAGAAACTAATAACAGATGTCCAACTTAAGCAGTTCACAGCCAACACAGGCCAAGTTCCATACATCTACGGCCTACCTAAACTTCACAAAGAAAACATCCCGTTGAGACCGATAATAGCCTATAATCTTTCGCCAGCTATGCCATTGTCCAGGTTCCTGACCTCATACCTAGCCCCAGTGATTCGTTCAGCAAACCTCCATTCCATTAGAAGCATACCTGATTTTATCATTAATTTAAGAAATTTAAAACCAACACCCGGATGCATAATCGGTTCCTTCGATGTAGTGTCATCATTTCTTAGCCTCCCCCACCATTTAATAATAGATAATCTCAAAGACCTACTTAATCAGAATTCGACAGACCCCATAGAAACTAATATAATCATCTCTTTATTCCAACTCTGTCTCTCAATTATGAATTTTAAATTCGAAGATAAAATGTACCAACAGATTTGTGGTTCCCCCATGGGGAGCCCGTTGTCATTGATAGCCGCTGAAATAGTTATGATGGAATTAGACAAATGGATAAATAGAATTGGGGAACTTGGCATAAGGCAATGGTACCGCTACATCGACGATATTTTTTGCGAATATGAACCGGCCAAAGAACAACTCATTTTAAGTACCTTAAACAGTTACCACCCCCAGATTAAATTCATATTGGAGACAGAAACTAAAGCCGCACTACCATACCTAGATATCCTTATCCTCAGAACCGAACAGAAATTCCATACTACAGTTTATTACAAAAGATGTTTAGAACCATCATACCTTAATTTTAATTCATTTGGTCCAATAGGTCATAAAATATCAATAGTCAAGACGTTGACCAAAAGAGTTATCACGCATTGCTCTCTACCCGGTTTCAAAAGAATAGAAAAATCAAATATCCTTCACAACCTGCAAAAGTCCGGATTTCCACTGCAATTCATTCTGAAGCACACCTATCGCCAATTCCTTCCCAAGAATCAGACAGTTTACCGATCTAATTGCTATTTACAATATTCTCCAACCAATCAAAAACTGGCCCACGAATTGAAGAAATTCGGAATTAGATTTTTATTCAAAACACTCCCCGGTCCATAGGCCAAATAATAAGAAACCCCATTACCAAATCCGGTATCATAAACGAACCTGGAAATCAGCAAAACGCCATCTACTCTGTATCCCGCCAACAGTGTCCTGCCTCGTACATAGGAGAAACCGGACGAACAGTTGCCATCAGAATCAAAGAACACATTCGGAACATTAAAAATCACGACAATAGATCTCTAATTTATCAGCATGAGGAATCCACCGACCATCAGTTTAACTTACAGGATGTAAAGTGCTATTTTCGTAACATTTTTTCTAAATACAATGGACTTATCTTAGAATCACTAATTTCAAATAACAATAGTAGCATTAACCGAAGAATCGATACACCACAGCAGTACCGGCACACATCACGTAGATAAAACCATAGTCCTTACCTTCACGATTTATGTTTCGTTATTCACCTAAGTTTTCTTTTACTATATATATATATATATATATAAATGAATGTCTGTCTGTCTGTCTATGTGTACTCTATAGATTCAAAAACCATACATACAATCGCCGTGAAATTTTGGTATATTATTAGGTATATCCCTGGAAAGGTTTTCGAAAAATAATTTCTTGAATATCCTTAGAGTTATTTGCAGATTTGTAGATTTAACTCGCAAGCAACGCCCCCATTGCGACGATGTTAACAAGTTTTTTATCTATAAGTTTTATTATCACTAAGTTTATTATCTTAAAGGTTATTTATCAAAAGTAAGATTTTCAACCTATTTATTGCGCACAAGTCAAAATTAGTTTTATCATTTATCTACAACATATATATTGGGAGAATAGATAAAATGATGATTTTGTAATGTAGAAAATTAGGAAAGACAAAATTCAGGATGACACGGCAATTTATTTGAGACAAGAATAATGATACAATTCCAAGGCAAAGATACAATTCCTTTAACTTCCAATTACCGAGGGAACCAATTATTATTGATTTTATTCAACTTATCGAGTATTTTTCAAGGGACCGGGAAAAAATGTTCACTAGATAAAACGATGATTTTGTAATGTAGAAAATTAGGAAAGACTAAATTCAGGATGACACGGCACACAGGGACCGGGAAAAAATGTTCACTTTATCGAGAGATTCAAATTTACGAGTTTCGAATTCTCAAAATATATTTATTATTTTTTTATAAGTTTACTAGCGGACGTACCCGGCTTCGCCCGGGTTTTACCCGAGTAAAGGTTTGTCGAACGAATCTCTCAATAAAGTGAACATTTCTTCCCGGTCTCTTGAAAAATACTCGATAAGTTGAATAAAATCAATATTAATTGGTTCCCTCGGTAATTGGAAGTTAAAGGAATAGTATCTTGCCTTGAAATTGTATCATTATTCTTGTCTCAAATAAATTGCCGTGTCATCCTGAATTTTGTCTTTCCTAATTTTCTACATTACAAAATCATCGTATCATCATGATAATATTTAGAACAGATTGTTGAATTATAACAGATAAATTATAATATTTATCTTGATTATTTTTAAGCGAAAAGTTATTTCAAAAATTGTATTTGCTAGAAACCTTCCCAGTACTATACTAAATAACTTCCCAAAGTTTCATGGCGTTCCAATGAGTGGTTTGGTCATGCATAAAGGACAAACAGACACACACACACATACATTCATTTATATATATATAGACTCAAATAAATTGCCGTGTCATCCTGAATTTTGTCTTTCCTAATTTTCTACATTACAAAATCATCGTATCATCATTATAATATTTAGAGCAGATTGTTGAATTATAACAGATAAATTAGAATATTTATCTTGATTATTTTAAAGCGAAAAGTTATTTCAAAAATTGTATTTGCTAGAAACCTTCCTAGTACTCTACTAAATAACTTCCCAAAGTTTCATGGCGTTCCAATGAGTGGTTTGGTCAGGCATAAAGGACAAACAGACACACACACACACATACATTCATTTTTATATATATAGATTAATATATTTAAATTGGTAAAATTCAAAGTATTTCACCGAAATTGTATTTTTAACTCGTGTAAAACGCCTCGAAGGTACGGCGGTGGCAACGTACAGAGCCGCCTACCAAATATACCCTTAACTGGGAACACTCCACAAATATATGTCATAATTTGTATATAATTGTATGCACCCCCGACCCACTATGCATGTACAATGTATGATTTTCAAAGATTTAATAAAGAATAAGGTAACTGGAGGAAAGAAAGTAGCAACAAGACATAGGAAGTAGGCTTAAAGCGGGCACAAGTATTAATAACTTGTACAGTCAATACTTCCTGACAGAGGCCGGTCGTATCTGGTGACCGCAAAAGTTATAAAAGTAGAGAGACGCCCAATATTTCCGGACAGGACCGGGGGAATTTGATAACCGCGGAAGTAAATAGAGTCGAACTAACACCCAATACTTCCTGATCAGGCCGGGCGTATCTTCCACCAAAGAAAGCCGCCGGTCCAATTAGGAAGCAATAACTAAGTAGGTCAACCAATAGAAAAACGGGCACGTTCCATCCTTCGACCAATGGGAAAGAAGACAACTCGTGGTGTTAAATCGAGAAGCAAGAATTGTCAGTAGGGATTTCGCCCTCATCGGAACAACACCTAGAGTTGCTCCTTCGCTCCCAACAAGGTAACATCTGCTCTAGACCTCCCCGCTCAGCTCATAGCTAAGTCAATCACCGCCATGTGATCAGATAATTAACAATCAAAACCCGCTCCGCTCTTCTCAAGCTTTCTTTCCTCCAACCCAGTTGCCTTTTATTTTCAAACCCCATCACGTGTCCTAATTATTCCTAACTGTATGCTTCAACTTCCACTCAAACGACTGCGTTTCAACCAATCCTCACCATTCAAATCGAACAACAAGAAATTCCGCAACGATATTGTCACAGAACGGTTAAGTCGACAGGATAAAGATATTATGGAGCTTAATCAGGATCCCATAGGCGTAAAGTCGGACGGCCCGACGGAAACAACGGAAAGAAGGCAAGAAGTAAGAGAGACGGGCGAGACAACTGCGCCCCTAGCGGACGCCGTCACCCAGCTATCGGCGCTCCTGACCCGAGTAAAGATTTCTGAAGGAGCTGAGGCGACAATCCCGCCTTTCGATGGCACATACAGCGCGATCCAGTTTTTCCAGACGTTCGACCGAAAAATGGAAGGCGCCTCCATGGGAGAACAAGAAAAATCACTCCGCCTGCCAAACTATCTGGTGCGACAACCCCTGGAGCTCTTCAGGAAACTTCGGATGGCCGACCGGAGCTATTTCCAGGTGAGGCAAACCCTCCTAGATCTCTATCCTGAATCAAGCGAAGCGTCCTTTGCGAAACATTTCGCCATGAAGCTCCCTGGACAAGCCAACTTAGAGACCTACTACCGGGAGAAATCCGCCATGGGATTGCAACTAGGACTTCCGCAGGAGGTGATTCTCGAGACGCTGACAGAAGGGCTGCCATTCAACGACCAGCGTCTAGTCCGCGTGGTGCCTCCCGAGAATCTAGGAGAGTGGTTCCGACTGGTACAGCGGATCCACTGGCCCAGTGTACCGACAACGCGACTCAGAGAAGATCAACCACCCACAATGTCGGGTCCGTATCACAGCACACCCCGACGCCCAGGTGCATGGAATGCACCTCTTCCGCCGTCCAACTGCAAGTTCTGCGGCGCGAGGCACTGGCACAGCGAATGCCGACATCGAGCAGTCCCGAGCCCCAAGCCAACCAGCCCAAGCCAAGACGTCCCAGCCGAGCCGAACTTTCGAGACTAAGGTAGGCACCCCCCCTATGGCGTCAAGAATTGACTTTGAACTCTTATCTAACCCTACCTACCCCTTTAACCATGTATCTAAACATGTACCAAATGAATGCAAGCACGGGCTAGACCAAAACCTGTCCCAAAGGGTTCGTATAGCACACAAAGCTTTCACACATGGAAACCCTTGCCTGCATTCATTGCCCAAACCCCAAATATTTACATGCCACCATTCTAATCTCACACCACGCAACTTTTCATGCCCACAACATATAAAGCCACCACGACTTCAACCTACAATTCCAATAATGCCCAAAAAAGTGTCCGTACACCGACACAGCTCACCCACTTACCACACAAAATCCATACATGACCATACGTCGCCACGCCATAATCACGCAAATGTACCTCACAACATACACGCACGCCAAAAGACGACAACAACCAACAAACGCAACACGCACGCCAACAGACGACAACGACAAACAAGCGCATGCACAACCGTTAAGAATAATACAATCATCCCGTCTACACAAAACATAGAAAAAATTCACGCCACCAAACAACCACACAATCGAAAAACATTGCGATCTTTCCTAAAAGCTGTGAACGCCTATAAAGAGTTCATTCCGGACGACGCCCGCTTGCGGACGCCACTTGTCAACCTTCTAAAAAAGGATGTCATGTGGGTCTGGAGTGACGAATGCCAGAAAGCGTTCACTAACCTGAAAGAAAGCCTTACCACACACCCCACATTATACCTTTACCAAGAAGGTCTGCCATGCCAGGTGTACTGTAACACCTCAACATTCGGCATTGCAGGCATTCTTAAACAAGTCTACCCTGATGGGAAGACATACCCAGTTCAACATTTCAGCCGCTCTCTGCGTGGTCACGAGCGAAATTATTCAGACTTGGAACTACAATGCCTAGCCATTGTGGAAAGTGTGGATAACTTCCGCGCCTGTCTAATGGGCAGAAAGTTTACAATACTTTCTGACCATCCTGCATTGCAGTGGTTGAAAGAGATCAAAGCCCCGTCAGGCAGATTGTTTCGATGGAGGTTAAGACTGTCAAGATACGAATATGAGGTCAGTAGCATAAATGGAGTACAACAATATGAAACGGGCGTTGTAACTCGTATCCCATTTTGTGGCTTTCTAGATGCGCCACTCTTAAAGAGCCCACAGTCTTCTCCACCGGGAAAATCTCGCGTGACTATGGATCACAATGAACTGCGCACCGTCTCCCGAAAAGGAGTACTTAAAACTATAGTCCCAAGTTCACTTACAGCCAGACTTCTTAAGTCCGTACACACACAACACCACCATCCAAACATCTCCAAGATGACGAGACTCATCTCGTCACAATATTATTGACAGAACATGACACAAGACATCGCAAAACAGGTAAAAACCTGCCCCACCTGCCGATTCGCTAGAAGAATCGATGAATCCAACCAACCTTCACGTAAAAATACCGACACAGGCCCCAAAGCAAAACAAAATTCGTACATAAAGCACAGCGTACACACAACACAAACAATGCCAAAATTACACCACCCACGTCAGAGAAACGATCACACATCTCAACTTAAATCAATTACCGCCGACATATCGCTAATAAAACCATTAACGATCAAACAGGAGAACTGCGAACCTACCAATCATTTAAATTCTACAATTAATAAGGTTCAAGCAAATATTTCAAAATCCCCATTTACAATAATATGGAAGAACATGGGGCAATACCCTATCTTTCATCTGATTTTCATCCTTTGTTTATTAGTTCTACCATACAAATGTATCCCAGTTTTATTTCTTAATTATTTGTTTATCTATACCATGCCCGCTCATAAAATTTTCGAACTACAAGAGGCAGTTTTTAATTTTGGACAAGCATTTATAAAACTTCTCATAATTTTAGGAACCATTTTTGCAGAAAATCTAAATAAACTCCGAAGAGATAGAAGTAACTGAAAGATGACCAACCAATGTCGGAGAAGTCACACTCCAAAAACAAGATCCGAGCCGCACCCAAAAATAAATAAGCGGAAGGAAGTGAGAATTTTGAGACGCCACGACTGTGAACAAGATGGTTGTAAAAAGGAAATGAAGCAATATATAGGAATGCCGATGCAGCCAGAGTGACGTCAGCACACGTGGATCGGCGTATCCTTCGACAAGCAATGGCGGACCCACAGGTCACTTGTACCTCCATTCTAAAAAAATGTGCAAGACACCCTAGATTAATCCAATTCGACCAGAACCATTTCCCGTCGATTGGTTACTAATGGCTTGTATTCATACGTCCTGTAAGAAGACTTCCATTGACCCCACTGAATAGACGCCAACGTTTGGAATGGTGCCGGTCTAGATCGACGTGCATGACAGAATGGCACAGGGTCGTGTTCTCATATGAGTCACGCTTTTGTTTGTCCAGTGATAGTTGCCATGTATGCATGTGGCGTCGACGAGGAGAAAGGTCCAATCCGGAAGCATTTGTGAAACTCCCCACCGTGCGACAACGCGGAATCATGGTTTGGGGCGCAATCACGTATGATGCCAGGTCACCTTATTGTAGTTTCCTGGCTCTCTCTGTTTTCAAAGTTTCATCACTTTCTGACCCCTTTTTCTTGGTGTTCCATTTTCAACGTCACGCAGTGTATATACACTGCTGACCACCCTAATTGGAACACCAAGAAAGACAAGAGTTATCACAACAAAATTTATTTCTAGATAACATGTTAACCAAGTATCAAATGATTAAATTTATAGAATTCTGCGAAATGGGGGTCCGGTGGCAAACTGGTATCACTTTGAGACGACTAGAAAAGACGTCATACTTTATTACTTACATATCACATTGTTTAAATTACGAGATATACAAGTTGCGAGAGGATGATATTCATGTACCAGAAGAGGCACCGCTTCCTATAAAAATAATTTAACATTTTGTTTATCATCCCCGTATCAAGCGTAATGGTGGTGATAATGAGACACAGTTTTATAATTTGTAAAAGTTTTATGAATGCGGGTGGTAAATAAAAAACATCGCATTATTTTCCCATAAATATTCTCAATGAATGAACCTACTGATCTATAGAAATAACTTACCATCAGACTATGGCTATAGATCAATGGCCTTAGAAGAGCCTGATTGAAGAGGAACACCAAAACAGAACTGATTTACCTGAAATAATCATGCCAAATCGATTATGTTCGAGACAAACACTTCATTCACATTCATCCACACTTTATTGTAAGATCAAAACAGAACTATCCCATATTATCTTAGTCTCCTCTCTGTCTTACATCAACAGAAGGGTTTGTCAGAAAAATATTTATTCAATACAAAAATGGCCTTTTTAACTTTGATTTCGAAAAGAAAGTTATTATTCGAAACTAAAAGAACCCTTATGGGATGTTCACCTTTCTAAAATAAGGAGGGACGTAATTATAAGATTCCAGAAAAAAAGGGAAAAGAAGCAATTAATTGACGGTTATTAATACGTTTAAAAACACCACTAAAACTGACATGGTTTTCTCCACTAATTGTAGCATTGTTCTAATTAGTAAAATAATTAGCGCTCCATTAAGGCCCTCAATTAACCTCTTTGGCCCGAAGCTCTAGAGAAGAACATTAACGAACACAACACTTAACTTGCTTGCTTTATTTAGTATGCACTAACTTTTTGTCCCCATTGATTGGGCAATTAAATGAATATAACCTGGTTTAACTTATTAAAACATTTTTATTCCAAGGTATCTCTATTTTAAGAGTATATATATATAAATATATAATTTTAAGTATATTTTCTATATATATTAAAGCCAATGTATGTATATATATGAGCTTTTTAGATGGCAGAGCGCCGTCTATGGTAAAAGAAATCAACTCTCAAGTTGATTTTACCTGTTATCATTATATTTGGCCAGCCCATTTCCTCGTGTGAGCGGTCAGGATATACCTATTTTGTTTTTAATATCAACAGTTGACCTTGTTTTTATTTTTTAAAATTATTTTTCACATGTTTATATATGCAAGTTTGGTCTTAAATACCCATTTCTTTGTTTCTCAAGAAGCCTCTGGACCAAAAATATTTTTGGTCGTAGAGGAACAGCCTGCACCACGCTGACGAAGGCTAACAGCCCGAAACGTGTAAGTGGTTGCCTTTCTTGATTTATCAAGAAATTGGGTTGGCCAAATACTACGGAACAAGTTAATCAAACGTTTAGTTTATTTTTGTTCCACTATATGGCTCTCTGCCATCTTAAACTGTTCAGGTAAGCGCGGATATGCCTTTTCCGTTTTTAATATCAACACCTGACCTCCTTTTCTGCATTTTCAAATATTTTTTCACATATATATATTCGAAAGATATGATCGTCTGAAATGTAAATTATTAAAAAAAAAAAAAAAGGAACGGTCTCCGAGGATAAGTTTCTTGCTTTATTAATATGTATCGGGTATTATAAACCCTTCTACTGGAGTGTATGAAGAATTAAATCTTAATCTCCAAATATTATTTATATATTGTATTATTTAGATAATTTTTAAATTGTGTATAGAGACTATTTACTATATTTATTCATTGTTTGTATTTTTTTATGAAGTAATATAATTAATTGATGAGTTTTTTACTTCTATATGCAAATTCATTAAAATGAAACATATTTTATTATACGAAACAATATGAACAAATACTACCCCATAGATGTATTCTATATATACCACAATAGTTCACGATTTTATTGAATTTAATTTGAAATCTCGAGATATCATTCAACCAACACGTATCATACATCCACCATGCACGTATATATATTTTCAAAAATTGTTTATAACACACAAAAAGAATGTAAAATATTTTTCTCCCCCTTTCAATATCATAAATATTTAAAATATGTAAATAATAATTTGTATATAAAAATAGTATATATAATCAATTTATTATCGTGATACTCCTGTTGAAGGACTGACAAGTCCGAAAGCTTGAAAATAAAAAAGTTGAACTAGAAACTTAGCCCTGGAAGCTTTATTTACTTTAAAAAACTATTATTCATCAATGGTTATCTTGTAAAATAAATAATTCTAGATACAAATTTATTATGAAATTCTGGAATTTTTATATGTCTGTTGAGGCTTTTGTGTTTGATGGATATCATGCCTTTGAGAATTAATCTATTTTGCTTATTGTTTATTTTTGTATAAAAGGTTTTTGGTTCTTTTAAATTAAATGTGTGGCCTGTATGTGTTTTCTATGGGTTTAACTATGAGGTATTTATGTCTTTGTATTTTATACATCTATTGTGTTCCTCTGTTCTATCTTGTCTGCCTGTTTCACCAATATATACACTGTCACTGGTTACACTCTATGGAATAAATGGCTTGGCTATTGTAAATTGGGGGGTTAGGATTATTATTTTTGGTTTTGGAGTTTCTTGCTATTGACCCAATGCTCAAAGTATTTTCATAAAATGTTCTAATCCCGTGTTTTCTTAGTTCTCTTGCTATTTTAACAATGTTGGGAGAATATGTTATGACACATGTTGACATGTATACTTGTCAATTTTTAATTGGATGGGCTGTAAAATTGTCTTAATATGGATTTTTGTGGTTATCATATTATTGTAAGGTGTTGTATTATCCTTTGTGTCTTCATTGTTTGATAATAGGAAAAGAAAATGTGTATAATTCCTTTTTTTGTTAGTGTTTTGATATTATTTATTTTATGATTTAAGAGAGGGACAGTATGAGGTATGTGTGTATAGTGAATATAATTGGGTTGAAATGTAGGCTTGTAATAGACTGTGGTGTAGTATTGTTGGTTTTATTCAGCTATAAGAATATCCAAGAAAGAGAAGGTAAGGCGTTATTAATTTTAATTTTGAGGGTAACATGTATTTTTTTCTATAGGCATTTTTTCGATCGACAATATTTTAACACAATTAAAAGGTCTATTAAAAAAATAGTCCTTACCCTAAAAAATAAATTAATAACGCCTTACCTTTCTTGGATATTCTTATAACTAAACAAAACCATAATTTGTACTAACACTTGTATTTTTAAATAAAAACACTACCTTTATCAATGAGAAAGTTTGAAATTTAATCCAAAATTAATAAGCTCTCACTGAAGAAGTGAGATTAGTTGTTAAGATGTGAGAACATCGTGGATTAACTCCAACAGATATGAGTTAAATGATAGATCTCTCTCTTGTAAATTACGGAATATTAATCATCCTATATAACTTCGACATAATTAGATTGGGTTGATTATATAATCTTAATACCGTTGAGGAGAGACTTGGCAATCATTTCCACATCTATGTGTCGCCATTTATCTTCCTCAATGTTGCCAACAGATCGATCAAGTGGGGAATGAAGTTATCAATATGAATGGCCCACGAATATTGCCAATATCAATTCAATAATTGTGGTCAATTCAATGTGCTGGTGGTAACAATAAAAACAGTAACGTTGAGAATAAGCTAGAGGTGAATAAATCTTTACACATAGTGTAATATGATTCCAAAATAAAAATAAAACTTTCTAAATGTTTGTGATTGTCTTCAGATATTTTTTTGGTTATACTATAGTATATTTTTAAATTATATATCTAGCATGAGAGTTTTTAATATCATTTTAAACCTTTAATAAGCAAATTTATATCTATAGCTATTTGCCAATACTAAAACAGTCCCAAATTTTAGAAAACATGTAATATATATATTTTTGCGTTGTTGGTTGACAAAGAATAACTTACGTGGGTATAAAAGATCTTTAGAACTTTATTTAAGCCTAATCGATAAAATAGTTACAGAAGAGTGCAAAAATAGAACAACAATAAAGAAAACAACTCGCCAACTGCAGTCGGTGAGGGAGAACGGAGCAGAACAGGAGACAGGAGTTCGTAGAACCTTCTAGAATCTTCCAGGAAGTACACCGGCGTCGGCAGGAAGCAGCAGTCCGACCTCTTGATACAGCAGTTTGCTTGGAGTACACCACGTCGCTTCGTTCTTCTACTTACTTGCATGAGTTCCTCATCCCTATATATACCGGAGTAGATCTTTCCAGAACAGCCATGGTTGGTCAGCCAATCAGAAAGCCGCCAGGACAAAGCCTTGCGCAATCTTTTTAGATTGACCCATCAGTTGTTTTCTGATTTTTATACATTATTCTTAAACGTTCTAGAACATTCTCTCTCCATTCTGATATGTGCTTTTCTTTCTACCTAACACTGCCTCCTCCTTAGGACTGATCGTTCCGAACAGTCATTGTTCTGGAACAGTACCCCTGAAGGGTGCTAACCGGCTGTAATGCACCACTTTGTGTTTAGACGTCGGAATATTCTGAATCCGATAGATGACATCATTGAGGCACTTGGTGATCTTGTAGGGTCCTTCCCGCTGATACTGAAGTTTAGGAGAAAGTACTTTCTTCCGTTGAGGATTATGTAGCCAAATCATTTCACCCTCTTTGAAACTCTTGTTGGAAGTCTTGACGTTGTACCTGTCCTACATTTTCTCACTGAAAAAGTGAAGCCTTTCTCTTGCCCACTTGTGAATAGTTAGCATCCTCTTTTCGAAGGTTTCTTCTGGACGACCAAGGAGCACATCACAAGGCATTCGGATTTCATGACCAAATAGCATTCTAGCAGGACTATAACCAGTCGATTCATGTTCAGCTGATCGATAGGCCATCAGGAGCGTGGGAAGATGTTGATCCCAGTCTCTTTGATTCTTGTCGACAAATGTATAGTCAGGTGTTGAGTAAGAGTCCTGTTAAAACCTTCAACCATTCCATCAGATTGAGGATGCAAAGGTGTGGTTCTTGTTTTCTCACTGTCCAGTTTTCTATACAGTTCTTGGAAAATATTTTATTCAAAATTTCTCGGTCATGATTGGTTAGCCAATCAGAAAGCCACCAGTACCAGCACCAAGCCTTGCGCAATCCCTTTAGATTAGCCAATCAGTCGTCTTCCGCCCTTTCTACATTAATCTTATACGTTCTAGAACATTCTCTCTCTTTTCTGGAATGTGCCTTTCTTTCCACGTAACAGTATTGTAGCGAAATATTTTTTTATTTTATAAACAGATTTTTGATTTTGGTATTTATATTTGATACTCTGTGAACTACCCTTAATGCATTTCTTGTATTTTATAAATTTTAGTAATGCTTGCCTTAAATATTTTTTTTTTCATCCTGATGTTTGTCTTTCTTATTTTCTACGTTACAATTTTGTGAAGATGCTGGGTAGATTAGGGAAGACAAACTGAAGATAGCCGAAAAGACCTTGACGCCATGGGAGCTCTGATCTACATTTTCAGCTACTGGATTCAGGATTTCACCGCTCTCTTAAAGCCAAGATTTCCCTCCAAGATTGAAATGTCTCTCTAGACGATATGGCGACAAAGCCGATCTTCACGCTGTAATAAAAAGGAAGTTAAAGTACTATGAATATACCATGATCGTAGGGTGCTGCGAGAAACAAATGATATTCTTTTGGTGTCCTCGAATCATAATATGTACGGCAGAAAAATAGCTACGTTCTCAATCTAAAGAGTTTTGTGAGCAGGGGATTATGGGACTTGTTTATTAATGGCAGAAACGTGTAGATCATAATGGTGATTATTTCTGGAATGATTTTTCTCGAGACATGTAAATTATTCTGTGATATTACT
The DNA here is from genome assembly GCA_030710605.1 of Cordylochernes scorpioides. NCBI lineage: Eukaryota > Metazoa > Arthropoda > Arachnida > Pseudoscorpiones > Chernetidae > Cordylochernes > Cordylochernes scorpioides. The sequence goes on along the minus strand of CP092863.1, from coordinate 186,700,875 downwards.
GACCTTTTCTTGTTTAGATACCTCCATTGATCGAATTAGATAGTTCAACCGCGTGCTACCTGCGAACGCAACATGCTGCTCATAACAAATATAGTTAAATATTAGGTAATATATTTCTATTTATATTCGTATATCGTTATTATTTCTTTGACTCTAATTTTTCTTGTTCTGATATTTATAAAACCTGCTTTTTAAAATATCATACAGGGTTACTCAAAATAACATAGTTAAACATTTTTCTTAATAATTTGATTAAACAAAAAATTAAATTAACAATGTTTAACAATGATTAGGATATTAACCAAAAATTCATTCAGCATTCTTAATATTGGCCTCCCTTGGCGGCGATACACAGGTCCAAACGTGACTTGAAAATTTTATGTTATGGGCCGCAGGTCCTCCAGCGACAATCAGTCCCATTTTCGGCGCAGAAATCGCTTTAGAGATTTCAAAATTTTGTGGCGTGTAGCATAGGCCCTGGTCTGAAAAAATGGACCACAGGCTGTGATCCATCGGGTTGAGATCGGGTGGGTAAGACGGCTATTCCGCCGACGTGATGAAGTCCGGAAAATCAGCCCTGCACCAGTCCTGAGTCACTTCACTTTGTGAGCCGGCGCGGTGTCCTGCTAGAACGTCTATCCGCATCGCCGAAGTTTTGTTGAGCACGAGGAAGTACAACGGTCTCGAGAATGCCGCGGTGATGCACCTTTTGGTTGATTTTGACCCCCTGATTAACGAAAACGATGGAGGGTCTTTCCACTGGTGCATATTTCGACCCATACAATAACCGACTGCATATTTTGGAGGTGTTCGACGATGGCCGACGTGTCGGGAGTCTTAGCGGACCAGCACCTGTCGTTTTGGTTGTTGTGCGCCTGCTCGAGGGCGAACAGATTATCGTGGGTGAAGAGAATGCGCTTCCATTGCTAAACAGTGGCCAGATGCTTGAGTTGGCGACATCTCTCCAGCTATACTCGATTGTTCTCATCCATGAGGAGCTGAACTCTTTGGTGCTTGTACACCTTGAGGCTGAATTCCTTTTTTGCTATTCGATGTACCGACGAATTGCTTATGCCGGTCTCATAGGCGATTTTTCTCATAGACACCCTCGATTTTTGTTGAATTCGCTTTTTGATGATCTCACAGTTGGCGGAAGTGTTGGCGGTGCGCTTTTTCCCCTTCCGGCACGGTCGCCTTCATGGCCAAGCTCATTGAAGCGATTAAGCTTTGGACACTGTTTGGTGAGGTACTTTGAGCAGCCGAATAATTTCACATTGACGTTTTCCTTGACGAAACATCACTATGTTTGTTTGGCATCCTAAAACCACGACAAAATAAGTTGGCACATAGTCGAAACAATATTATTGTACATAAATTCATGTAGAATCCTCCAAAATATAAATTTATTTAATTTCAAAACTTTCGTATTAGGATAAATTGAATATTAATTCTATTATTTTTAGTCACCCTGTGAAGAATAATTGACTCCAAGTTTAAAATGATTATAAAAAGTTTTCAAAATCATGTTTTTAATTTGTTAGGGGCTGCATGTTAAAAATTAAAATCATCTTCCATTACAAAACATAATATTGTGATCATATCTAGTAAGAAAATCTCATTTATTTTTATCTATCCGTACATAATAAAATGAAATCTTTCATTAGACATTGTCTTGAAAAATATATATTTCTATAGATCATGGTGTAAATGAGGCAGATACAGTCTTCACTAAAATATTTTCGGAAATTAAAATATTTTTCTAAGGGAATTACACTGTATTATAATTGTTATGCAATAAATTTATCACATACACTAAATTACACAATCAGGAGAAATATTATTTATAGTAAATAGTAATTTTATTTTTGGCATGAGAGGAGAAAGATAAAAGAGATTGTTTTTCATTACAATTTATTTAACTTTAAAAATATTTATATTTCTTAGACTACAAATATATAAACCAACAAAAAAAAAAGAGAAATTCGATTGTTCACCAAGTTTACTAATTGAAAAGAAGAACCTTCGCATGATCTCCCCAAGTTCCTACTAAATCCTCGCAATTATCTTTCAATGCACACTCCCCTCTCTGAAGGGATTTCTTGGGATAGACAGATATTATCGCATTTAAAGTTAAGTAAGGATATTGGAAGTTTAGGGATATTAACGACAGCAGGGAGAGATCAGTATGGATTCCTATAGGTACAGACTATTCCTCCGGGGGTCCAAATCCTTTATCAATATCGAAGTTATTATCTAATTTCTCGAGAAATGTGTGTGTGCCGATCTAAAATTAAATATTAACTCAAATAATGGGATCTCGGCTGCCTAATTAAGCTTCATAATTGAGAACCGTTGTTTCTTGTCACCCTCCCTAATTAACGCGGGGTAATTTAATTTGTTTAAGATGCCTACTTAATAGAGCCATGTAAGTAAGTTTGCTTGAAGAAGTAATTCTCAAGTGCATTCAAGTTTAATTGGCGTGTGATATAATTTTATTTTTGCAACCTGTGTTTAAATTTGTAATTTCTACACTAAATAAATATTTTATCATCTAATAATATATATTTACTTTTATAATTCTATTGTGGAGAGCAAAGGTTTTTTAATATTTTATGTACCGTTTTTTTTTCATATTTATATTATTTATATTTCGCTACTCTGGAAACTCCCTTCATTGCTTAACTTGTATCTTATAAATGTTGATTTGTGTCTGTGCCTTAAATATATTACTGTGTCATCCTGAAGTTTCTGTGTTACAATATTAATGATTAAAAATGCACATTTTCAAAAAGGTTTTTATTTAAATGCACTAAAAAGATATATAACGTATTTTATCTTCTTCCATTGAGCAATTATATAAGTGAAAATGATAGCGGCGGGGGACGATCATCATGAATTTTGAACTTGATGTGATTTTTTATATATCAACTGATTAGCCATTTTCTTATGTGTATGGGTTTTTTCCCTCTTCTCTCAATATGATCGACCCTGGCCCTTTTATCTTCACCTTTATATATCTATTTACTTGATGGAAGAAGATAAAATATTTTATTTTTATTTTTAGTACATTTAAATAAAAGCCTTTTGAAAATGTATTTTACACTAATTTATTATAATTAGTTAATTGTTATATATATTAATTTATATTTATATTTTAAGTCGTCTGAATCATTATTTTACTAAATTTAGAATCAAAAGTTAAAATAAATACCGAAATCTGACCAAAATATTTAAATATGCATTTCAAAATTAAACCCAGTGTCCCATTTTAAAATAATATAGAACCAATATTATTTTATTTAAAGATATATCGTATAACTAGCCGAAAGGACAGGGCAACGCCCAGGTTTTAACAGAATGAAGTTTCACCTTAGTGTATATATATATATATATGTTATATAAAGGTTATTATTCAAAATGGTGTATTAAAATATTATTTTATTCAAAAATATATTTCATAGATACAAATTCTGTTAAATCGACCGCCAGAGGTCACGCTTTGCATATAAAATCTCATTGCTGTTCTTCCCTGTTGGTCGGCTCAAATCTTTGTACATTATGTAAATAATCTTTTGGTTTCCTTGTTCTACTCGCCTTAAGTCAGGCAGTACTTTTACCAAATTATGTTTATTATATAATCCTAAAGCTCAATTAATCAAAACTATTTTGTTATTATACTTTCAAAATTATTTAACCACGACTGCATTACCATAATCCTCAACATGATCAAAAATACAGCAGAAAATCTATCTAATTTGTTTTTATAAGAATAGCCGACAGGATATTTACCTGTTTTTTCAAAATGACAAAAGCAAAATTTTTTCAAATTCAAATATGCAAATTACTACAATCAAAAATAGCCCAATTCAAGCAAACATAGCCATACCCAATCAAAAAATAGCCCAATTCAAGTGAAAATAACCACCCCCAATCAAAAATAGTCTCTACAAACAAACATAGTCCATTTCTACCATAGCCCTCTACAATCGACAATAATCTTCTACAATCAACAATCATCTTCATCAACGCAAGAAGACATAGGCCAATACATACAAATATAGATCACCTAGCAAACATAGCCATATCAAAGCAAACATAGCCTTCTCTACAAGCAAACATAGCCATCTCCACAATCAAACATAGCCTTCTCCACAAGCAAACATAGCCATCTCCACAATCAAACATAGCCTTCTCCACAAGCAAAGATGGCCATCTCCACAATCAAACATAGCCTTCTCCACAAGCAAACATGGCCATCTCCACAATCAAACATAGCCTTCTCCACAAGCAAACATGGCCATCTTCACAAGCGAACATAGCCATCCACAAGCAAACATAGCCATCTCCACAAGAAAACTTAGCCATCTCCACAAGCAAACATAGACATCTCCCCAAGCAAATATAGCCATCTCCACAAACAACTATAGCTTCAACAAGTCAACTCCTTCTACAGCCAACTCCAGCCATCAATCCTTCCGCCCAACACCAGCCATCTCCCGAGATCTTCAAATCCAGCCCATCATCCAAGGTACTTTGTAACTACCTTTTACATAATATACCTAATACCCACTTTTTTAATTCTCACCCATGCTTCTCGATGGTTTTCATTCGCATATTTAGAGATATATTCCTTTTGTCAAATCATTTTTAGATATCAATTTTTCCATAGCTCTTTTTGCCATTTTAATATCACACACCCTTTAATCCTTAGTTTTCCTTTGTATAATTAGCTCCTAAATGCCATAATATACCTCATGCCATTTTTCATCTTCAAATTTAAATTTGTGCAAATAATTTAGCCTATTTTCAGTGAAAATTACTTTCATATAATGTCATAATTTTACATTGTAAACTTAAATATATGTAAATCCGCTAATATATCTTCCATTGCATATTTTACTTTTAAAACATTTCAAATAATTTAAACCATTCACACCATATCAGTTTTAATACGCCATATGCAAAGCAGTCGGCCAAGAGGACAACAACAAAATAACATTACCTATTTCCCACATCTTCAATATTTTATTAAGCTATCTTTAACATGTTTAAAATCATATTGCCAATATATTTTTCGTTAATAACCACAATACCTTATAGCTTCACATTTCCATATATTTTTTATTTCCTAGCTTTTAATATTTTGATATTTTCTCATTTAATCTCATTCCAAAATGTTTTTATATTTAAAATTTGCATTTTTACTCCATTACTTATTTCATATGTAATCTACTTATATATTTGCCTTATTCTGTCTGTTTGTCTGTTTGTCTGAAGCTCACGGATAGAATGCGCGCTCATTGGCTGCAAGGGAACACGTGTCCTCCCTGCCCCCCTCTAGACAACCCTGTTATTCAAAAACCATACATCCAATCGCCATGAAATTCTGGGATATTATTAGGTATATCCCCGGAAAGGTTTTCGAAAAATAATTTCTTGAATATCTTGAATATCCTTAGAGTTATTTGCAGAATTGTAGATATAACTCGCAAGCAGCGCCGCCAGACGGTGATAGGCCTAAGCTTGCTGCTCCACCCCTGTTGACCTTGGGTCGGCGTGTGAGTCACAGCATGATGCAACAAAAAACACTCTCTCTGGGAATTGCGGCGTCAACAACCTGTAAGTTTGTGCCTCTCTCATAAACCTGTCTATACAGACCACCCTGTCTATAGCGACCACTCTAGACAACCCTGTTATCAGCTGTGTGATACATCCACCTGTCTATACAGACCACCCTGTTAATAGCGACCACCCAAGTCAACGTTTTTAGAATATATTCGCACTCGGGTAAACTCCGGGCGTTGCCCGGGCCATTCGTCTAGTTATCTAAAAGCGTTTCTGCGAATATGTAAATTTAGCGAGACCAACATATGTAAATTTTAACTTTTGTTTTTGTGTTCACCTTGATTCTTTTTTCAATGCCCATTCTTTATTCTTAACATTAATTTCATTTAAATTTACATGTCCATTCCTTGTTTTCACATTTGCCTTTTGTACATAAACTTTGTCCCAACTTCTTGCTTTTCACAAATGCCCTTCTTCTTATAATCATCAAATGTTTCCACCTATCTTTTACTAATGTAATTTTCATATTGTTTTCAATGTTATTCATCATTTTTCATTTATATGCTTTTGTAAATATCATGCATTTTTCTTATTTTTAATAATGTCATTTTATCATGTTTTTCCCAATCTATTGGCTCACAGCAGGCCAATATGATCGAGGGATATCATTCTTTTATTTCTAGCTTTTAATAATCATGCATTTTATTTTCTTTATTCATTCTTATAATGTGTCATTTTTCTCATTTATCTTCCCTATCTATTGGTTCACCATAAGCCAATACGATGATGGAACACCAATTTTGGAGAGCACACACATTAAGAATACTCGTACAAAATTCAAAGATTTCACGAACTGAAAGTCGGCGATTTTTAGAAGCGTCAAGAATTCGCTGAATGGGTTTTGCGGCAAATTGATATTGATGAAAACTGATGAAGCTCACTTTTTTTCTGAACGAAGAAGTCAACACTCAAAACAGCTGCATTTGGGCAACAGAAAACCCTAGGAATTTTACAAAAATGTCACTTTATCAGCCCAGAGTTACAGTTTTGTTTGGGTTCTCATTTTATTTTTATTATTGGGCCATTTTCCTTTGAAAAAAACCAATGGAAGAATTTTTAAGACCGTTTCTGTAACTGTTGAACGTTATGTTCAACTTATGAGAGAAAGGATTATTCCTATATTTCAGGACAGACAAGCACTAAGCGAAATAACATTAATGCAAGATGGATATCTCCCGCGGTGCCGAACAATTGCTGAAGGACACGTTAGGTGAAGATCGTGTTATATATATATAAGTCGCCACTTCATACACCAGTGGCCTCCAAGATCACCATACTTGACGCCTTGCGATTTTTGGTTATGGGGGTACATTAAGTCGCGTGTTTATCGATAACGGCCTACCACATTGGCCATGTTGAAGGCTTCTATCAGACGGCACTTTTCATCAATTTCAACAGATTTGTAATTTAATGCTATCCAATCTGTCATCTATCGTCTGCAGGCGGTGTTTGAGAATGAAGGGTGCCACATTGGGCAAGGATTGTGACCTAATACAAGAGAGAAGGTAGTTACCTCATGTGTTATACGAGGGGTGTCCCATAAGTCGGTGGCCCGACATATAAAGAAAATGACTAATAAAATGATTATGATTTATTTTTCAACATAATCCCCTTTAAGGTCTATACAATTTTTCCAGCGATGTTCTAATGCTTTATGCCCTCCAAAAAGAACACTCAAAAAATGAGGTTAAAGCATCAATGACCTCTTCATCTGACCTAAAGTGAATGTCAGAAAGTGATTTTTTCAAATGTGGAAATAGGTGGAAGTCAGACGGGGCTAGATCTAGTGAATGGGGTGCATGTGGTAAAAATTCAAAGCCTGAATCATAAATAGTAGCCATGGCTTGCAGCGACCGATGACTCGGAGCATTGTCTTGATGGTAAACAATATTCCTGGACAACTTTCCTCTTCTCCTTTCTTTAATAGCTTCTCGTAGTTGCTTCACAAGATTTGCATAACAATTGCCAGTGATGGGTTGACCCTTATTCAGAAGGTCTAGAAGATAACACCCTTGGAATCCCAAAAACAGACACCATAACCTTCCCTGCTTATGGAACTGTCTTGGCTTTCTTGGGGGGAGGGGAACCGGAGTGTCTCCATTGCATGGATTGTTGCTTGGACTCTGGTGTAAAGTGATAGGCCTAATCCATGGGTGTCATCCATGGTAACAAATCTACTAACAAATTCCTCTGGATTAACTTCAAATAACGCAAGCTTATCCGAAGATAACTTTCTCCTTACAGCCTTTTGATCGGGTATCGAAAGTTTGGGAATCCACCGGGCGTAGCTTCCTGAGGCCCAAGTGTTCTCTCATGATCCGATCCACTATTATTTTTGGAATACCCAAGGTCTCTTTTATTACGAACTGTCATTCTTCTGTCCAACATAACCAAATTATGTATCTTGTCGATGTTTTCTTAACTGACTCGACAGGTCTTCCTGGTCGATGTTCGTCTTCGGTGCTGATCCTCCATAATTTAAACGCAGCTACCCATTTTTTTACTCTGCTTATAGGAAGGAGCATCTTCCTTTATTGTATCCACCATATCTTCATAGATTTTCTTCGGCGACATTCCTTTCTTATAAAGATATTTTATTACAGCACACATCTCGTTTGTCTCCATTTCAGATGATTCCTGTTTTTTGTCTTCTTTCAGAACCTATAACAAAAAACAAAACAAAAAAAAAAACGGTTAGTCGTAGAAACTTAAAATTTACATATCTTCAAACAAGGCTTTAAGGTATATATGGTAAAATTTATTAGTTTCTAATATTTCGTTCTCATGGTCGGGCCAAGGACTTATGGGACACCCCTCGTATAGAGATATGTAAATTTTTAAGTTTCTACAACTAACCGTTTTTTGTTATAGGTTCTGAAAGAGGACAAGAAACAGGAATCATCTAAAATGGAGACAAACGAGATATGTGCTGTAATAAAATATCTTTGTGAGAAAGGAATGTCGGCGAAGGAAATCTATGAGGATAGGGTAGATACATTAAGGGAATATGTTCCTTCCTATAGAACAGTAAAAAAATGGGTAGCTGCGTTTAAATTATGGAGGATCAGCACCGAAGACGAACATCGACCAGGAAGACCTATTACTCAAGAAAACATCGACAATATATACGATTTGGTTATGTTGGACAGAAGAATGACAGTTCGTCAGATAGAAGAGACCTTGGGTTTTCCAAAAACAAAAGTGGATCGGATCATGAGAGAACCTTTGGGCCTCAAGAAGCTTTCTGCCTGTCGCGGAGGTAAACCCCGATATGGCTGTACCACGGAGAGGAGAAAACTTTCTCTGCAATGCTTCGAGAAGTTGAAGACTCCAGAAATAACCTTGGGCAAGTTTTAAAGCCTTGTAAAAGAGACATGTTTATTGTATCAGCTAGTAGCGCGCTCTCCTCTAGCCACGAGCTCTTCTGCAGGCACAGACAGCATCTCTTTTTATAAAGGCAAAAATACAAACAAAATAAAATATACAAAATATCTATTTTCACATATATAGAATAAAGCAAATTATATTTTTACAAATAGGAGAAATATTCTCAAACACTCTCCCACCTTTCCTTCTTTGTTTTTTAACTATTAGAAAAACAAAAAGGTCAAAGAACACAAACAAAATAAAACAAAACTCAATACCTAAGTCTATCAGATAATCTAACCTCTCGTCCGGAATATGTGTAAACTTTCCGTACTTTTCCTGGAGTAATTTTTTCCTGCACTGGAACAGACTGTTCCGAAAGAACTGGACTGATTTCATAATTAGCTCTGTGACCAGATGACTCGTTGGGATCAAAATTGGCAATCGGAACAGTTCATCGTCATTTCGATTCACTATCCTCGTTTTCACTCTCCACAGTAATTCTTGATCTATGAACACGTGAAGCTGCTTTTTCTATGGATCTTCCTCACTGACCGAATCACTCTATGTTATCTTAACTAGGGACTTTTCAGCACTGTCTAGCTTTTCTTGTATGATGGTGTCTCCTTCGTATTCAGAGGGCTTGAAACGTAGCATCCACGCGATTACTATCAGTATTTGTGTTAGAGTCACTTCACTCTTCCCCTTGTTTTTATTCATATACCACGGATTCTCATTGGGCTTTTTGGCTACAAATCCAGCCACCACAGTCTTCCTCATTTCTTCTTCAATGGCTTCCAGATCATACTGTACTTTTGATACTGGCCAGTCTTCTTTCTTTTCCTGAAGCCATTTTGGTCCCTCCCACCATCCGGATTTGATGAATTTCGAAGGGGATTCATCACGAGAAGAGAGATCAGCTGGATTGTGTTCCCCTGCGATATGGATCCAATCTTCACTCTTTGTAAGCGTTTTGATCTCCTTGACATGAGTGTTGGAGGCTTTGATCAGATCTTTCCTATATTTTGTTTCTGCTGCATCCATGATACCGAGTACATCCAATTTCCATAAATCTGTACATCAAAACTGTTAACGTGAAGTGAAGTCACGATGATGCATGAATCTTCTATGTCGTTCCCTATTTCTGGTCCCATTACTGTCCACCCCAGCTTGGTTTCTGTTGTCACAACTCCACTTTGCAATATTTGCATTTAGCCTGTCAGAATGCTGCTAAGCAAGTCCGAACCAATTAACATGTGATCGGTCTATTTTCACCTTGGTATATGTCAGTTAAGTTATTCCCTCGAGCTTTTAACTAATTGAGTATAGCATGCTCCCGTACTTGACTGATGTGTCCGCAAATCACTTGCTGGTCCAAGAATTTGAAATCATTCGTATATTCATTGTTGAGGCTGGAGACATTGACTTTGTACACGTTGTGCTCCTTTTGACGAATTTCTCCGCCTCCGAACAGACTGTGGATAAGTGTAACTTGCTGCACTCTCCTGAGGCCCAGTGCGTCCACCGCTTTCTTTGAAATATAGGACCACTGAGATCCATAATCGAGCAACACTCGTACATTATGCTTCCCCTTTGGTCCACCTATCTTGACTATCAGATTTTTTAGATAGACTCCACCCACGGTAGCGTTGTTTAAAAGTTGTTGACGCGAATTGATTGTCAGTCTCATGCTTTGTTTCAGGACTCTCCTTTGAAATCTTTAGTTACGCTTTTTGGGGTTGAGAAGTCTTCTGGGCTTCCAAAGTAGGACACATAATAGAGTAATACTTCCCTCCGCAGACTGGACAACGTGGCTTAATCCGGCATTTCTTGAATCCATGGCTAGGACGCAGGCAACAAAAACAAACATTCTTCTCTTTAGCCTTATCTTTCTTCTCTTGTAGATTCATCCGCTGTCCACTGTAGCATTCTTGACTCGGGTGACCTTTCCCACAAAAGATGCAGTTTCGCTTCTTAGTGGGGTTGGCAAGGTCAGTAGCCGTCGGCGTATTACTTTCAGAATTCTCCTTAGGAAGATATTTACTGTTTGATCGATCATTCTTCGCATCTTTGTAGTCGATCTTAAACGCTGCTTTGGCCATATTCACTCGATTCTCGCCTTTCTGTCTTCAAAAACGCCATGATGTGTCAACTTATCCTGTACTCTTCATTCACTCGCCGTTAATTGGCTTCGTTCCCATATTCTAAGGGTGTCCTCTGGTAGCGTTGATTCAACGAGTTGGTACAGCATAGCCACAAACTTGCCACGAGCAACGCCTAATGTTTCAAATGCTCGCAGTTGAGTCTCCAGTCTATCGTAAAGCTTCACTACAGACGTCTTGCCTTCGGCTTTCACGTTCTGAAGCACGTTCTGGAGCAGGTCACATACATATATCTCAACAAGCATTTATTCCTCTTCAAAACTTGATTTGATATATTCGATGACTTTAGTGTAGTTATCGGCACTCGGTGGAAAACTTTCGACTGCTTCTCTTGCTTCGGAGTTCTCGGCGGTGGCCTGAAAAATATACTGGAACTTAGTTTCTGGAGGCATCTGAGGAACCTGGTCAATGGTTGAAATCTTTTGAAATTGATGAAACGTGCCGTCTGATAGAAGCCTTCAACATGGCCAATGTGGTAGGCCGGCATCGATAAACACGCAACTTAATGTACCCACATAACCAAAAATCGCAAGGCGTCAAGTCTGGTGATCTTGGAGGCCACTGGTGTATAAAGTGGCTACTTATCACACGATTTTCACCGAACGTATCCTTCAGCAATTGTTCGGGACCGCGGGAGATATGAGGAGCTCCTCCAACTTGCATGAATGTTATTTCGCTTAGTGCTTTTCTGTCCTGCAATATGGGAATAACCTTTTCTCTCATAAGTTGAACATAACGTTCACCATGTGAAAAAATAGTACAAATGTGATATTGTACTGAGATAAGGTGCATAATCATGAAAAAAAGGCATCTCCTTATCGTGCAACTGAAAGTTGCTGATGGCTTGCGCCATCTATCGGAATAAACATCAACTATTCTCGTTGATTTTAATTATTCCAGAATTGGCCTAATACCCATTCTTGATTAATCAAGAAAAGATAACCACGGACGCGTTCCGGGCTGTTGGCCCTCATCAGCGTGGTGCAAGCTGTACTTTAACCACCAAAAAACTGGTCATTCAAGGCATCCTGAAAAATCATGAAACGGGGAGTTAAGGCCAGAATTGCGTGAGACCGCGACACAATGTAAAAAGGTAGTACAGATGTGATATTGTACTGAGATAAGGTGCACAATTATGAAAAAAAAAAGGCATCTCCTTATCGTGCAACTGAAAGTTGCTGATGGCTTGCGCCATCTATCGGAATAAATATCAACTATTCTCGTTTATTTTTAATTATTTTAGAATTGGCCAAATACCCATTCTTGATTAATCAAGAAAAGCTAACCACGGACGCGTTTCGGGCTGTTTGCCCTCATCAGCGTGGTGCAAGCTGTACTAGCTGTATTATAAATAATATGAAAAAAATATGCATTTTTTCATAATTATGCACCTTATCTCAGTACAATATCACATTTGTACTATTTTTTCACATTATGTCGCGGTCTCACGCAATTCTGGCCTTAACTACCCGTTTCATGATTTTTCAGGATGCCTTGAATGACCAGTTTTTTGGTCGTTAAGGTACAGCTTGCACCACGCTGATGAGGGCCAACAGCCCGAAATGCGTCCGTGGTTAGCTTTTCTTGATTAATCAAGAATGGGTATTTGGCCAATTCTGGAATAATTAAAAATCAACGAGAATAGTTGATATTTATTCCGATGGATGGCGCAAGCCATCAGCAACTTTCAGTTGCACGATAAGGAGATTCCTTTTTTTTCATAATAACGTTCACCAGTTACAGAAATGGTTTTAAAAGTTCTTCCATTTATTTTTTCAAAGAAGAATGGCCCAATAATAAAAGATGTAAACCCACACAAAACTGTAACTCTGGGCTAATGAAGTTGGGTAAATTTCCTAGGGTTTACTGTTGCCCAAATGCGGCCGTTTTAGTGTTAACTTCCCCGTTTAGAGAAAGGTGAGCTTTATCTGTCCACAGACGCTTCTGAGAATCGCCGACATTCAGTTCGTGAAATCTTTGAATTTTGTACGAGTATTCTTAATGTGTGTGCTCTCCAAACTGTTCCATCGAAATCCTCGTTTGTCGAGAAACTTGTCGAGCACTTACTTCTCCATACGTGGATAACGTTTCAATAGCCTCAACATTCTGCGAAACCATAACAGCCACTGACTTGCATGTCGATGGTCTTCCATTCCGAGGTTTTGCTTCCAGAGAGATCCAGTCTTTTCAAAATTTTTAATCATTCGCCTTAGAGAGTAGCAACTCATGGGTCCTTTACCGCTTCGAATACCTTTAAAGGTACGAAACGCTCGTAAAGCTTCAATGGCATATTCTGAATTGCAATAAAAAGAATTCACCAAGAGTGCTTTATCCTATTTTAAAATTACAAAATATTTTATCACAATGAGTTTCTTTTTATTACAAAAATTGTAAATTGTTGTAAATATCCACGTATGTTTTTGTAAATATTTATTGTAGGATATAGTCGATGTTTTATTAAGTCCTTTGAAGAGCGATTATCGCTTGAAAGCTAGCGTTTTGTAATAAAATATAAAAAAAAAACACTGTGAGAAAATAATTTGTAATTTTTTTTTTTTCACAATATTATCATGAATAGAGCTTTATCCTGTAGTGACGGCATTCCAGAGTAAAATAAATTATCAGAGATAGATAAATATTTTTGAATGAATTAAAATAAATATAATAGATGCTGAGAGATAGTTGATTAAAAAAAATGAAATTTACTCTCTTAGAAATTTAAATAACTGAGAGGATTCCCGCAAACCGCATATAAAATATCATTTTTTTTGCTACATGTTCAATTTGTATATACATATTTTACCTAACTCGGATTGCATTTAAAAATCGTCATCCAATTCTACTTTTGGCGAAATGGTGTTTTATTAATTTATCATTTGATATTATTGGGGTTCTTTCCTGGTATTCAAAAAAGAAAAAATACGTGTCGATCAGTTATATTTTTTAATTTATCAACCAATTTGGCCACTGAATCTCTGATTCTGGTAGAGCGCCATCTAGCGAATAAAATTGTAACTAAAATCAATCGAATTTTTTCATTATTTGTCATAAAATTCCCATTGCACCCCGAACACAAGGGTGTTTATCGCATTGCTCTAGCCCAAATATTCGCGGAGTTATCAATTTTTCAAGTTGTGCAAGACTTTTGGATCACCCTGTATATGTAAAAAAAAACAATATAAGAAGATAGGTAAGACGACATATGAAAAGGAAAAATTCATTTAAAGGTTCTCATTAAAAACTACATTTTATTTTTCTATATACGTGGGTTCCACTTTATGCGTATGCTATCCAAAGTTGACACACATTAAAAAGTTCTATAGAGCTGACCAAGCGTAAACACAAGCTCTTGTAACAAGATGCCCATTCTAGCAGAGGTTTGGCTTGAACCTTATTTATAGTCATAGCAAAGGCAAACTTAGTGGAAACTGACGCCTCTTCAGAATGAAGGGAAAGTTGGTACCTGAATGAGTCAAAGATATTTTTGGCACCAATACAGTATGTCAAACTTTGGTCCCTGTCAGTATTTGTGCTTCATGGGCATGAGAGCACATGCGCTGAATTACCATACCTGTGTCATTGCAAAGTCCCTGCTTAGTGTTCAAATTAGTGGGCTATAGGAGCCACATTGCAAATAATTTAGTATGATCTCCGAATAAGCTCAGACTCAGAACTGAGATTGAAGCCACGGAATTCTCAAGCAAGGCAGCTTAAACCTAGAATGGACTGTCCGGCCGCCTAACAAAATTTTGTTCATAATTGACTTTTGATCTGGTGTGAGGTTAGTATACATTTGTTTTTCTATTTGCATCTCCTCCTGAATAACAAGGATACCCTAAACTGAATCAAAAGGTAAGTTCAGGGGCGCAGAAAGTCCATAATAGTGGCAGCTGAGGTGATTTTCTCTCAGCTGAAATTCAAATGGTCTGCCATCTGCTCAGCAGCTTCGTCAGAGGTTCCACGATAAAAGTCCTCACTAAGATACCTTTTGTATTTGGTCCACATATGATCCAGGATCGTTGATCCTGTTTCCACAAGGACCATGGATCATATGTTTACGAACCATGTCATACAGCTGAACATGCATAGTTAAGGTTAGGAATTTCAGTGCAAACCAATCTGAAGATCGCCTCTCTGTCTCTAGGCTCGTCTTCTTCTCTAAGCATAAACAGCATGTGGGAATGTGGCAAATCGTGAGCTCGATAACTTGGGCCCTAGCACTCCCAATACATGCTGTTTTACAATCCCCTGAAGAAACTGCTGCAGTTTAAGACTGAATACTCTAGCCACCAGATCCGGTCTATCAGAGAGACTCTGGTTAGGAGGAAGATTTTCAACAATGACAATACAATGTGGATTACAGGTAAATGTTGCGAAAAGGTCTTCCAAACTTTCTAACAATGGCCATCGCATCCTGATAATATTGTTGCATAGCCCGGAATCTCACAGGAAAGAAGAGGGAAGAATAAATATACGGCCTAATCGCACACCCCGGGGTTGTTCCTGTTCAGGGATATAATCCACCTATAGCTCCACCCTAACCAGGGACTGAATTTTGAGAACTTCAGCCGATTGCCCTTTGTTTTAACATAGGCATTAAGAGCATATTGCTGAAATAGTCTCCTGCCATAGTAAATGGGCGAAAACCCTGATGGCCAACCTGTAACTATAACTGAAGCATGTTAACGTGGTTTCTAGTTCTTGTGCGAATGGTTTTCTTCATACGAGAGCCCTATTGCCCAACCAGGATCACCAGCAGGAAATAAAAGAGGATGTCATTGGGTCACAGTTTGGATTGAGTGGAGAAATGTACACAAAACCGCGATCATGTGAAAAACAACAATGTCTCTGTTAGAAAAAGAAAAATAAAATCACCAAGAATGAATTTCTTATATTTAATGCTTTATGTTTCAAGCTTTTTCTACTTGACGTTAGTGGAAATTCTGGGTAGATTAAAAAAGACAAACTGAGGATCGCCGAGAAGACCTCGAGGCCTTGTGTGCTTTGATTTACATTTTACAGACTGGCTCCAGGATTCCACCACCGTGTCAAAGTCAAGGCTTCCCCACAGGAAGACGATGTCCCTATTGACGATACGAGGCCGAAGCCGCTCTTCACGCTTCAAGAGAAAAGATACCAAGCTACTAAGGACAAAGTTAAAGACTAAGTGAAGCACGTTAGATCCATGTCAGTATCTACAATATTTGCAAGCTGTGGGTCACAGGGAAGGAGCTATTCAGCAAAGTATTTATTATATTTCATGTAGAGATCATTAATTGTTCGATATTCATATTATTTATATTTTGAGCTACACACTGGAAACTTCCTTCATTGCTTAACTTGTATCTTATAAATTTTTAGTTTGTTTTTGCCTAAAAAAATCGCCGTGTCATTCTGAAGTTTGTTTTTCTTAATTTTATACGTTGAAAATTTGACGAGTACAATAACTTGCGAAAACTCTAGCTGCTATCTAAATGTGAAAAAATCTAAATGTAAAACTTCAACCAAACTATACTTACAATTGTAATAGAGGGAAATATTGAGATTAATATACTCTTATTAATCGTACATATGAGATTATATAGGGTCAATATAGAGGGTGATCTGGTTCGATGTCACATTCCGCTCTGAAATCTGACAGCGTTTCGCGTAGTTCAGACATCTCCCCGACGTGTGCTAATTGCTTCAGAACAGAACTCTGCCCGGGCGACAAGTACTCGAGGATGTCCTCCTTCTTAGAAGGGGAGAAAACAGTCTTCTATCTCCTCCCTATTTTAGTTTTAAATAGAGGTTCCTGGATAGTGTTGGCATCCAAACTCTCGAACAGCTCCTCTACCTCTTGTAAAGTTGTCTGAAGTGATGTTTCTCTTGACCTTTTATGTGTATTGGATGGCTGGCGCATTCTTAGAATGATTCTCCGGCAGTGCCTCTGTTGGTACAGCAGTGGTCGAGGAAGGCGGCCAGTACAGAAGGCTCAGTGGCAGAAATCATCTGGGGAAGGATCGAACAGTTCGCCGCAGCAGGGCTGGAAACGACCAAGGGGATCGTCTGGATAGTATTAGAACCCCTTGCAGCCGATGTAAACGCTGCGGAATTTTTGGAGGGCATGGGCTAGGAGGATGGAGGCGTAGACACCGGTCTACTCGGTGTATCCTGAAGATGGGTAGGACGATTTCCATGGGCTTTCAAGGGGTAGGAGGCTCTCCGATGTCCCTTTGGGTGGCCTTTGCTACACTCAATAACGTAGGTAATGTAGGTAGAGGCGACTCTTCTTTGGAGACAATCACCAGCTTAGCAGGGAGCTGGCGGAGTTTCATTTAGAAGGACAAAGGCTTCCCAGCTGCCGGTAGTCCAGGGGTACCTGCCGCTGGTCACGACCTCATGGATCAGGGAAACCACCCTGCAGTAGGGCCGCAGCGCCGTGACGACGTTCTCGTCCCTGATAGCAATTGGGTTTAGTTGATTTCTGTTCCACCAGATGGCATTCGTCCATCTTAAAAGCTCATGATTCGTGGTCAGGATATGTCTTTTTTTTTTAAATTTTAATACCAACACCAGACATTTTTATTATTTTATTTTGAATTATTTTTCACACACACATTGATATATATATATATACATATATTTATTTATATATAATGCATAAATACAAAGGTCACTCCAAAGGTTTTTGCAATAAATATGTAATAATTAAAATATTAAAAAATGAATTGTATTATTTAAATTACATGCAGTTTTTATTTAACATAAACATTTTTCGTAAATTAAATTTTATTGCCATCTATCGTTAAAATTTTATACAAATAAATTTACTGGCAATGCGTTTCTTTTAAATATTATCTCTACAGACCTTACTGCAATGGTATGAGTTATTGAATGAGAGGGCTTGGCTCATCAGTAGTGAACCCTCTCAGCGGTTTCGCCAAATTAATCTCTAGACCGCTCTACTATTGTATTGGACTGGTTTTTGTTATAAACCCTGCATTTTCTATGGAAGGCAATACCTTGAAATTATATGTATGTACCTCTACAGACCTATAAGCTTATGTCCATAGTTCCTTAAACACCCCTAAGCTGCCTTCCATAGAAAATGCAGGGTTTATAACAAAAACCAATCCAATACAATAGTAGAGCGGTCTAGAGATTAATTTGGCGAAACCGCTGAGAGGGTTCACTACTGATGAGCCAAGCCCTCTCATTCAATAACTCATACCATTGCAGTAAGGTCTGTAGAGATAATATTTAAAAGAAACGCATTGCCAGTAAATTTATTTGTGTAAAATTTTAACGATAGATGGCAATAAAATTTAATTTACTAATATATATTGGTTATGAAAACATATTTTGCGGAAGAGCTTTGCTCGATGCAATACCTTGAAATTATATGTATGTACCTCTACAGACCTATAAGCTTATGTCCATAGTTCCTTAATTTATTTGTGTAAAAAAAAATAAACATTTTTATAAAATAGTAACAAAAATAAAGCAAGTAAAAATAAAGCAAAGCAGACCAAGAGCTTAAATTAGAGGAGTCCTCCTTCACCATAACAATGCAAGACCGCACACCTCAGCCCAAACATTAGATTTTTAGCCAACTCTGGTGTCCAATTAGTCACTCATCCACCATATTAACCAGACCTAGCACCTTGCGACTTTTTTATTTCCAAAAGTTAAGTTATTGTTGAAAGGGATGAAATTTAACACTGATGATGAAGCACTGCAAGCCTTTATCCATGCCGTAAATTCCATTTCCGAAGATGACCGATGTAGGTGCCTCGATATTTGGTTTTCACGGATGAAATCTTGCATAGGTGAAAATATCAAAGTTTCAGATTTAATAAAAATAAGTGATTGCAAAATATTTTGGATGCGGAACAATCAATATATAGATAATACGCTAACAGAGTTTTCAGTTGCAAAGTTTGAAGCTATCTCCCCCAAAGATACTTAACTATACATAGCAATTTATATACCAAAATTTTCGATATTTTTTGCTTCACATAAACATTTTATTTTCCAAATATTAATAGATTTATTTATTTTTATTTTGTTTGATCTCAAAATCGTAGATATTTTTTGCCTTCAAATGTTGTTTCAAATGCTATTTATCATCGTTAAATTGTTTATTTTGAAACACGTTCTTTTGTATTATTGCTTTTAATTAATTTCTAATATACATTTCGTATTTATGATTCAATTTTAATTATTTTATTTTAATTGTAAACATAGTTTTGTTTCAATTTTTCATTTAGATTTTTTTTACACATTTAGAAAATTTGTATTTTTCAGTATACGTAGTCTGCCCCAACTGCTTAGTCCTTCATTTCCCTGGGGAAACTTAAGTGATTATTGAAAACACTATGACATTTTAAATAGATAATAGCAAATATCCTTAAATATATAACAAAAGATATAATTCAAATCCATAGTTAAGCCGATATATTAATATTTATTTTTAAGGGTAGGAAGGTATTGAGTGAGCATGTAGTATTGGTCTGCTTTTTTTATTATAGTTGAAAACTTATCATCATATCTATATATATAAAAATGAATGTATGTGTGTGTGTGTCCTTTATGCCTGACCAAACCACTCATTGGAACGCCATGAAACTTTGGGAAATTATTTAGTATAGTACTGGGAAGGTTTCTAGCAAATAAAATTTTTGAAATAACTTTTCGCCTAAAAATAATCAAGATAAATATTCTAATACGCATAGAATCAAAAAGGATGCGTTTCTTTTATTGGGAAAAACGTTTCTAGCTTTCGGGCGTAAGCGGCCCTTCCACAGGAAATAATGAAACAATTTCAAGTAAAGATGTATATACATAAATATAACAGGTAATTTTTGCATATCTAGGATTAATTATGAAGTATTATATTTTATTATTTAAGAAAAATTATTGTTATGTAAATTAGTTAAATTGCTGATATTATTATTAAATGCATAATTGTAAAATGGTGTGATGAAGAAAAACGGAAAAATCTATTTTAGTTTTTGGACCAGCATATCATATGTCTCTGGGATGTCTATATGTCTGTTTATACTATTATATTTTGTTGATATCAATGCTTCTAGTATTAATCTTTTGTATTTACTGTTTATGTTTGTGTAATGAATATTTGGGTTTGCTAGATTGAATTCATGATCTGTGTGTCTGATATGTTGCACTATTAGAGATTTGGGGTCTTTGTTTTTAATGTTTCTTCTGTGTTCGTCTATTCTGTCTTTTATCTGTCTTCCTGTTTCACCTACATAGACATTATTACATTGGGTGCATGGTATGGAATATACTGCTTTGCTATTGTATAGTTTTGATATAGGAATACTGTTTCTGGTAATGGGGTTTCTTAAAATGGTTAATATACTCGGGTTGCTTTCATAATATGTTCTGATACCGTGTTTGTTTAAAATTCTGGCTATGTGGGTACTACTGTGGGAATATGGGATTGTACATATCGATTTATAAACATGATTATTTCTTATGAGAGAGGGATTGTAGAAATGTCTTAATATAAAGTTTTTCGGATAACCTATAGAAGTGAGTTTGTTGATCAATAATTGGGTTTCTGTATCTTTTGAGAGTTGGGTGGTACAATGTGTATATATTCGTTTGGAAAGGGTTTTAACTGTGTTGATCTTGTGACTGATGGGGCAATAAGAGGAATAATGTATATAATCTGGAGTGGAATTTGGCTTGTGGTATATTTCTGTTGTATATTGGTTTTGCGTTTTTAGTATAAGTACATCTAGAAATGGTAAGGTGTTATTGTTTTCTGTTTCTATGGTGAAATCTATGTCATTATGTATGGACTTTAGTTGGGCAAAAATGGAATCTATTTTGTTAGAGTTGGATATACAAAAGATGTCGTCTATGTATCTCTGCCAGATGATGATGTCTGTGGAAAACAGGTTGGTTATCGTTTTATCTATTTTTCTCATGACTATTTCTGCCAAAGGTGAAGAGAGAGGACTTCCCATGGGGGAGCCCTTGGTTTGTTTATAAAATTGGCTATTGAAGGAGAATATATTGTGTTGTAGGCTCAGCTTAATTAATGAAATAATTTTAGAGGATGTATCTGGAGGAATATTATTTAATGCTAAAATTTCTATGGTGTTATCTATTATTAGTTGGTGTGGTAAGCTTGGGTACATATTAACTACGTCAAATGATAACATGGTGCTGTTAGGAGAGGGGGGGAGACCATGTATATTTTCTATAAATTTTGGTATGGATGTGATGGATGTGGTGGTAGGATTGTCTTTTAGAATGGGGATAAGGAAGTTTGCTAGAAATTTGGCTAATGGGGCTATAGGAGACATATGATATGCTATGATAGGGCGAATAGGAATACCTGGTTTATGGGTCTTGGGTTTCACCATAGAAACAGAAAACAATAACACCTTACCATTTCTAGATGTACTTATACTAAAAACGCAAAACCAATATACAACAGAAATATACCACAAGCCAAATTCCACTCCAGATTATATACATTATTCCTCTTATTGCCCCATCAGTCACAAGATCAACACAGTTAAAACCCTTTCCAAACGAATATATACACATTGTACCACCCAACTCTCAAAAGATACAGAAACCCAATTATTGATCAACAAACTCACTTCTATAGGTTATCCGAAAAACTTTATATTAAGACATTTCTACAATCCCTCTCTCATAAGAAATAATCATGTTTATATATCGATATGTACAATCCCATATTCCCACAGTAGTACCCACATAGCCAGAATTTTAAACAAACACGGTATCAGAACATATTATGAAAGCAACCCGAGTATATTAACCATTTTAAGAAACCCCATTACCAGAAACAGTATTCCTATATCAAAACTATACAATAGCAAAGCAGTATATTCCATACCATGCACCCAATGTAATAATGTCTATGTAGGTGAAACAGGAAGACAGATAAAAGACAGAATAGACGAACACAGAAGAAACATTAAAAACAAAGACCCCAAATCTCTAATAGTGCAACATATCAGACACACAGATCATGAATTCAATCTAGCAAACCCAAATATTCATTACACAAACATAAACAGTAAATACAAAAGATTAATACTAGAAGCATTGATATCAACAAAATATAATAGTATAAACAGACATATAGACATCCCAGAGACATATGATATGCTGGTCCAAAAACTAAAATAGATTTTTCCGTTTTTCTTCATCACACCATTTTACAATTATGCATTTAATAATAATATCAGCAATTTAACTAATTTACATAACAATAATTTTTCTTAAATAATAAAATATAATACTTCATAATTAATCCTAGATATGCAAAAATTACCTGTTATATATATGTATATACATCTTTACTTGAAATTGTTTCATTATTTCCTGTGGAAGGGCCGCTTACGCCCGAAAGCTAGAAACGTTTTTCCCAATAAAAGAAACTCATCCTTTTTGATTCTATGCGTATTACAATATATTAAAAGGATTAATCGTATTAAATAAATATTCTAATTTATCTGTTATAATTCAACAATCTGCTCTAAATATTATCATGATGATACGATGATTTTGTAATGTAAAAATTAGGAAAGAAAAATTCAGGATGACACGGCAATTCATTTGAGACAAGAATAATGATACAATTCCAAGGCAAGATACTATTCCTTTAACTTACATTTACCGAGGGAACTAATTAATATTGATTTTATTCAACTTATCGAGTATTTTCCAAGAGACAGGGGAAATTTTTTTCACTTTATCGAGAGATTCGTCAGACAAACCTTTACTCGGGTAAAACCCGGGCGAAGCCGGGTACATCCGCTAGTATTTTCATAATAAAAAAACTCTAAGTAAGCAAATCACTATAATAGAATTATATATGCGATTTTAAAATATGCTAAATAACCTTAGCATACAAATATTTGGAATTTTATTTTCGGTGTGTATATAGTTAGATGGAAGTCATACTTCTGTCCTATTATTGTCCTCGTACTATATCTTCTCGGCCATAATTCCCTACAGCTCTAGTATGTGATGATTGATCGTAAATGTAAAATTTTTAATATTTTGTAAATACACAATTAAGCCGGCTAATTGGTTCGCTGGATAATTTCTATTTGGGATAATTAGTTACAGTTCCAAATCACATATAAATCACAAATCACATTTTTTTTTCCTTGTCACGGCCATGCGGCCACGCGGCGATTGAGCTCCGTACTTTTCGCCAAAAGGTACGGTCGAAATGGAGTTATCAAACTCCTATCAAGTACTCGCGGAGAGCCAAGAGGATGGGGAAGACGATGGTGTAACTCCCATCCAGGAATTAGCTACCAATACCGAGATATCGGCAGAAGAACATCTTGCCTTATCAACAGCCAGGAAAACAACGAGTGGGGATGCCCCCTCGGGGTCAGCTCAAGGTCAACCACGTGTGACAGGGGCGTCGCCTTCAGCGGGCGTCGTTGTGACAGCTGACGCGTCAGCAAGCAGGGCCCAAAACTGGACTGATATCATTGAGTCCAGTGAAGCCGACGAAAACGGCTTTATTCAACCCAGACGCAAGAGGAAGAGGGGCGGTGCTTCCACCCCTGACTCTCGCCTACCTCGAGCGACTGCCACGGCTAGAACTGAGGTTCGCTCTTTTAACAGAACTTCGCGAAACTATGGAGGTCAGACCTCGTCAACCATGAGGACCCAACCTCAGAACATCAAGGCGACGAGACAACGGGTCGCCGATGACAGGTCTATGCAACAATCGAGTTCTCTCGACAACATTGTCTTCGTGGAATTTTGTCCGGACTTTACCAAAGAACAATACTTTCAAGCGCTGGTAAAGCTGTTTGGGAATCATAGGGCCATCCCACAGCTGGCCAAGATGAATGGCCACTTCCTAGTTGGCCTGTCAACCACCGCCTTCGCAGAACGCCTGATCGACGAGCGCCTGACAATCGAGGACACCCTCCTCAGAGCTTACACATACCGGAAAAGAGCTGAAAAAATAATTATCAGCAACCTGCCCTTCTGCGTTCAAGACATCGGGGAATACAAAGTCATGGATAGCAGGCGTGAAGCATTTATGATGCTGAACGATGGCCTAAAGATCCATCAACTACCCGCGCGTATCGACATCAGGGTAGAAGGAGAGACCATTCCGGCATTCCTTTCTCACGGGATCCGGTGCAACAAATGCCACAAATTGGGCCACCGCCGTGTTAACTGCCCACAGAACCCCAAGGCGGCAGCGGAGCGTTTAGGGAGCATGCGCGCGTGGGGACCAGCCCCTGCTCCTATGCCGCCCTCTCATGACACGACGGCAGCAGCTTCTATTCCAGTGGCCCACGCTCCTGTGCTTCCCGCCCAGGCAACACCTGCCACAATCGTCACGGACAAAGTACTCACCGAGGTAAGCACCTCAAAAAAACCTGAAACCCCTGAAGTGAAGATCGACCCCCCACCTCAAGCTTCACCACAGAACAAGGAACACCCGGCAAAACTCAAGGCACGACAGCAAATGAACTCTCTAATTGAGAAACGCGAGGCATTGGAGGCTATTGATAATCTCCAAACACTGGGGCTGGAGAGGGAAACCCTTCTCACAGCATTTATCATGAATGGAAAGCTTGACTCTCTCCTAGAAACATCGAACTCGGAGCAGAAGAAGGCCATCGACATCTTGGCTTCTAGGTTCATGGCTCTGTTGGGGGATACTTCGTGTACCCTCTACAAGAAGCTGTCAAGAGCCAGAACCTCTGCTAAACAACAGCAATGAGCTTCCGCATTGCGACGCTCAACGTGCGCGGCCTCGCCGCTCGCCATAGAAGCATGGAACTCTGCTGCTTCCTCCAGCAGCATGCCATCGACATCGCATTCGTGCAGGAGGCCAACGTCACGGCCCTGGACAACGAACAAGATCTCTGTTCTGGTTATAAAGCAACCATCGCGCCATCGACGTCCACCATTGGATTTGGGCTTGCCTGTGTCGCAGCTCCTGGCGTCACTATCCTGTGGCAGCGCATACTATGGCCAGGGAAGATCGCCGTGGTCTGCGCCAACGTCCGGGGCCACCAAAGGACTTTCGTCAACTGTCACCTTTCCCATGCTCTAGGCGAGCGGCTCCTTCAGCTGCAGGCCATCGCGGCTGAAGCCATCAGAGAAGATGCCTGGGTCCTCGGTGACCTAAATATCTCCGAAGATTCCACAAGCGACATAAATTCCGGTTCAGTAGAAGCCCTCACAGAACTTCTGGAACAAGTCGACCTCGTGGACGCTGCGTACATCTTCGAGGCCACGCACCTACCAACTAGGGTCGCCACATTCGGAAGCCGGATCGACACAAGTCGTCTTGATCGAATCCTTCTACCATCTAGGCTCTCTGACCACGTCACCCATTACTGGACAACTAACTACAGACTGTCGGACCACCGTGCTGTGATTCTTCAGCTGGGCCAACCACCCCCTCCACGCCCGACATGCATCGCTGCCATGCTTCGCTCAAGGATCGTTGTCGCCAGAGTGGCGACGCTCTTCGACGAGGCATCTAGTACTATCACCGACCTGTCCAACAGAGAACTATGGAGAAATTGGACTTCCATCAAGGCAAATATAGTCTCACAGATTAAGTGCCCTTGATGTCCCCTGCGTGGCTGAAGATGACTACATAATCCGTGCCAGCCGGTTCCTCCAAGCCAGGCTCGAAGCCGCGTCAATGGACGCAGACTACCCATCACTACCTGACCTTAGCCGGGCGCTCCGTGTGCATCGCCCAGGACTGAACAACATCTACGACGAGAATGGGCGTCCCATGGAAGGTCAAGCGGCGCGTCGCAAGATATTCACAACCTTCCGGGAACGTTTCTCTCGCCCGTCCTGCGACCCTTACATTGCCGCAGATTTCCTGCGTGAGGTGACGACCCCCATCATCCTAGACAACAGTGCTCCCCTACACAGGCACGAGATTTCTTCGGAGGAGATTAGCGCAGCCATCCGCCGCCTACCGCTCGAAAGAGCTCCTGGATGGGATGAAATACCCTGCGTACTGATGATGGCCTCCGATGAGTTCTTCGTTGGTGCGCTCCAACGTCTCTTCGAGGCGTCGCGGATTTGTGGGGAATTACCTTCTTCATCACGACGCAACTCCATCTGTCTCATACCCAAGTCGCACGGTGGTCCGGGCCTCAACGGCTACAGACCCATCTCCATTCCAACGACAGACTATCGGGTCCTCAGCAGCGTTCTCCTCGGGCGACTTCGACCTCATCTTCCTCGCCTAGTGCCGAAGTGCCAGACCTACGCTGTTCCGGGACGGTCCTCCTCTTGGAATATAGCTCGCGTGTCTGACGAGGTCGCTGCAGCCTCAAGGAACAACACACCGCTAGCTGTAATCTCCACAGACCTTGAGTCTGCCTTCGACACCTTGGACCGGGGTTTCTTGATTTCTCTACTGGTGTCTCTTCGGCTGCCGCCAGCCTTCATCGGTTGGCTCCTCGTACTCTACGCCGGGGCAGACGCTAAAGTCAGAGTAAACAAGCACTACACACGACCCTTTCACCTTCTGAACGGAGTCAAACAGGGCTGCACCGCCAGTGCCGCCTTGTTCAGCATTGCGACAGGACCACTCCTACGTCGTCTAGAGCGGGTACTCGGCCAAGGCAACGTCCTGGCCTATGCTGACGACATCAACTTACTCATACGGAATGATGAACAATTTAAACTCGTCAAAAATATATTCGACGAATTCCATCTTGCATCAGGAGTAAAAATAAACTACAGCTAGTGCAAAGGTCTGTGGTGTGGTGCCTGGAGAAACCGGGTCGATTCCCCTCTGGACATTTGCTGGTCAACAGCCCAATTGAAGGTGCTGGGCTGTCTAGTGACTACAGGATATGGAACATCAGTCCAGGAGAACCATCTGGTCGAACTGATGGAGACGGCCGCTGCAAGATGGTCCCCCTTTGTCCGCAGCCTCTCTCTCGTTTGGAGGGCAAGAGCTGCAAACTCCCTGGTGCTCTTCTCAGTGGTACACCATCTTCACGGATACCTGACTACCGACTCCACCATCTCTAAGCTCCAAGCTCGACTGGTGCGTTTCGTCTGGGGACCTGGGCGCACCGCCT
Source organism: Cordylochernes scorpioides (assembly GCA_030710605.1). Classification (NCBI taxonomy): domain Eukaryota; kingdom Metazoa; phylum Arthropoda; class Arachnida; order Pseudoscorpiones; family Chernetidae; genus Cordylochernes; species Cordylochernes scorpioides. Next base: position 186,673,619 of record CP092863.1, on the reverse strand, counting down.
GGCTGCCGGGAGGTGTTCTAGCACGCCCTGTCTCCATGGGTGGCTTCGGCCTCCTCGACGTCGGCACGCAGCTGAGACTGGCGTGTATGAAAGGTGTCCAAGCTTCGCTTCGTGGAAGTCTCAACGCCTACTCTTGGCTCACTGATAGTGGGGCCTGGTTAACTCCACTTCCTTCCGGGACATGGCTTCCACCTCGACCTCGTAGACTAATGAAGATATGGGAAGCAGTTTCAGACTTCCTAGCACTGGACCACCGGATAGTTCCAACACAACAGCAGAGGGACCTCGCCATAATCGGAGGATGCAGGTTCCTCCGGCCACCTGACCTCCTAGCCGCTGCACGGTGGATAGGAGCACGTATCGGGGACTTCGATGGCCCTGTGTCACAGCTCACTCGTCTGACCCGTTGCGCTCTTGCAGACGCCACAGCGCTGGCCAACTTCTGCAATAGGCTGATTGAAGAAAACCTCCTAGGGTGCCACCGGGCGGACAACCTAGGCGAAGCTGTGGTGCTACGCGGAACGGTGACTCCGCTCATGCGCGTAACTACCCGCACCATCCGCCGTACACTTGAGCGACCACGCCTGGCAACCCTGCCCATCGCCCAGCTTCTGTACCGTTGGCTTGACTTTGTCAATATTCCTCTCACCGTCGGCTGGCCATCGCTTCGACGTTGCGCCTTTTCAGGGCACAATGCCGACATTGCAGTACAGCTGGCCCTGCACGCTCTTCCCCATCCTGCACATCCGGCCTCTGCTCGAGAGACCTGTATCGCCTGTGGCTCTAGCGACCTGACGTTGGCCCACCGCTATTGGTCCTGCAGCTCCATCAGGCCCCTCATACGGGAGGCCTTCAACATCATACAACAACCACCCGACCTGCAGGGCTGGCTCTTTGGTCAAGGACTGGATGACGACGCCCTCGCCATCCTCGCGTCTGCCAAGTCATCCATACACAGGTTCTTTCTGAGCCTTGAGATGAGGGGAGAACGTGAAAACCCCCTTACTGTCTGGAGGAGGACTCTCTGTCGTTGGGGGAATCTCCTCGACTGTACATAACTGTATATATTTTACTCTTTTACTTTATCCCTCTTTTATTTTATCCATTTTTACTATATACTATATACATTTTACTATATATACTACTACTATTGACTTGTGTATGAGGTCAATAAAATATTTTTAAATCTCAAAAATCTCTCTCTCTCTCGGCCGTGCGGCCACGCGGTGCGCGAGCTCCGCGTTTTCCAGCGTTGAAGATGGAGAGGATGGATATATCCGACGGGTATCTGGTATTGGCGGATGGCCAAAAAATCATGGATTTACCAAAGATTTAGCTCGACCTGCAGCAGTAGACCCATCAGAAGCTTCCCCGGTGCAGATGTCCTCTACACCTTCATCCTAAAGCGAAAAATGTCCCAAGTCTGCCCTCTCCCTCAGTGCTATGGAATCTTCCAGCGAGCCCCAGGTCAAACAGTTTCCTCAGACCGCTAATCAACAGGTACAGGATCTAGATTAGTCCCCGACTCCTGCTTTTTCCCCCTGGGTTTTAACAAGATCGAGATGGAATGGGTCGTTTTATACCGCGAGGATAGGGAATATATCCTCGCCAACATTACACCCGGGAAGAGAATCATTCTTTCTGATTTTCTCGACCGTGCTATTGCGAGTGTTGGAGACAGCAACCGATTAAGCCAGGACCCTGACCCTGGCGGCTTATGAAGCTGACGAAGCCCAGACGATCGTTCAGTCTGGTGTAGTAGGTGTGTTCAAAAGGTATCGCGACTTTTGTGTTTTTTTTTTCAAAAATTATTTATTTATTCATGAATACCTATTTTGTCCCCTTCAAAGTAATCCACATGAGATATTATACACTTGGGCCAACGGTTTTTCCAATCTTCGAAGCACTTCAAAAAATCATTTTTAAAAATATTTTTAAGCTCCTCCTTCGATGCCGTCTTCATTTCGTCAAGCGTAGCGTAACGTCGTCCTTTCATGGGCCTCTTCAGTTTAGGGAACAAGAAAAAGTCACAGGGGGCCAGATCTGGGGAATACGGTGGCTGCGGCATCATTAGTGTGTTGTTTTTGGCCAAAAAGTCGCGCACAAGCAACGATGTGTGAGCAGGGGCGTTATCGTGGTGCAAAAGCCTATTTTTGTTCTTCCACAAATCCGGGCGTTTCTGGCGGATTGCTTCGCGAAAATTGCGCATAACTTTCAGGTAATATTCCTTATTGACCGTTCTACCCTGTGGCAAGAACTCATGATGCACCACGCCCTGCAATCGAAGAAAACTGTCAGCAAAACTTTCACATTCGACCGAACTTGGCGCGCTTTTTTTTCGTTCTTGGTTCGTGCGGCAGCTTCCATTGAGATGATTGATCTTTGGTTTCCACGTCATAACCATAAACCCACGCTTCGTCACCAGTTATGACCCTCTGGAGCAAATTTGGGTCGTCGCGGACAGAGTCCAACATCTCATTTGCAATGTTCATGCGATGCTGTTTTTGGTCGCAATTGAGCAATTTTGGTACGAATTTCGCGGCGACCCGTCTCATGCCCAAATCATTGATAAAAATCGAATGGAACAAGCCAATCGATATGTTTAGGTCCTCAGCAACTTCTCTAACGGTGATTCGAAGATTGGCCATTATCATTTTCTCCACTTCATTAATTTTTTCGTCTGTTGTTGAAGTGCTCGGGCGTCCGGCACGCTCTTCGTCGTTCACATCTTCTCGGCCTTCTGAGAACATTTTGTACCACCGATAAACGTTGCTTCGGTCCAAGGTAGTTTGTCCGTATGCCACAGTCAACATTCGGAATGCATCCGCGCACTTAATTTCGTTTTTCACACAAAATTTCATACAGGTTCTTTGATCCATTTTTTTAATAGGTAAAAATCGAAGACGATCCAAAACACCTGCAAGCAAAGCAGCTGTCAACAATTAAGTGAACATTCAAAATGGGCGAGCTTGTTGGCATAAGTGATAGACATGAGTACCAACATAAAGCCACAAAAAGATCGAAATTCGAATATACGTAACCCGCGAAAATTTAAAAGTCGCGAAACTTTTTGAACGCCACTTTTAATTTTTAATTTTTGACCTTGTTATGTATTATTGTTGACTGGATTTCGAAATATAATTGTCTCTCTCTCTCTCTCTTACCATCTTACCAGCCAGAGGGCCCGCCGGGCATTGGACTCGGCACGGCGCAAGGAGCATCCTGCTGCCGAACTTGCTGCGCGGTGGACCCCCATTGTGGATGTGCCCCGTACCATCCCCTGGGCTAACCTGCGTTGGAACTGCTTCTCGGGGCACGACGCAGATGTCGCCCTACGGCTGGCCCTCCACGCCCTACCACATCCTGACTATCCTGCCTCGAGGCGTGCCACCTGTACCGCCTGTAGGTCCAGCGACGGGTTGCTGACCCACAGATATTGGAGTTGCCGAGCCGTGCGACCCCTGCTCCGGGAGGTGTTCGCCTTCTGCGAAGTGCCCCTGGATCTGCAGGCCTGGCTCTTCGGTGTCGGTCTCCATCCCGAGGCAATGAAGCTAACCAGTGTAGCGAAGGTTGCCATCTACAAGTATCATCTTGGTCTTGAGGTGGGTAACGCCAGCTACTTCATCGACCTGCCACTCTGTGGGAAAAAACCCTCGCAGTCCATCGGTGGCGGAGTCTTTCCCGCGATGGGCCCCACCAGTGAAGTCTGTATATATGTGCGCTCCTGCCCCAACCTTTAAAGCCTTGAATTTTCCAACCGCGCCTTTTAGAAATACAAGAGAAAATTCAATTTTTATGGGGGATTCCCTACCCTTCCAAGTTCAAATGACCTTGGCTGAAAGCCATCCGTCATCAACATCTGCTGATGCCATCAGCACCTCTCAGACCCCAGTGGTTACTGAAGGGCACACTAAGGAACCAGAGCCTGGTACAGGCAAGCCCTCGACGAGCTGGGATGACCTCGTCGAGCAAGGCGAACAACTCCCAAAGGAGGAAGACAATGGCTTCACCTCCGTTTTCCCTGAGCGAAAAAGGCCCTCCGGAGAGGCGGCAGATAGGCACAACAAAAAGGCCGCGCCCCAAACTGCAGCCACCAGACCTACTGCGGTCCCCTCTGCGAACAAGCCCCGAGTGCAGAAGGGCACCAAGACTCTGCAGAAACAGGCGGAGTTCAGAGCCAAGTCTGGGGCCGGTAAGGTAGAACAATGTGTCTACCTGGAATTCTCCCCACAAATCAGCCTGGTGCAGTACTTCATGGCGCTGGAGGCGAAGCTGGGAAAGGCCTGCTTTTACCAGCTGAGCAAGATGGAGGGGCACATCCTTGTCGGTCTCTCCAGCGTGAAGCTCGCCGAGAGGCTCTTCGAAGAGGGCCTGGACATTGGAAGCGCCAATCTTCGAGCTTTTCCTTGAGGAAGAAAGCTGAGCGTATCGCCTTGGACAACGTACTGTTTTTGTGACAGACCCTGACCTGATCGCGGCACCCAAGCCCTACGGCCGTTTAACTTACAGCGTCCAGCAAATGATGGAGCTGGATAATTCCTGCTGGGCTGACACTCGCCTGGAAGCCTTTATCACTCTGCACGACCGAGATTTGGCATTTCCAGATTCCTGCCCGGCTGGAAAACAAGGCCAAGGGAGTCATCTCGCCAGTCTACGTGAGCTACGCGGTCTGCTGTTCCCTTTGCCACAGGCAAGGACACAAGCGGGCAAACTGTCCACAGCAGACTGACATGACAGAAGACAAGCTGCTTTTCCCTAAGCGGCCGCCTGTTGCGCGCCCAAATGTCTGGAGCAAGCCGCTTGCTTTTTTCTCCCAAGCCTCACCAGCAGCTGCGCCAACACCAGCAGCTGAAATCCCTCCTCCCCCCACCGCCATAGCCGTCGCAGTCCCTCCTCCCAGCAACGAAAATGAGCGGACTAACGTGGATTCCAGCCCACCAACTAACACCCAGGAGCTTCCTCTATCCCAAGTGAAGCGAAATTTGGCCCAGAAACAAAAGGACGCTCTTATGAAGAACGTCAAAACTTCTGAGGCCATCGCCAGCATCCAGAAGGTAGGCTTGGAGAGAGAACAACTCCTCCAAGCCATTACTAATAATGGCCTCATGGACAAGCTTTTGGCAAGCTCCAACATCCAGCAGAAAAAGGCCATCGAAACCATAGCCACGGCGCTTATGGCTTTAACAGTAGGCACTAGAAACACCCTGTATAAAAAGCTATCTCGCGCCAGAAACTCTGCCGATACCCTAAATGAACTTCCGAGTTGCAACCCTGAACACGCGCGATATCGCCGCTCTTTGCAGGATAATTCAGCTCTGCTGTTTTCTCAAGGAGCATGAGATCGACATTTACTTTCTGCAAGAGACGAACGCCATGTCCCTGGACAACTTAGGAGACCTCTACCAAGGCTTCAGCGCCATTGTTGCTCCCGCAACGACCACCGTGGGATCAGGCCTCGCCTGCGTCTTTCCGTATGTAATCGTTGTTGACCGGCAGCATATTCTATGGCCTGGCAAGATGGCTGTCATCGACCTCACCGTCTGGGGATTCTCCATGACGTGTGTCAACGGCCACGTCTCTCATGCTCCTGAAGAGCGCTGCCGCTAGCTCCAGATCATCGCAGCTTTGGCGCGTGAAGAAGGTGCGTGGATCCTCGGTGACCTGAATATCTCCGAGGAGTCGGCGATGGACATGGCATCAGGTCAGCAGAAACCCTCGCGGAGCTCCTGGACCAAGCCGACCTCGTCGAAGTCGCCACCTTTTTCTATGCTGCACTGGAGCACGCCAGGGTTGCTACTATCGGAAGCCGGGTCGACGCGCGTCGTCTGGACAGAATCCTACTTCCCCATCAGGCTTCTGCGACCGCGTCACCCAATATCAAACCATCGACTACGCCTACTCAGACCACCGTGCCGTCTCGATCCAAGTAGGAGACCCAGCTACTACAAGACTTCCCTGCATCGGAAAACTGCTACGGTCAGTCCTCTTTGTCGATTGAATGGAAACGTTCATCGATGAAATATCGGAAGCCCTAGCAAATCTCTCACCCCCGATGTTTTGGTAACAATGGACTAGGATTAAGGCAAATCTGGTCGCGGAGATATGGTTACTCGCGCCTGCCGTCGCCGAGTCCGGCGGTAAATTCATCGAGAGAGCAAGCCTCTTCCTGAGGCAGAGCTGGAGGACGACACTGCCCGTTCCGACTATCCTTCCTTGTCGGACCTCGGGCGTTCCCTCCGAGCCAGACGTCGCTCTCCCTCCACTTTCACCGACGACGACGACAACGCAATTTCCGGGGGCCAGCTTAGGCATTTCCCTCTAGAACGCCTAAGCAGTCGCTTCGCCCAGGCTCCAAGCTTGAAAGAAGCCATCGCCGATTTCCTAGCTAAAGTGACTCCTCTGGAGTTCGACGAGTGGAACCAGCTCTTTCTCGCCGACATCTCCCGCGACCAGCCTACCAAACGGCCGTGCCTCGTGATGGGACGGATTACCCTGCGAGATTGTCAAAGTCTTTGAATATTTCTTCGCCGAAGTTTTTTGGCAAGTCTTCGAGGCTTCTCGAATCCGCGGAGCCTTACCTTCATCTTCGAAGCACAGCAAGGTCATATTACTGCCGAAGTCGCACGGTGATCCGGTTCTACAAGCATTTCGCCCAATCAGCCTTCCAACGACCGACTACAGAATCCTCAGCAGCGTGCTCATGGGTCGTCTGCGCCGTAATCTGCCAGACATCGTGCCCAAGTGTCAGACCTACGCCGTTCCAGGACGGTCATCCTCCTGGAATATTTCGCAAAGGTCTGACAAAGTCGTCTGGGCTGCGAGACATGACACGCCGCTGGCTATCATATCTTTGTACCTGAATTCAGCCTTCGACACCCTGAGCAGGAGCTACCTGTTCGCCCTGCTGGAGAAGCTGGCCCTACCATCTACCTTCATAGGGTGGATTTCTATCCTCTACGGAGAAGCAGACGCCTCCATCCGGGTCGGAGATGCCTGCACCAAGGCAACTGGGTGAGGCAGGGCTGCCGTCTCAGCGCCGCACTCTTCAGCATCGGAGTTGGGCCTCTGTTACGCCACCTCAAGAGGATCCTGGGCCACGGCAGCGTGGTCGCCTATGCGGATGACATCGTACTGTTCATCAGGGACGACGCTCAGTTTGAGCTCGTTCCCCTGGTATTCGAATAGTTCCGAATAGCCTCCGGGGTGGCTGTCAACTTCAAGAAAAAATGCGGGCTCTGGTGCGGTTCCTAGAAGCACCGGACGGATTCTCTTCTGGGAATCTCCTGGACGTCCGTGTCGCTGACCGTCCTGGGCTGCACTATCACAACTAGGAACACCGTAACCTCCCAGTCCTAATACCTGATGAGGCTGCTGGAGCGGGGCATGGCTAGGTGATCGCCTTTCACCCGTGGCCTGTCGCTGGTGGGTCGTGCGCGCGCGGCCAACAGTCTGGTCCTGGGTTCCATCCTGCACAACCTCCACGGCTACCTTCCACCTGAAACCTCCATCGGCCGGCTGCAGGCGCGATTGGGGCGCTTCGTGAGGGGTGCGAGTCTCGTGGCTCCCCGGGCGCAACTTGGCTCGTCCAGTCTCCAATGGTGGCGTCGGCCTGCTTGACATCACGGGCCAGCTTCGGCTCGCCTGCCTGAAGTGGGTCCAGGCTTCTCTTCTCTTCTCTTGGTTGGTCCGCAGCCGGGCGTGTCTGACACCGTCGGCTCCTGACGTCTGGCTCTCGCCAAGTAGGAGGAGACTGCTAAGCCTCTGGAAGGCCTCCAGCGTTCTGAGATCGACCACAGGGTTCTGCGGCCAGTCTGCCTGAGGTCTCTTCGTTTACGAGGCGACAACAGGTTCCTGCGGCCGCCAGACCTACTGGCACCCGAGCGCTGGCTACAGTTGACTGTCGGTGACTTCTTCGATGTCGCCCCTGCCCTAACGCGCTCAAAGCGGGCCGCGCTCCTGGATGCTCAGCACCTGGGGGCCTTCTGCCAGCGTCTCCTGCAGAAAAACGCCAGCTCCAGCTATCATGCGGAGTATGAGGGACCATCGTCCTGCGGGCATCGGCGGCCCCCATTACCCATCTTACCAACCAGAGGGCCCGCCGGGCATTGGACTCGGCACGGCTGCAGGCGCATTCTACTGCAGAGCTGGCTGCCCGTTGGACCCCCACCGTGGATGCGCCCCGCTCCATCCCGTAGGCCGACCTGCGTCGGAACTGCTTCTCGTAGCACAACGCAGATGTCGCCCTACGGCTGGCCCTCCACGCCCTACCACATCCTGACCATCCTGCCTCGAGTCGTGCCACCTGTGCCGCCTGTGGGTCCAGCGACGGATCGCTAACTCACAGATATTGGAGTTGCCGAGCCGTGCGATCCCTGCTCCGGGAGGTGTACGCCTCCTGCGAAGTGCCCCTGGATCTGCAGGCCTGGCTGTTCGGCGTCGGCCTCCATTCCGAGGCTATGAAGTTGACCAGTGTAGCCAAGGCTACCATCTACAAGTACCATCTTGGTCTTGAGGTGGGTAACGCCAGCTACTTCATCGACCTGCCCACTCTGTGAGAAAGAACTCTCGCAGTCCACCGGTGGCGGAGTCTTAATCTAATTTATTCATATTTATATTTATTCTGTATTTAACCTCATATAATCTTATATGTACTTTGTAATAAATCATTTTCGATCTTAATCTCTCTCTCTCACTAAACAAACCTTGTTGGGCCTACTACTTGATGTACCACGTTGATGAGGACAAAATATCCGAACTCGTACATAGCTCGTTTTTATTTGCTTCGATATCAACATACATAGTAATATATAAATACATTAAAAATTATATGTGGCCCTATAATACCAAGAAGAGTGTAAAATATATAAATCTATTATCAAGCAATATCAAATCAAATATGCTATTTTCGAATAAATATTATAATTAATTCTATAATAAATTGTAAAATAGCACTACTATTTCGCTATTAACCATATGCCATCATGATTAGAAGCATTTCCCCAGGAGCTTATAACACGTCTTAGTTTAATCTAAGATACGAAATCGCATTCTCGGCCTTCTGTTTAAGATCAAAGAATGTAGTATCTAAGATCTAACATTTATCTTCTGGCATCGCATTTTAATTAAGTTTGATAATATATAAGGAAGAGTAAACCTAGTTTCCTATTTGCAAATTACTGTAATTTGACATCTTGTATATATTCGTTTGTATTAATCGAATATATAAACTGTTTATTTATAAAAATGAAGACACCGGTATATCTGGGACAAGTCTATTCATATGATAGCGGCACACACACTAGTGCATCTGGCATTGAAAGGGTCAAAATAATTTAACGATAATTATTATCAATGTATTTCTTAATTAATATTTAGCAAGGCGACCATTTGCGTCCGTATGAAAAAAAAAAGCTCTAAAGAGATTACATGAATATAGTTTTAATACAAGTGAGTTTCAATAAATTCTTGGAATGATTTTATTTTTGAAATTCTGACCGTGAACCAAAAAAAGTATGCGTGTTTACAATTTGTAAAAATTAAAAGTCTCAAAAACACATTATTTTTATAAATATTCCTATGCTTTTATATTACGCAACAACAAACATTCAGGAAGTTGTACCTTTTAGCATCTATATCGGGATTCGTAAAATAACCCTGAAAGGTATTTGTCACACTGTGACATTTCTTGATTGTACACGAGATAACCAGGTGTAAAAAAAAAAGCCTCAGTCTTCTTAAAAAAAAAAATAGACGACCAGCGATATCAAAGACCTTCCCCTTCCTCAAATTTTGTTCATGAGTGTATATTTATTTTTTGCTTGTTATAAGTATGTTATCGGCGATTTTCTATATATATATATATATATATATATATATATATATATATATATATATATATATAATGTCCATAATTTCTGAACAAATATTCATTTCAGTAAAAAAAAATGAAATTCCAGTTATAAAAACTTCAATCTTTGAATCGCATTCGTCTAGACATTACTAAAAGAAAACCGCAGTTAATGATCGATTCAAAATGTTTAAATTGGTGGAAGACTTAAAGAGAACAGAAACAAATGACAACAAAATTAGAAAAAATTGGAAAAAGGAATAAATTGTCATACCAGAAACTTCGGCGATATGGTATCCTTCGCTAGGATTCGTTTATTTTATTATTCACAAGAATATGCAATTGGAATATAAGTTCGGCAAGTTTTGGCTTTCCAACCCACACCAAACCCCATACGACTCTTGATGTTTTGAATAATTCGAACAATAATAAAATCCCCCTTTTTCTAGTCCCATACCTGCCGGATTTTACCTCTAATGAATTTTTAATATACAGTAAAATGAAGATGTATTTTGAAGGATAGCGATTCGGATCACGAAAAGTCATATTCAAATCAGAATTTTTCTTCAGCTGATTGAAAGAAAACGCCTATTTAAAATGCTACCAAAATTGTGAAGCGAGATGGCGTAGATGTTTAGATGCGAAAGAGGACGATTTTGAATATTACTAATATATATATATATTTAGTATTTTTGATATATTTTATATTTTTGATATATATATATATGGTATAAATTAAATTTTATTGCCATCTATCGTTAAAATTTTACACAAATAAATTTACTGGCAATGTGTTTCTTTTAAATATCATCAAATATTATCTCTACAGACCTTGCTGCAAATTTTGCGGAAGAGCTTTGCTCGATGCAATACCTTGAAATTATATGTATGTACCTCTACAGACCTATAAGCTTATGTCCATAGTTCACCAAACACCCCTAAGCTGCCTTCCATAGAAAATACAGGGTATATAACAAAACCAGTCCAATACAATAGTAGAGCGGTCTAAAGATTAATTTGGCGAAACCGCTGAGAGGGTTCACTATTGATGAGCCAAGCCCTCTCATTCAATAAATCATATCATTGCAGTAAGGTCTATAGAGATAATATTTGATTATATTTAAAAGAAACACATTGCCAGTAAATTTATTTGTGTAAAATTTTATATATATGGTATCCTGTCGACTCTCGCTATACTGTGATATCCGAGAGGGTCAAACCTGTAGTTGCCGAGAGAGACAATCAGGGTGTGGAGAGTTTTCCGATACCTCTCTGCACCTTGGAAAACCCTTAACAGTTCTCACAGACTACAGGCAGTCGTGGTCGAGGCAGAATGGAAGACTTGGGAATTTCCACACAATAAACGAAAGGATACAGTTGTGCTTATAAATATCCGCGGACAAATAGAGTTGAGTAAGGAGGGAAAGATGCAGATTTGAGAGAAGTTCTTACTGTTCTACGGCGACATTCTGGAGCATCAAAGAACGAAGTGACGAGGGTTCCCGCTGATGGTGAAGTGACTGTTCATTTCAGGCCCTAGTGTAGGCTTATATAGTTTGCCCAGAGGAAACACTGGGTTCCAACGGATGCAATAAAGGCGTGGATCACGGAAGAGATGTCATTGTACACTCTTAACGGCTGCCTGGCATCTTTAGGCCTCGTTCTCGAACGTTGTTGGATTTCTTATACTCCAATCTCTGTTTTAGCTCAACTATTAATCTATTACAGAGTTTCATTTTATAATTCTCAGTTTGTACAAAGTACATTACATGTGGTGAATAAATGACTTATATTTCAATCATTCGTATAATTATATACAGGGGTGTTTATAATATAGTGCGACAATCTTGTTATATTATTCAATATTGGGTTGTTGGTTCAAATTACCATATATATATTGTAACGTTTTATTTTTGCTTAACTTTAAAAAAAAATGTTTTATTTTAAATCTTTATCTAATTTGTTTGTTTGTTTTAAATAAAGAGGCAAATTTACCATGTTGTTGTTCTTTTGTTTATTTATTGTTCTTTTTTTCCAATGATGATAAGAGTTATTGATCACACATTAAAGATCAATGAAAAACCAATTACAAAATTAATTACAAAATTCAGAAACGTGTCATATCACTCGGCTTGAAGGATTTATTTTCGCAAAATAAATGGTTTCAATTGTGACACATGAACTTTAACCAAGGAGGAATCATCTTTCAATAATTCACACGTAACACTAGATATTATTCTTGTTATTTGAAAAGGACCCTCATACTTTGGGGATGTTTTGACCCTACTTGGATCATTACTAGCTATTTTACGAAGGACCAGATCACCAACTTTGAATGACGACTGCGAATGTTTTGCATCGTGTCATGCTTTCCACTTTTCTCTATGCTTTGCGCTAGTTTCTATTGCTTTCTTCCTTGCATTTTCTATGGTGAAATGTGGTGATTCAGAAAATTCTGGTATTGCACAATCACCAAAAAGTAGGAAATTTGGAGAAAACCCAGTGACATCATGGGGTGTGCTATTATAATCTTTCACAATTTTGGCAAGTAATAATGACCATTTTAGTCTTGGATTCTCTTGAAGGTTTGTTCTTAATTTGGTGAGTATAGTGTCATTCATATTTTCACACAGTCCATTACTCTGCGGATGATATGGCGTCGAATAGGTGTGTTGAACTTGATGCTCATTCAAAAACTGGTTAAATTCTTTTGATGTAAAATTCTTTCCGTTGTCGGTTAAAATACATTTGATTTGGGGAACAGTTCTGTTGATTTTGTCTAAACATTGAATTACTGCTTGAGAAGTGTTGGTGACAGTAGAGAAAGCCCAAACAAATCTTGTTAGGTGGTCAATTATTACTTGAATGTATTTGTGCTTGGTTTCATTTGCTGCAGAGCCTAGCACAATAGTATCCATTGATATTAATTCCAGTGGTTTCAGATCAGAGTTTGGTGCAACATATTCTCCAATAAATGGTTTATGACTGCATTTAGTTATATGACATATTTTACATGAGCGAACATAGTCTTTGATGCATCTGACAGCATTCGGCCACCAATAAAATGGTGTTATCAATCTTACTGTCTTGTTAATTGAGGGGTGAGAATGATTATCGTGGTATTCTTTGAGAATTTCTTCTTGGAATGATTCTGGAACAACTGTTTTTAGAACTCCATTATGTTTCACCATAATAAGATCTCGATGAATATGAGAGTTCTTTACAAAACTGAGATCCGCTTTTTGTTGGTGTAGTCGAAGAGTGGGGATTGATATATGAAATGACACTGGTGATCTTGACAATGCATCAACATGCGTTTGCTTTGATCCTGATCTGTGAACTATTTTCATTGACTTGGTTGATAATTCAATTATCCATCGGAGATATTTTGCCTTTGGTTTCTTTACGTTGAAGAGCCATTCCAAAGCCGAATGATCTGTAATGACTTCAAATGTATTGTTCTCAAGATAAACTTCAAAGTACTCAACTGATTGAACTACAGCAAAGCATTCCAACTCAAATACAGAATAGTTCTGTTGATGTGGTAGAAGTTTCCCTGAATAATAGGAAATTACATGTTCTTGATTATCATTTCCAATTTTAGCTAAAATAGCACCAATTCCCAGTTTAGATGCATCTGTATAAAGCTTACATGGTAATGAAGGATCATATGTAGAAAGAACTGGATCTGTGGATAAATGAGACTTTAGTTCCTGAAATGATTTGTTAACTTCAGTAGTCCATTTGAATAACTTATTTTTTCTTGTGAGGCTTGTTAAAGGATCTGCAATTTCACTAAATTTAGGAATAAATTTCCTGTAGTAACCTGCTAAACCCAAAAACTGCCTTACTTGCTTCACTGTTTTAGGTTGAGGGAACTCATTTATTGCCTTTGTTTTTTCAGGGTCAGGTTTAATCTTGTTATGTCCTATGATATGACCTAAATATCTTATTTCTTGTTTTGCAAAGGAGCATTTCTTCAACTTGAGTTTGATATTGTTTTCTTTAAGCTTGTCAAATATTTTCTTCATGAGTTCAATATGATCTTTAAAAGTACTGCTGTAAATTAGAATATCATCTTGATAATTACAAACACCGTTCCAAAGAAGATTTCCAATAATATGCTGAATTATTCGCTGAAAAGTACTTGGAGCATTTTTCAAGCCAAATGGCATAACCAAAAATTCATAATGCCCGTCATTTGTAATGAAAGCAGTTTTCTCAACAGAGTCTGGATGTATTTCAACATGCCAATAGCCCCATGCTATGTCAAGTGTTGTGAAGTATTTCGCATTATTTAAGCGATCAAACATATCTTGGATGTATGGAAGAGGCTGCTTGTCATCAATTGTAATTGCATTCAGTTTTCGGTAATCTATGCACATCCTTTGTGAACCATCCTTTTTAGAGACCAACACTACGGGGAAGGCCCAAGGTGACTGAGATTCTCTTATTAGTCCCTTTTTACTCAATTCTTCAACTTGTCTTTTTATTTCATCATATTCGGCAAGTGGTCTTCTATATGGTCTACAACTGATGGGTGGATGTCCAATTGTATGGATCTTGTGTTGAACAGCAATCCTTCCGATGTCAGTTTCATGCTGGCTGAACAATGCTTGATTTTCTTTAAGTAATTGATTAAGCTCTTTTTGCTGAACAGATGGAAGATGCGTTTCAGGAGATATATAAAAACATTCATTTCCTTTAACATACACCGCTTTGTCTTTTGTGTCAATTATTAATCCAATTTTTCCTGCTACATCAAGTCCAATAAGCAATGGATAGCTAAAGTTTTTCACTACATGAAGCTTACACCCGACAAGTTTAGAATGAATTTTCAAAAATACTTATACTGATCCTAAAGTATATGCAAAACTATCTACTTGTTTAATTTTGATTCTATTGTTTACATTCAATTTTAACTTATGTTGTTTTAAAAGCGAACAGCTCATTAATGAAATAGTTGACCCGGTATCAATAAAAGATGAAACTGGAATATTATTAAGTAAAACTTCAACATTAACAAATCTATAAGGAAAATTGGTATTTGCTATGCAAAGTGAATCAGCTATGGTTTGTTTAGCATCTGTGGTGATATTAGTTGCTTGGTGTTTAAGCTTGTCTTTATAATTAGGATCATAATCTTTGCAATCACTTATCCAATGTTTAAAATACAATCCTTTTTTCTTACAAATAGGACACCAATATGGGCAATTTTTTGAGATTGTAGGTGTAGTTATATTAAAAACCTTGGTTTTACTTCTCTGTTGTTGCCTTATTTGATTATTCTTTTGTTCAATCTCCATGGCAATCTGCATCCAATGTGATGGATCTTTAGGCTGGGCTGTTACGAGATAATTTTTCCAATCTAATGGCAATCCATCCGTTAACATTTTTAGCTTCTCGACATTATTGAGGCTTGTTTGATTTAATAATCTAATTTTATCTCTAGAATAATCTCTCTCTCTCTCTCTCTCTCTTCCACGGTTTCTTCTTTTTTAAGTCTTCTTTTTGATGCTGCAACTATAGGGCTTACAACTTTATAACCAAAGCGCTGAATTAATTTGAGTTTAACAGTATCCCATTTTTAAATGGATGCGTTGCTCAATATTTCATCAGCAAACCATTCTAAAGCATCTTTTGATAAATAATAAATTAGATTATTGATTCTATCGACTTCATCTAGTTTACCAGTTTCCAATTCATATAGTTTAAGCCATGATTCAGGCCGAATTGAACCTTTATCACCGCTAAATTTCTCTAATTTGTTTACATTTACTGCCATTGTACTTACTTTTTCTTTCGTCGAAGCCTTTTTTGATTTATATTTTAATCCTTTCGTAGCTGCGCCAAATATTTTATGTAACGTTTTATTTTTGCTTTAACTTTTAAAGAAATGTTTTATTTTAAATCTTTATCTAATTTGTTTGTTTGTTTTAAATAAAGAGGCAAATTTACCATGTTGTTGTTCTTTTGTTTATTTATTGTTCTTTTTTTCCAATGATGATAAGAGTTTTTGATCACACATTAAAAATCAATGAAAAACCAATTACAAAATTAATTACAAAATTCAGAAACGTGTCAATATAAATATAAGTTTATACAAAAATGTAATACCTTGGTGAAGGTTGGCGTTCAGCCAATCGAAATATTGGCAAATAAATCTTTGATTAATCCAATATATGCCTTTTTATTATCTAATATATAAATATATACATAGTGTGATCAATAATTTCCATGAATACTAAATATTTAAAGAAATACAAAAGTATAATAAAATTTTATTTAATATTTCCCAAAATAATCACCGTCACTATCTACAAACTTACTCCATCTTTTTTTCCAGATATCAAAACACCTCTGAAAATCCTCATCTTTCATGCTTTTCAAAATATTCTTCGTATTCTCCTTTATTTCAGGTATTAAGTCAAATCGACGTCCTTTTAAGACTTTTCAAATTTTAGGGTCAAGGAAAAAGTCGTTCGGAGCAAGGTCAGGAGAAAGGGTGGCTGGAGTAGTAAAGCAATTCCGTGTTTAGCCAAATAGAGTTGTACAGTGACGACCGTATGTGGCTGTGCGTTGTCATGATGCAAGAACCAAATTTTCTGATGCCATTTTTCGGGTCGTTTCTGACGCACAGCCTCCCTTAAACGTCGCAATACATCAAGATAGTAATGTCGATTAATGGTCTGACGCTCGGGCACGAATTCATAGTGTTTCATTCACTTTACATCAGAGAAAGTGATAAGAAGACACTTAAGCTTCGATTTGATCATCCTTGCCTTCTTGAATCTTGCTTCTCCAGGCTCTAGTCACTGGCTTGATTGCCTCTTAGTCTCGGGATCATATCCGTACACCCATGTTTCATCTCCCGTGATAGCACTTTTGAGCCAATGGGGATAAGAATTAAACATTTAGACCATGTTTTCGCAAGTTTCTTTGCGATGCTCATTCTGCTCATTCGTTAAGAGATGTGAGACAAATTTATCCGGGGATCATTTAAGATGCAGATCATTCTTTATGATGGTTTGGCATATTCCAAAAGAGATATCCAAGTCTTCTGATAGCTCTTTTGGGTTTTCTTTGATCGATGACTTGATTTTGAGTGCATTTTCGGGTTTTCTTATCGATAAAGGTCTGCCAGTGTGTAGATCATCCTTGACGCTTATTCGACCAGCTTTAAATCGTGCAAACAATTCAAATGTCTTCGATTGTGATAGGGCATCTTCTTTAAAAGCCTGCTTCAACATTTGAAATGATTCGGAAGCTGTTTTCCCTAATTTAAAACAAAACTCAATGCAGACTCGCTGTTTTTCAATACAGTCCATACTGAAGTTAGAAAATGTTCTGATATACCTGAGCTTATAAATTCGAAAAAAACGTGACCACGTGGGTCAGTGTGATCAATTATTTTTCTACGTGTTGATAAATGTTTTATCTATAAGGTCCTTATAAAATTATTTCATTATTTCGAATATTTTACGTGATACAGTCTCATTCCTGGAAATTATTGATCACACGTTGTATATTTAATATTTTTGATTTTGAAAAAATCCCGAAATTTAATGAAAGTATGTGTATATAGAATAGTAATAGATCCACCTCAGAATTTGGAATTGATCAAATACATGTCATAATTTGTAAATAGTTGTATGCAACCCCGACCCAATATGTATGCAATGTATGTTTCAAAGACTTAATAAAGAATAAGGTAACTGGAGGATAGAACGACTTAGAGAAACAAGGCCTAGAAAGAAGGCTTAAGAGTCAGCACAACCATTAGCAAAATTACAGCCGATTTTATGATCGCGGAAATAATAAAACTTGAGTTCAACGACACAGTATTTCCTGGTCGTGTCAGAACAAGTCCAAAAGACAAAGAAATGAGCAAGGACCAATGAGGGAACACCTTCCCAAAGGTCAACCAATAGAAAAAGGCCACGTCCCAGCTTTCCTCCAATGGGAAAGGAGATAGGTCTTGGTGTTAAATCGAGAACCTAGGATAGTCAGTAGTTGTTTCGCTCCCACCGAGTTCGGACCTAGTTCACTTCGCTCCCACCGAGATAGCACCTAAAGTCAATCACCGCCATGTGAATCGATAGGCCAATAGTCAAAAACCGCTCCGCCTTCTCTCAAGCCTTTCTTTCCTCCAACCAGTTGCCTTTTATTTTCAACCCATCAAGTGTCCTGGCTTATTTCCCTTGTGTGTAAACCTTACCATTCAGCCATCACGACTGCGCCACCACCTCAACAATCACCAACCCCAAGAGTAAGGTTTCCCAGCATAGCATATTACGATATACATCTTTTTTTTTTTTTACAATTCTAATTTAGCATATTAAAAAAAAATGAGATTATTGCACACACCAACGTAAAATAATTAAATAAATAAATGATGATAATTCCAATATTTGTATCATTTTTATTGAATAATAGTGGGGGCTATTGTACAATAATATTCTGATATATAATGCGTATCTACATATTTAAACAAAAATATTTGAAATAAATATGTGAATCTAGTTATATATATATTTCAACATATAACATTTAAGATTAATCCTGTTTTATTATTATATATTCTATACCACTAATCTCCTTAGTAGGGGTGCTGGTTGAGGAAATACTTTCCGGACAGGACAGGACAATCTTGAAGTGGAATTTTTTTTTTCAAGGAGGATGTTGGCATCCAATCAATGGCTCGGGAATTCCGCTGCGGCAGAGTTTTTTACCTCGTCATTCACTTTAACAATACGAAATAATTAAACCAGAACTTCTGACAGCTTCTCTTCTCAATTACCCTCTATCTCCCTCTCCTGTAATAAACATTTTAATAATTCGTTTCTAATCTCCTCTATAATAGAATACATTCGTTCTCTAAGGAGATAACTTCAAACTTGTGCACTATATAATCTTTATATGTATATCCATCAGAAAATATATCATTTGTATTTTCTACTCTACTTGGAGCGCAATAAATATTCATTTTGAAACCCGATAAAAATTTATAAGAATTAAGATATTAAATTCTTTTAAAAGAGAGAAAACACAAACGTGTTTTGAGTGTGTGTAAATCGATAAAAAACTTTAAATCAAACAATCTGTTTTTATACATAATATTTTGATTTTCTTTATACAATAGAGTTTCCCGCAATCCTTATTCTAGAATCTATTTCGGCTGAAAGATTCCTTATGAATTGGCCTGACTTTATACAAGGAAGGATCAAAAAGTTCCCGAACTTTTTTAAAATAAATTATTCATTCATAGTATAGTAATTTGAACATCAAAAATTTCAAACTAGGAGCTTTGGATATCTATACATTTTTCCAGTGTGAAAAAGCTGTTGAAATGCTAGCTCGAAGTAAATTTTTCTAAGCTTGTTTAGTTCCACCGTCGAATTTTCAATTACGTGTGATGACGATGAAAAGCGCTTCCCTTTTAAGGTCATTTTAAGTTTTGGAAAGAAGATGAAATCACATGGGGCGATATCAGGAGAGTAAATAAGATGTGGCAAGACAGATACAGGAGGTTTGGCTAAATATTCTTGAACAATAATGGCTCTATGGGCAGGGGCATTATCATGCAGCAATTTCCACTGTTTTGATTTGAAGAGTTGGTTTCTTTTTCTTTTTATTTTTATCACGAAGGCGCACAAGTATTTCTTTGTATGCCTGTTTATTAATAGTAACCCCCCTTCGAATAATTTGATAATAAACAAGTTCTTGATAATCTAAAAACACTACAAGCATTACTTTTCCTTTGGACTTGTCAAGACGAACTTTCCTCTTCCTAGGAGAACCTGGTGTGTGTCATTCGAGTGATTTTTTTTGGTTTGTGAATAAAAAAAAGCACTATGTTTCATCACCAGTTATTAGTATTTTAAAATATCAGAATCATTATATGCAGTTTCAATTAAATCTTGGCAAATTGATAATCTGGTTTCTCTTTGTTGATCTGTTAAATTTCATGGGACAAAATAACCAAAAAGTTGTTTTCATTTTTAAACGTTCACCAATATTTTTTTGGCAACTACCATACGAAATTCCAAGTATTTCTGATATATTTTCAATAGTAATTTTTCTATCAGCAAGAATTAAATCACGTACCTGTCTATTATTGCGATCCATTGTTGACGTCAATGTCCGACCTGACCTTGAATCAACTGCGTTACTCTTTCAACCATCATTAAAACGTTTATACCAGAAATAAACTTGGGTTCGTGACAATTTTTCGTCTTCATAAGCTGCATTTATTGTTGCTAATGTCTCTGTGAAAGACCTTTTTAGTTTTACACAAAATTTAATATTTGCCCTTTGCTCAAATGATGACATTGCTTAAACCAACGCGGGCCAAATACTTACAAGAAAAATATGCCTAAAATGAAAACTACGCATGCGCATTTACTGGCATTGATAAATTAAATTATAGTTTAGGCTTTGTTCTTCACAGCAAAATTGATTTTACATTTTTCAAAATTTGTTTTGTATTTTATTTTTAAAACTTCGGGAACCTTTTTATCCTACTGTGTATATCATAACACATGAAACTCTGATAAGAGACCACATCCAAGAGAGACTCAATTTAACCATGTTTTAGGCAGTTTCTCGTGTAATTTTATATTGTATTAAAAATGTATTCATATTATATCGTGTTTTTTGGTGTGAATATCCATATGAATTGTAAATATGCAAATACAGTCTACTCTCGTTATAACGCCACCATCCGGATTTTGCAAAAAAGCGGCGTAAGGCGAGGGTGGCGTTGTATCGAACACACACGTTCAAAATGTGAAATTTAAAGATACAAAAAATTATTTATAACAATTCCTAATAACAATCTATACTCTATGTCAATATATAGAATGCCGGCATTAAATAATTAATATGATAAATAGAGAGCATTAATTTATAATTTATTCATAAAAAAGTAATTACATTTTCTCAAAAGAAGTCTGTGATCCCAACTTGTCTTTTCTCTCCCTAACATATGGCATAGACACGGCGTAACAAACCCGCAGATAGATTGACATCGTCAGATGTTGCTCTCTTGGAGTGCTCAAGAAACAACAAAACTGTCTCAGCAGCTGTTCTGGCTTCCCTTAACGATGGTAGGCACGGAGTCACTGTTGCATCATCATCCTCTCCAAGTTCTTCTTTCGCTGTAACAGTGGACACCAAAAAAATTGTCATCTGTTATCTTCATTTCCGCCTCCTGGGAATCATCAACCAGTTGAACTCCCTTTCAGTCATCAAATTCTCTAATGTAATAGCGAAGATGTCGCGAATGCGATCGAGCAGATTTCCATAATTAAGAGGCTCAACTGGAGCAGTAGAAGTTGTTGGGGCACGTTTTTTGTAACCATACCCCAACAGAAGGCGTATGTATAATCAAATCAAATGGATACATGGCTTCCCTCCCACATAGACTTACAGACCACCTTTTGCCCAGAAACCTAGACAATTGATGACACCGGACTTCCATGCCGAAAGCTGATGCCTGGTGAAGAAGACACCAGTGACATCCAGGGACATCCGCGCTGGAAGCTGTTGTTCCATATGTACATATATTCCCCTCACCAAAAATTTAGGTAAAGGTGACCAGAAAAAAAAAATGGAGAAGGAAGATTTCTAAAAGACTAAGCCTTATAAATATCCTTCCCGAAAAAAGGAAGCATCACATTACAGTCCAGGTAAAAGGGGCCTGGGTCGATTTTTAGCCAAGACGGGGGGCGATATATATACCCTCCCGAGAAAAGGGAGGATAGTATTTCAATCCATGTGGAGGGGGGGCCTGGGGTCTGAAATTTTACACTAGTGCCGTGGCTGTTTCTCTCTTTAGATTTTTTTTGTTTTGGTAATACTATATGTTCTATTTTGATGGGAGAGGCCTGGGGCGTCTATGAAATTGTATACTGGAGCCGTTGGCCATTTTGATTGGTGTTTCTTTCGGCGAATGAAAATGCCAGCCAATAGAAACTTTGGCGCGGCAGCGAATGAAAACGGAGAGAGACAAGAATAAAAGAGGGTTTCTTTGCCAAAAGGCGGATGGAATCTGAGTCGCTCAGTGAGAGGACAGTCTTCAGACGGGAAGCCAGACCTTTGCCGGCACTTTCGAGAAAAGGTAAGCCATTTGTCATTATGACTTAGCGCCCCCCCCCTTTTTTGTGTAGTAACCAACCTAGATTTCGCATGGGCCCTAAAGGGCTATAAAGTAACTTCAGGTCACCTCTATCTAAATTTTTACTATGTAAATAGCATATCTCGTCAGTATAGACAAGTTCCCAAATTTTAATTTATTTAAATAAATATATAGAGAAATTTTCTTGTTTCCTCTCATACATATTTCATTCCTTTTGCTTTATGGTACTACCCCCCACACCTTAATTTCACAAATTGTAATAAATATAGAACTACCGACTCTGTTGAAATAGAGTTGTGTACTATATCTTTGCTGTGATATATTGACACAGCAACAGTTGCAAAATTACGACTTTATTAGGGCTACTTTGAGGGTATCTATCTGTCAGGTTTTAGTAATGTTTGTACTTTTATGTGTTTCAGTGCGTTATTCCATCATATTTACCATTATACCATATTTCCTGATTCCTCGGGCTAATTTTTACGCTGTTAGGAGGGTACGGCATGATGCAAACAGATTTGTATGTTTGACTATTGTTTTTGTTATTTGGGCTATAAAAATGCCTTAATATGAATCTATTTACAGTTGATCTGTAGAAATTATAGAGATCTGTTGCTATAATTTTCCTCTATGAAATAGCTCCCAGCGTCTTCAGTGGGTTGTTAAACCTCCAGAAGGAGTCTTTTATAGATTGCCCAATTTAATAACGATTTCATGGGTTGTCTGATGAAATTGTATACTAGTGTCGTGGTTGTTTCCATCTTTAGACCTTTGTCCTGACAATATTATATGCTCGATCCCTGCTTTAACTCAAACTCTTAATCAATTACAGAGTTTCCCCCGTTTTTTTTTTCTTTATTTATCCTGTTTGCACAAATTGCATTACATGTGATGATGTAAAGACATATGTCGATAGTGTATCATTGACAGCTGTGCTTCTATTATACAACATTAAGGTCTTGCTGCGGGTTATATACATGGGGTTGTTGGCCTAAATTGCTATATATATATATACTTAAGTAAGGAAACTTTAATAAGTCACATCGTGTATCCTCCCTTTTCATCTATCCAAACCGGGAACGCAACAATGTCGCCCGCCGCGGGGCTCGAATTTAGTATATGTTTCATCCCCTATACTTTAGAAATATATACCTAATGAAAAGCCATACTATTTTTAAGTATTGGTGAAGTAGTCCACGCATCCTGAGATTAACAGTCTATTATAAATCGTGAATTTTAATTTATGCTCTCCGTTTCACTGGCATTTTATCAGGCAATGAAAGTTATGTTGAGTCGGTGTATACGCATCTCTCGCCGCTGTCTTTTACGATTCACATTGTTTGTGGCAAAACCTTAATATTTTCATTGATTTCTGATATCAAAGTAAAACGTTTATGGGGATGAGTATCTTTTATTCTGGTCTTCTCAAGCTTTCGAGCTTGTCCGCCCTTCTACAGGAGAAACATATACAATATATCAAGAAAATATAACGTCGCCTGATGCTAAAACTATTATGATTCTATGTACATATATATATATATATATACATTAGGAAGTTTTGCATATTATTTGTTTTCTTAAGACATTTTTTTTTGGTTAAGGTATTTATACATATTCTACTATTGTTTGCTATATTCTATGAATTATCTTATAGGTTAGAAATTCTATTATTTAAGTAGTTTTATAATAGTTATTGGCTATTACATATAAGTTACTTATATTATTGTTGATATTATTAGCTGGTACTAGGATATATTGTGTTATATGTTTCGGGAAAATCTATTTTCTATTAATGCTATTGTGTTTTCTGAATAATAGAGAATCAATTATAAGCCTTTGATATTTGCTGTTTATGTTATTGTAATGTATTCTAGGTTCTCCTAATGCGAAAGTGTGACCTGTTCCTTTGCAGTATTGGAAAATTAGAGACCTATTGTCTCGATTAATAACGTTGCGTCTATGTTCATATATTCTATTGCTGACTCTCCTTCCTGTCTCCCCTGCGTATTTGGCTTGGCAGCTGTTACACTCTACGGAATATATTACCTTTTATTCTCTGTTTTGGTTAGTGGGTTTTATGATAATAGGATTATTTTTAGATAGTGGACTTTTATGGTGGAGCCTATGTTAGGGGAATTACAGTAATATGTTTGGATGCCAGAGTTTCTTAAGTAGTTGGCTATTGTTATAGATGTTTGTGAGTATGGAATGTAACATATCGCCCTATAGATATTTTGTGGTTTTGTTTATTGGGTTATTGATAGTTATACTTTTGTGGAGATGTTGTAATATAAAGGTGGTTTGGTATCCTGCTTGCTGGACATTATTTATAATGTTCTGTGTCTCAATCATTTTGAAATCTGTTGCGAGCACCATTGATTACAATTTCTTAATTTACTTTCTCAAATTATTATATACAGTATGAGAAATGAGGTTGGATTCCCATGGTTCAAATTTAGAACGGTGATCAGTGTTTTACAGTAGTCTACTGAAATGACTTAGCATTTTTTTTTTCATCATAGCTCTGATATAATTTTCTCACAGCAGAGGTGAGTTCTGATAATTATTGCTGGATACAAATATCTTAACTTCATTTTAATAGCGCTTTCTATCAAATCATACTAGCCTGTGCATCCAGATTAGGGCTAACATGCTGAATGATAGTTAATCGATTTTATTTTTTTTAACGCATAGTGAATTGGGAGAGTGGCAAATATATGAGCCTTAAGGTGAAAATAGAATTGAAGATCCAGTTAGCGTACCCGTGAAGAGAGAAGTTTGATCACCATAGAAAGACGCGTTTTTTTTTTCTCTTCGTAAAACCTTTTTTATTTGAAATCAATAATGGATAGAAATCTGGTTTTAACATTCCAATGGCAGAATCTCAAGGAGTAGATCTGGTGACTAATTTGCGCGAGTACCTTTTAATCACTGTGGAACTATTTATTAACTTATGACAACTACCTGGGATAATATTTTAATATATTCAAAGGGAAGGAGATGACTGGAGCTTGTGTCTACACGACAGCTGAGATATCCCGAGGTGTACTTGGACAGCTTTAAATTGAAGACAAAGGCAGCAAAAGCCACCTGTGTTAGAGACAGGTTCTATCTAATGATGGGGGTATAGGAGACAGGAGAGTTTATCGAGGCTCGATTTTGACACTTGCATATAATGAGGAAATTAGCGAGAAGCGAGTCCCCAGTGCGGGTAATATCACCTAAGGCTGTGGATAAGGATTGATGAAGTCGGGACACCCGAGCAAGGATATTACATTGAATGCAATTCGGAACCTGTAGGCGTGAGGCGGCGTCGTGATTGGTTAGAAGGCTAGACACGCGAGAAGGGTAGCCCCCTTTGACGACGTTTTCTGCCGAATTTGATCACTGGATGCCGATAGACCGCCAAAAAGGGTGTGTTCACCACATGGAAATTGTCATTGAAGATGTGCCAGCATGAAGAAAAGGAAGATCTAGGACGAGATGACGTTTCCTAAATTTTGACACACATAAGATGCTACGCCTGGACAGTAGATGGGGCAGTGAAGTCCATCTAAAATACGGCACTAATTCCAGAACAAAATGTGTTTAGATTGAGCTGAGGTGACCTCTCCATATCATATATACTCCTGTAAATCCTTAAATGTCCACATACATTTCCACAGTGAATTATACCTGCTGCACACCTATATCTCATGAGCCAGGAATGTAATTATCAGACTGACAGTAATAAGTAATAATATGAGTTTTCTAACCCAGGAACAAACAAAACCCATGGTATGCAACAAAGTCCTACAAAGTAATTCCCCTACAAGATTCACAGTATATTATCATAACCCAACAGAAAACTCAGTTAAAATCGGTGTCCTAAAGGGCTAAATAACATTGTCATTTCCCAATCCCATTTGCACCTGTTATCCCGTAGACAATGATCTTATAACCACATTTGATTTCGTTTCAGCATGTTGTAGAAGAGAATTGAACTCATGAAAATGCAGCCTTTTAACTACTATGCCTCATACTGTATAAATACGAGAAGGAAACTTCTAATAACAGATAGGAAATTCGGCAAAGCCAGGGACGATATAGGCTCAAAGTGGCCCTTGCGTCCCCTGTAGTTCGCTGAAATCTAGATCCACACACAGCCAGAAGGAATGATGCATTCTCCATGCACCGAGCGGCCATTGGTAGGCCCCTCGCGCCCGCCATTATGGTCTGGCTCTCTGGGGTTGACCACTCACCCACAGGCG
This sequence comes from Cordylochernes scorpioides, assembly GCA_030710605.1. Lineage (NCBI taxonomy): Eukaryota > Metazoa > Arthropoda > Arachnida > Pseudoscorpiones > Chernetidae > Cordylochernes > Cordylochernes scorpioides. The sequence goes on along the minus strand of CP092863.1, from coordinate 186,647,383 downwards.
TCATCGAGAGTCACTGGCAAGGTTGCTGACCGAGCCCTCTCGTCGGACTTAGAAGAACCCGTCCTACGCTCCAATAGGACTCCCCCCCCTTTAGCCCTCGAACCCTTACTTCTAATAACAGCCGCTAAGTGACAACCAGAGCGAACTCAGAAGTAATGAGACGAGGGGAAGTTGACAGAGTTAGTGTGAACAGTTTAACTTTACGCAGGTCTACAAGGGTGAAAAGGCCCACACAGTGTAAATTCTGCTTAGACTGTCGCCACTAACCAGGATTTTGGAGTGTGTACGGAGAATCAGCTCGATAGTATGAGAAGTTTAGAGATTTCAACCTTTTTTTTTTTTTCATTTAAAAACCTTTTTTTTTTTAAGTAGAACTTCATTAGGATTTTTTTTTCTATACAAACTATTTCTTGTTAAACCCCGAGTTTCAAAGATCAGTGGGAATAATGTATACCATTGTGAATTAATTATTTAGTATAAATCTGAATTTTTGGTTATTATCGGGAGTAATAGATGAAGGAAGGTGTAGGAAATCACAACTTAGAGGGGGGCTATGTCTAAAATAACAAACCTAATAGGCATCCTATGGCTTGTGTTGGGTAATTCAGAAACCCTATAATCCCTGGCCTTCAGGTAGTAGCTTTGAAATAGGTTTCTAATGAGGACATGAAAGGTCAATCTTTCAGAGTAAAGTTGTGAAGTATAGGGACCCTAAGCCAGGGGTAGAAGTTAAGTAGGCCCAGACCGTAGTCGATCCTCGGAAAGCACTTGAGAATGTTAGTGTTGGGTAGTGAATCGTAAACCCTATAAATCCATCTTTCAATAGAGTGTTGAGGTAGGACTACTGCAAAGGGGGCAGACGCACGAGGAAGTAAGAAGAAAGTGACTTCACCCACGGTGGCTAGGGGAGTGACTCAATCCGCTTTTATGAGGTGTCACGTTTAATGGTCCTTTATTCGCCATTATAATTTGTGTATGTCTTTATAGAATTGTCGTGAAAAATCGCTTAGTGTCAAGGCAAGGGCAGTTTTTGAAGTTACACTGATTTTTTTTTTAGGTAGGTTAGCTTCCAGATTATTTAGAATTGTTAACAATTATTGTTAACAATCATTTATCGAGTATAAAGTATTAGTATATATAGAGCTTGTACAGAGGCATTTCTTTTGAGTAACATAGGGCTTTAGTTCCCAATTTGTTTTAGTTTTATTATTTTATTTGATTTCACATTGTGTCCTGAAATATGTTATTATTTGTTAGGATCTATTGATATTGATAAACGAGTATTTTGGCCTTTGTAGCAGCTTTTAACTTTAGTTTGAGTGCATTCCGCGAATGATAGGGGGGAGGGTGTATGAAAGAATTGGAATAATGAATGTGTAGAAGGTTAAAAAACTATTATACTGTGAGCCCAAAATACATTAGATTAGGATTAAGGACTTTAATAGGATCGATTTTTATTTTATTTTATTTTTTTATTTCGAATTTTGTTTGGACCGAGAAGCCTCAAACAGGACAACTACAACTCTATCTAGTTAGAAAATATTCGCTCTCTTTTGTTAGGTCCCTCGTTAGGGGGTATAATTTTCCATTGATTTTCTTTTATCTTAGTTTAGCTTGAATTCTAAGGATTGTGGATAAATGATCCCTATCCCGACCCTCAGACTTGGAGATAGTGGAAGGCAAGGATCAAGCCGAATTTCCCACTCAACTCCTCCTCGCAAGAGGAAACGAAGAGGTATAGATTGAATTTTATGCAGGATGGGGGATTTGTTTTAGCCATGCCGTATAGCCTGGGGTATAACGGCGCGACCTTGGGTGACCGATCTGACACCGTAGTTTCGACGCTTTTAGCGTGGCTGGAGCGAGGGTGTTCCAGACGGGAGGTCCTGTAAGATTGGCAAGTAGGCAGAGATTGCCCAGTTATTCTAGACGAAGTGTTTCCGTCTATTGAATTTTTTTTTGGTACCAGTTTGATCCCCCATAGCTAGCGGAAGTTTCTTCTAATAAAGGATTCGCCCTGCCATACGTTTTGTTGGAATGAATTCGAGCATAAGACCGATTCGAGAGACAGAATAAGTAATTATTAGGACCTTCAACGAGTTTAGACTCGTTCCATGATAGGATAAGATTTTAAAGTATTAGTTAACTATAAGGACCGCGAACGAGACGCCAGAACGAGCCAATGAGTCAAAGTTTTAGAAGTGTTGTATTGAGGACAGTAGGATTAAGAGCAGTTATACAGGGAGTAGAATTCTGAAGGAATTTGCAAAAGAACCAAAATTTCAGATTGATAAAATTCAAATTTATAAGATGTAGATTTATAGGGTTCAGGTCAATGAATAGGGAGTATATTGGTAGATGAAAGTAATATGAATTTCTTGGAAGGGGGAGGTAGCTGAACTGTACACACCCCAGAGACAAGGTAAACGGAGTCACAAACAAAATGGGAGAAGTTGATTAGTTTCTCTGTCAAACAGAGAGCTTTCTTCATACGGTTGTCACCCTAGATTTAAATGGACTGTGTAGTTTAATAGAGGTCTGGGCTATGTTCCATTTGACCAAGATTCTAAATGACGTACCCATCTGGGTTGAGAGTATTGTAACAGAGGAATCTAACACATAAGAGAAAACACACCCTCCAGTAGGATCGGGATAGACGAATATTACCCAGTGACCAACTCGTGATTCCAGACTGAATAAGATTGAAAACTTAACTGAGATACTAAACCTTGAACCTTCAGCGCACAAATATATATAACTAGCCGAGTGACCCGGGCAACGCCCCGGGTTTACTCGAAGGGCCCGCAGGTGAGAAACTATAGGCATTGGTTCCTATGCCTAAAAAATTATTTAAAATGAAAAAAGAAGAAAAATACTAACAAATCAGAAAATAAAAGTGCAAACAACACATCTACACTACTTCAAGAACATGAGAGCACATGCACTGTGTAACCATACGTGTACCATTCGTAAAGACCCTGCTTAGGATTAAAATATATCCAAAGCATAACAATACAACCAACTCATGTTTGCTAAGCAATTTCAGGAAAGAAACTATAGGCATTAGTTGAAGAGTTTAAATAAATATATTTAGAGTGAAAAAATGACACAATTAAGCAAATAAAATTGCAAAAAATGCTACTATATCGCAGAAAAGACAACATATAAAAGGAATGAAAATATTTAAAGGACCTCATTAAAACTACATTTCTAGTTTTATATATACAATATAACCTCGATAATTCGACCATGTTTTGTTGTCTTGACCTACAGCCTATCATATAACAAAGTGTAATTCAACACTATCGATAATTCGACCATTTTAAATTTCAACAATTGTTTGTTGCTCAAATATAACTTCACTGCTAAAAAGGTATTACAGAGAAAATGGCTAAAATTGTAAATGTACAAAATTTAGGTATAGAGCAGGGGAATAATAAATAAAGACCAAAATCAAATTAATTGATAATAAATAGATTATTGCCAAAAAAAAAATACAAAAAATATTTTTTTCTCCTTTCTTATCTTCACTCAATCATATTAGAGTGTCAAGCTTGTATAGCTTGAAATTAACAACCATCACGATTGGGTGAAGTAGAATGCGTCTGCCTTTGTCATCAAGACTGGGAGCACTACTCAGTGGCAGGCCACTGACTTAGCTCCAAAAGAATGTATCCCTGGATTAGGAGCCCTTACAAGGTACTATCAGCCGGGCCAGCTGAGCCCAGGTTTTTTTAGTGAGCTTGTTACTGCTCCCCCTCCTCCTTTTTCATCCTGGCTTGGGACCGGCAAAGGCGGAGTTTTTTTTCTTTCAGGTGAGAAACTTTAGGCATTGGTGAAAAGTGTAAATATATATTCTGGAAATGAAAAAAAAAAGGATAAAATAAATCAGAATATAAATTTACAAACTATATTTCAGAGGAGACGATTTATAATAGGAATTCATTTAAATGACCTCATTAAAAACTACATTTTATATATACTTGGGTTCAACTTTACATGTATGCTATCCAAAGTTCGCACACTTGAAAAAGTCACATAAAGTCGTCTGTGCGTAAACACAGGCTCTTGTAGCAAAGGTTTGGCCTTGAGCCCTCTTTATAGTCATATATTTCAGACATTATACAGTGTGTTCAACTTTGGGTACTGTCAGTATATGTGCTTCAAGGACATGAGAGCACATGCGCTAGAACACCATACCTGTTCCATCGCAAAGATCCTATAGGCATTGGTGAAAGTGTAAATAAATATTTTGGAAATGAAAAAAAAATTGCAGATATGACAACATATTAAAGGAATAAATTCATTTAAAAGACCTCATTAAAAACATAAAGTCGTCTGTGCGTAAACACAGGCTCTTGTAGCAAAGGTTTGGCCTTGAGCCTTCTTTATAGTCATATATTTCAGACATTATACAGTGTGTTCAACTTTGGGTACTGTCAGTATATGTGCTTCAAGGACATGAGAGCACATGCGCTAGAACACCATACCCGTTCCATCGCAAAGATCCTATAGGCATTGGTGAAAGTGTAAATAAATATTTTGGAATTGAAAAAAAATTGCAGATATGACAACATATTAAAGGAATAAATTCATTTAAAAGACCTCATTAAAAACAACAATTCTATATTTTTATATATACAATATAATCTAATTAATTCAACACACGATAATTCGACCATTTTTGGATGTCTCGACCTACGGCCTATCATATGACAAACTAATTCGACACTTTCGATAATTCAACTATTTTGGAAAATCAAATTTCAACAGTTGATATTTGTCTAAAACCCCTATTATTAACAACATATTAGACTGCAGAGTGCAAAAATGTAGAAAAGTGTATGTATATAATTGTATGCATATATTTGTATTTGTATTTTGTATTTGGCCTTGAGCCCTCTTTATAGTCATATATTTCAGACATTATACAGTGGATTCAACTTTGGGTACTGTCAGTATATGTGCTTCAAGGACATGAGAGCACATGCGCTAGAACACCGTACCCGTTCCATCGCAAAGATCCTATAGGCATTGGTGAAAGTGTAAATAAATATTTTGGAAATGAAAAAAAATTGCAGATATGACAACATATTGAAGGAATAAATTCATTTAAAAGACCTCATTAAAAACAACAATTCTATATTTTTATATATACAATATAATCTAATTAATTCAACACACGATAATTCGACCATTTTTGGATGTCTCGACCTACGGTCTATCATATGACAAACTAATTCGACACTTTCGATAATTCAACTATTTTGGAAAATCAAATTTCAACAGCTGATATTTGTCTAAAACCCCTATTATTAACAACATATTAGACTGCAGAGTGCAAAAATGTAGAAAAGTGTATGTATATAATTGTATGCATATATTTGTATTTGTATTTTGTATTTGGCCTTGAGCCCTCTTTATAGTCATATATTTCAGACATTATACAGTGTGTTCAACTTTGGGTACTGTCAGTATATGTGCTTCAAGGACATGAGAGCACATGCGCTAGAACACCATACCTGTTCCATCGCAAAGATCCTATAGGCATTGGTGAAAGTGTAAATAAATATTTTGGAAATGAAAAAAAAAATTGCAGATATGACAACATATTAAAGGAATAAATTCATTTAAAAGACCTCATTAAAAACATAAAGTCGTCTGTGCGTAAACACAGGCTCTTGTAGCAAAGGTTTGGCCTTGAGCCCTCTTTATAGTCATATATTTCAGACATTATACAGTGTGTTCAACTTTGGGTACTGTCAGTATATGTGCTTCAAGGACATGAGAGCACATGCGCTAGAACACCATACCCGTTCCATCGCAAAGATCCTATAGACATTGGTGAAAGTGTAAATAAATATTTTGGAAATGAAAAAAAAATTGCAGATATGACAACATATTAAAGGAATAAATTCATTTAAAAGACCTCATTAAAAACAACAATTCTATATTTTTATATATACAATATAATCTAATTAATTCAACACACGATAATTCGACCATTTTTGGATGTCTCGACCTACGGCCTATCATATGACAAACTAATTCGACACTTTCGATAATTCAACTATTTTGGAAAATCAAATTTCAACAGTTGATATTTGTCTAAAACCCCTATTATTAACAACATATTAGACTGCAGAGTGCAAAAATGTAGAAAAGTGTATGTATATAATTGTATGCATATATTTGTATGTAAATAATTGTATGCAAATAATTGTATGTATAGATCAATGAGTAAAATAATTTTTTTTTTGCTTATCCCTAGTACACGTGGTACAGGCCTTGATAATCATGGTGGGTAGAGTAGGCGACTGCTTTAACTGTAAGTTCACCACATGTCTAAACATGTGAAAAGCAGTTCGACTTTGCATTTACAAATGTGCCAGAGCCCCGTTTGATTACTTGCGCTTGCTGGTGGGGTTGGACTTTTGCAAGAATCGGAAGCCATTGGAGCATTTTTTTTAACTTTTCAGAAAAAAGTGCCCAATGCGGGAATCGAACCCGGGTCGTAGCGGTCGAAAACCAACGGCTTAGACCATCCTTCCACCAACCCCCAGTAAAATAAGTAAGTAAAAAGAAGACCAAAAATAAGTGATAATAATTTATTGAATAACAAATAAAATAAAAAATTTTTCAGGTGAAAAATTATAGGCATTGGTAAAAAAGTAAACAAGAGAAATAGCAATTGGGGTTTTGTGTCTGCGGCGAGTCATATTAGCACGCCTAGCTGTTAGGGGAGTGAGTCTTCCACGGCCTTTTCGAGGCATGACAGAAGACGCTGAAAAAAAAGGTAAAATAAGAACCAAGCAGAGGAAAACTATAAAACTGAAAGCCAGGACAGGCATAAAAAGAAAATTCCAAGCATGTGAGGAAACAATTGATGAAAATAAAAGGATTCCAAAAAAATACTGCAAAAAAGAAACCAGACACAAAAAGCAGCAATTGAGTACACAAATACAGCATCAGCCTATTTATGAGAAGAAAAAAAAAACGACAGACACAAAAATGGAGCTAAATTTAAATGAAAAACTATAACAGATCAAGTAATCAAATCAGGCATTATGAAAGATACTGTAAAAAAGAAAATCAGACACAAAAATCAGACAAAAGAATAAATGAGATTTTATTCTTTAGTTCATTTATTAAATAAGACACAAAAATGAAGCTAAATTCAAATGAAAAACTATAACAAATTAATAAAAAAAAATAAGACCTAATCCAAATGTCACCATCATCAGACAAAAGAAAAAATGAGATTTTATTCTTTAGTTCATTTATTCTTTTGTCTGATGCTGTTGCTGAAACGTCACACACTATTAAATTATTTGGATTAGGTCTTATTAATGAGAAAAAAAAGATGCCAAAGAGAGATGAAAAGACGCCAAAAAAGATAACCAGATACAAAAATTGTGCTAAATTCAAATGAAAAACTATAACAAACACTTATAAAAGATAATTATTATAGAATAAAAGTAATAATTCAATCTACAATTCGAAAAATAATATAACCTCAGCTTATTTATGAGAAAAAAAAACGTTGCCAAAGACATTAGGAAAGATACTGCAAATAGAAAACATACACAAAAATTGACCTCTATTTAAATGAAAAACTATAACAAAGTACATACAAATTATAATCATAATCAAATGAATCAAAAATATATATTATAAATAGCGAACCCGGATTGAGAATGGAACGTTACGTTAAAATTTGAAAGTGATTTTTTATATATATCGATAATATAGCCCTTCATTGTAATCATTGATTATAATCACTGCATTAATAAATGTCAGTGAACTCGTTTATATGTATTGTTTTTGTTTTCGAGATATTCTAATAGAACGTTCTAACATTTTCTGTTAAATATTAATATATGCACAAACACAGAATATAATCACTATGTCTTAATTTCGCTATAATTATTGTTATAAATATTATTCTAAAATAATTCGCCAGAAATCGTCCTGATAGTATACTAAACAACTTCCCAAAGTTTCATGGCAAACATCTAAAATAAAATAATACTTTTAATACTTTGCTACAATATTAAAAAGAGGGGGGCTTAGGTGTTTAAAATGTAAAATGTGCTCTAAATAGTATTACATAGAGCCTTCATAACAAACATATTTAAAATAAACCAATCAAAATATAATAATGCTGTAAAAACAGACCTTTCTACAATAATATAAAAAAAAACGAAAATAAAAAAAGACACCCACGCTGAGCCTCGAACCTAGGTTTGTTACAAATATTATTAAAAAATTGTGTATGTTAATTTTTATTTTAAAAAGCCTACATTTTAAATAAAATAATATTTTTAATAATTTGCTACAATAATATAAAAGAAATGAAAAAAAAAAAAAACACCCACGCTGAGCCTCGAACCTAAGTTGCGGGGGTACGAAGCTGTGTACCTAACCTATAAGCTAAGCTTGACGTTACAAATAAGATCATGCGAGGCTATTTAAGGCCATATGTCTGCCGTAGGGGGCGCTGATTGCGAGTGAATCTACGTTTTATCGTAAATAAAAATGCAACGAAAGGTTATTTCTAAAGAGTAATTAGCCAGAAACCATCCCGGTAGTATACTAAACATCTTCCCAAAGTTTCATCACGATTGGTTGTAGTAATAAGACAAAAGAACGCATTTCAAAACAAACGAATTGATGATGATAAATGCAAAAAATCTACGATTGTAAAATAGATTAAATTAAAAAATAAAAATAACTGTTAACATTAGGAAAATAAAAACAGGTCTATCATACGAAGAAAAAAATAACGAAAATTTTGGTATATAGATCGTTATGTGTAGTTCAGAATCTTCGGAGGAGATAGCTCAGGACTTTACAATGGAAAACTCTGTTACGGTATTATCTATATAGATGTGTTTTCATTTTCTTATTGAATATGTTATTATTTTATATCATATATATTATATTATAATCATATGCTATTCATTTCAACAATTTTATTTCCTTTGATATTCATGATATTAGTAATATTTACCTGCCATGTTGCGATTTTTTTTTTAACATGTTGTCATGGCTTATTCTTCCCTCAAGGCATGATCTATTTTATCCTTATTGTCTTTTATCCGCCTTACTTGTATATGTATATATATTTTGTCATCATATATAATTTTGTAGTTTTCTTTATCATCTATCATGGGATGATTTTTATCATATTTAATCACTATCTGCATGATACGTGTTTTCTTCAATATATATATTATACCCATCATATAACATGGAAGGATTCATTTTATCATTACATATTTCGTGCCTTATTTAATAATTACTTTCACAATTTGTTTTCTGTAATTTTTTTTATTTAGCAAAAGTCATCATGTCATAGGCTAATCATTATATACCAAGATATTTCTTTCAGCTAACTATAATTATCCTTTCCTTTGATTTTTTATGTATAACTATACCACACGAATGTCTTGATTGGTACTTAAATAAAGATGCTGGCATGTTTTAGGAGTTGGACTAGTCAGTTATTTCTAAACGACTTCTTGGCGCCCAAATTTTTTTTATATAATATGTAATAGGGAAATGTTCTAACTGTATTGTTAGCAGAAAGAAGGTAGCAATGAAACCAGCACACCAGAGGCAAGGATGGGGTTGAGAGGACCTACCACAAGGAAGGCCTACTCCTCAAGACCAAAGAAGAAAGTGGAAGGGTGGTATATATACCCATGAATGGTAAGACAGATGACCTTGCTTACTTCCATACATATGATATGAATGTCCCCCATAACCTATGTTGATAACAGTGTGCTGACAGAATAATAACACATAAAAACCCCTTTGCCAGGATGCACAATGCCCACTAATGTTCGGAATAATAAACATCTAGAATAGCATACCATCATTTTGATTAGCCTTATCTTCCCTATAGGTTTCGGTACACCTGGCTTCACCTAGTAATGGAAAATGCATTTTGATAGAAATGGGCCTGCTTTCATAGTAACTGATGAAAGGCAGATGAATAATGAATAGCACAAACGCATTTGTCCATTACTTGGCAGGGGGAGGATTGTTGGGGCACGTTTTTTGTAACCATACCCCAACAGAAGGCGTATGTATAATCAAATCAAATGGATACATGGCTTCCCTCCCACATAGACTTACAGACCACCTTTTGCCCAGAAACCTAGACAATTGATGACACCGGACTTCCATGCCGAAAGCTGATGCCTGGTGAAGAAGACACCAGTGACATCCAGGGACATCCGCGCTGGAAGCTGTTGTTCCATATGTACATATATTCCCCTCACCAAAAATTTAGGTAAAGGTGACCAGAAAAAAAAAATGGAGAAGGAAGATTTCTAAAAGACTAAGCCTTATAAATATCCTTCCCGAAAAAAGGAAGCATCACATTACAGTCCAGGTAAAAGGGGCCTGGGTCGATTTTTAGCCAAGACGGGGGGCGATATATATACCGTCCCAAGAAAAGGGAGGATAGTATTTCAATCCATGTGGAGGGGGGGCCTGGGGTCTGAAATTTTACACTAGTGCCGTGGCTGTTTCTCTCTTTAGATTTTTTTGTTTTGGTAATACTATATGTTCTATTTTGATGGGAGAGGCCTGGGGCGTCTATGAAATTGTATACTGGAGCCGTTGGCCATTTTGATTGGTGTTTCTTTCGGCGAATGAAAATGCCAGCCAATAGAAACTTTGGCGCGGCAGCGAATGAAAACGGAGAGAGACAAGAATAAAAGAGGGTTTCTTTGCCAAAAGGCGGATGGAATCTGAGTGGCTCAGTGAGAGGACAGTCTTCAGACGGGAAGCCAGACCTTTGCCGGCACTTTCGAGAAAAGGTAAGCCATTTGTCATTATGACTTAGCGCCCCCCCCCTTTTTGTGTAGTAACCAACCTAGATTTCGCATGGGCCCTAAAGGGCTATAAAGTAACTTCAGGTCACCTCTATCTAAATTTTTACTATGTAAATAGCATATCTCGTCAGTATAGACAAGTTCCCAAATTTTAATTTATTTAAAAATATATCTAGAGAAATTTTCTTGTTTCCTCTCATACATATTTCATTCCTTTTGCTTTATGGTACTACCCCCCACACCTTAATTTCACAAATTGTAATAAATATAGAACTACCGACTCTGTTGAAATAGAGTTGTGTACTATATCTTTTCTGTGATATATTGACACAGCAACAGTTGCAAAATTACGACTTTATTAGGGCTACTTTGAGGGTATCTATCTGTCAGGTTTTAGTAATGTTTGTACTTTTATGTGTTTCAGTGCGTTATTCCATCATATTTACCATTATACCATATTTCCTGATTCCTCGGGCTAATTTTTACGCTGTTAGGAGGGTACGGCATGATGCAAACAGATTTGTATGTTTGACTATTGTTTTTGTTATTTGTGCTATAAAAATGCCTTAATATGAATCTATTTACAGTTGATCTGTAGAAATTATAGAGATCTGTTGCTATAATTTTCCTCTATGAAATAGCTCCCAGCGTCTTCAGTGGGTTGCTAAACCTCCAGAAGGAGTCTTTTATAGATTGCCCAATTTAATAACGATTTCATGGGTTGTCTGATGAAATTGTATACTAGTGTCGTGGTTGTTTCCATCTTTAGACCTTTGTCCTGACAATATTATATGCTCGATCCCTGCTTTAACTCAAACTCTTAATCAATTACAGAGTTTCCCCCGTTTTTTTTTTTCTTTATTTATCCTGTTTGCACAAATTGCATTACATGTGATGATGTAAAGACATATGTCGATAGTGTATCATTGACAGCTGTGCTTCTATTATACAACATTAAGGTCTTGCTGCGGGTTATATACATGGGGTTGTTGGCCTAAATTGCTATATATATATATACTTAAGTAAGGAAACTTTAATAAGTCACATCGTGTATCCTCCCTTTTCATCTATCCAAACCGGGAACGCAACAAAATGAAGCGAATGCCTGTATGATTCCAGCAGTTGCCCAACAGAATCCCAAGCCATTTTACAATAGCGCACAGCGTAATCCAGACGTAATTCTGTGGGTAGATGGGCATCCGCCAATTCCATCATTTTCTGGAGTTGAAGCTTGCGATATTGAGCCTTGAAACTTTTGATGATGCCACCATCCAGTGACTGGCAGTCATATTTGATGGAAGGAATCTTTATGTTGCTGAGACCATCATTAGGGACGCAGTGAGACGTTATCTAACAACACGACGTCCTTTAGAGACAAGATGCTTGTTGAACTGCAGTAGCCATTCTTAAAAGATGCTTAAGGACATCCATGCTTTGCTGTTAGATGTGTAAGTGCAGTAGAAGTGTGGACTGAAGTTTCTGAAGCATCGAGGCTTTGCCGATTTTCCAATAATCAGCAATTGCCGCTTGTCTGTTTCAGTAGAGTTGCAGCACAGTATAACAGTGATTCGTTTCTTCATCCTTTTTACACCACGGCAGTATTAATCTTTTGGGCAAGTTTTCGGTCAGGAATGAGCTGAAAAAATAATCCTGTTTCGTCTGCATTGTATATGTTGGCTGGGTCATATCCGGAGTTCGCCAGCATACTGTTCAAATTTGTAAGGTTAAAGTTTAAAGAAAATTATATTTCTGAAAAAAACTTGCGACCTCCATGTGTATAAGATTTTATCAACCGTGATGTGTGGCTCATTTTCACCCTTTCAAGTTGTGCGTTTTTTACGAGTGTTTTATATACGAGGTGTGTTCAAAAGGTATCGCGACTTTTGTGTTTTTTCAAAAATTATTTATTTATTCATGAATACCTATTTTGTTCCCTTCAAAGTAATCCCCATGAGATATTATACACTTGTGCAAACACATTTTCCAATCTTCGAAGCACTTCAAAAAATCATTTTTTATTAATTAAAAGCTTTTATTTAACTTGCCTATCTGTCTGTCTGTCGCCAAATCTTGTAATCATTTTTTAATATACTTATATGGCACCTAGAAATATGAAATTTGGTACACATGTTCAAACCTGATGACAATGCTAGCTGACCAATTTTCAGACTTCTGGGTTGTCAGGTTGGCCAAAAACGGAGAAATTTCCTTTCAAATTTTGTATATTTAATTTATTTATTTCGCCAATATCTCGCGTTCGTTTTTAGCGATTTTCCTTCGATTTCTCCTTCTTGGTATACTTTACGCTCTTTCTGATGGTACCATTTTCATTGAGATTGGTCAACTTTTTTATTTAAAAGCTTTTATTTAACTTGCCTCCATGTCTGTCTGGATGTCTGTCGCCAAATCTTGTAATCAATTTTTATTAATATACTTATACGGCACCTAGAAATATGAAATTTTTACACATGTTCAAACCTGATGACAATGCTAGCTTACCAATTTTCAGACTTCTGGGTTGTCAGGTTGGCCAAGAACGGACAAATTTCCAAATTTCCTTTCAAATTTTGTATATTTAATTTAAATATGCTTCCAGACCATATAGAATAATGAAACTCACAATACTCGCTCAGTCCAATTAATAATTGACAGATAGACAGACATACATTCATTTTTATATTTAGAGATTAGCAGTAATTAAACGTAACAGTAAGAAAAGGTTTATTTTAATATATGTAAATAGAGTCTCTTAAGAAAGACCACCTAAAAACATGACTCAACTTGTTTCTCCTGTAGGTGGTCTCTCATTGGAGATTCTAATTGATATTAAAGAATCTCTAATAGACCTTTAATAAGAGACTGCCTCTTGGAGAGACGGGTTAAGCTAAGATTTAAGGCATCCTCTCAATGGAAGCTCTAATGTATCTACTTTTTCACACTGTTTGGCTTAATAAATGCCATTTTAGCCATTTTGAATGTGTATCAATTCAGTCTAATTTTTGATATTTTATAGGCAAAATCACTTCATTTCAATTCATAGGGAATTTTCAACATTTTTTTTTGTCTTCATTCAGCTTACTTTCTATTATATTTTAAGCCATTGTTCCATTATACATATTTAATACCGTATACGCTGTTTTAATTTCAAAAATGTCATTAATAATTTGAATACAGTAACATTGAAAACCTTCTTAATAATGATAATAATTTTTAATAAAAATTTAATGGAATTTGGGTAATAAAACGAAACGAAAAAAGGAAATCTGACAAAAATAGCTTCAAAACTTTCCCCAAAGTTTTCTAAATGGTCAAATATAGCAAGTGGCTATATAAATAAAGTTATACTCAAAGATAAAATATAGATTTTAAAATATTTTTTTTATTTCATTTTAATGCATTGTAAATTCTTCATCTTCAGGGTCATTGGTAGTTATGTGGAAAATTTGGTGACATTTGGTTAAGTAGTTTCTGAGTTTATCGATAAAAAGACAGACAAATTTTGATTTTTATATATATAAAGATAATACAGAGATAATAAATCAGAGTGCTGAAAATATAACAGATTAATTGATATTTATCCTTGTTTTTTCCAAAAAAAAATGTTTTTTCAAACTAATAATTAGATAGAAACCTTTCTGATAGTGTATTAAACAATTTCTCAAAGTTAAATTGCGATGAAATGAGTAGTTTGTTCCGGCATAAAGAAGAGGCATATAATCATTTTTTTTTCTATATGCATGATAATATTTAGAGCAGATTGTTTAATTATAACAGTTAAATTAGAATATTTATCTTGATTAATTTTAGGCGAAAAGTTATTTCAAAAATTTTATTTGCTAGAAACCTTCCCAGTACTATACTAAATAACTTCCCAAGGTTTCATGGCGTTCCAATGAGTGGTTTGGTCAGGAATAAAGGACAGACACACCACACACATACATTTATTTATATATATATATATATGATCTGGCTTTGTGTCTTCTACTCGAATGAATATTTTCTGTTAGAAATATGTTTCTGCATACTAAAAGTGAACTTGCTTCACCCGTGGTTTCTGCTCTTTTGGAATTTTTCCCTATATAATTTTGTATCTGATTATCAAACATGATACAGCAATATTTTCTGACTAAAAAACAACTATTTTTTCCCAGAACCTGTCAATTTCAATTTTTCTTCGCTAAAAATGCGACAATGCTGGAGGTTGCGAAAGGATTTTTTCAATAAATGTTCAAGACATGGAAGTAATTTGAATTCCAAATATTCAGATTCCTATATAAAACGTCCTTGGAATTACAAGCAAATAAATGAGAAAAACCAACAAATATATTATATTTTTCTGTTATAATTTAGTCATCTTATTCCAATATCAACACACGCATATATTTATATTCATTATATATATATAGGTGTGTGTAACAATATACCACCATACATTTCACGACACCTTTTTAAATAGTTCCCCTTTTTCAATTAGTATGTTGTTACTTTTATCTATTTAATCAATTGTTTAATTATAATTCAAATTTTATATTTACCAATTATCCCCTAACAATAATCCACTGGGTGTCTCTAACTTTGTAATATAATTCAATAAATTTAGGGTTCCCAGAAGCAAAGAGACGCAGTTCTGTTAGTAACGGATTTTGCTTACGTCACTTCCGACCTCCCACGAGGAATTGACCAATCTGCTGCGAGCAGGCTTGCAGCTATTTAAGGCCAACGTTGTCTCAGTGATAAGCCTTTTTTTTACTGGCATATATATGACTAAAATAGCGTGAATAATTTATTATAAAAAACACTTTTAAAAAAAGATTTTATTTAAATTGCACTAAAGATAACAGAATAAATATTTCTGAAGTATTGCTTTTTTTCTGAAGGTACCATTTAACAAATAAAATAATAGACTTAGAAATAAAAGCGGTGGGGTACAATAATAATAAATATGAGATCAATGTGATTTTATTTGAAGCAAATGATTAGCAAGATTATGCCTTTCATTAAATTTATACCTATTTGCTGCATAAATGATTATCACCCCCCACCGCTTTTATTTCTAAGTCTATTATTTTATTTGTTAAATGATACCTTCAGAAAAAAAGCAATACTTCAGAAATATTTATTCTGTTATTTTTAGTGCATTTTAAATAAAAGCTTTTTTTAAAAGTGTTTTTTATAATTATTAAAATATTTTTCAGCTCCTCCTTCGATGCCGTCTTTATCTCTTCAAGCGTAGCGTAACGTCGTCCTTTCATGAGCCTCTTCAGTTTAGGGAACAAGAAAAAGTCACAGGGGCCAGTTCTGGGGAATACGGTGGCTGCGGCATCATTAGTGTGTTGTTTTTGGCCAAAAGGTCGCGCACAAGCAACGATGTTTGAGCAGGGGCGTTATCGTGGTGCAAAAGCCAATTTTTGTTCTTCCACAAATTCGGGCTTTTCTGGCGGATTGCTTCGCGCAAATTGCGCATAACTTGCAGGTAATATTCCTCATTGACCGTTCTACCCTGTGGCAAGAACTCATGATGCACCACGCCTCTGCAATCGAAGAAAACTGTCAGCAAAACTTTCTCATTCGACCGAACTTGGCGCGCTTTTTTCGGTCTTGGTTCGTGCGGCAGCTTCCATTGAGATGATTGAGCTTTGGTTTCCACGTCATAACCATAAATCCACGCTTCGTCACCAGTTATGACCTTCTGGATCAAATTTGGGTCGTCGCGGACAGAGTCCAACATCTCATTAGCAATGTTCATGCGATGCTGTTTTTGGTCGCAATTGAGCAATTTTGGTACGAATTTCGCGGCGACCCGTCTCATGCCCAAATCATTGATAAAAATCGAATGGCACGAGCCAATCGATATGTTTAGGTCCTCAGCAACTTCTCTAACGGTGATTCGACGATTGGCCAATATCATTTTATCCACTTCATTATTTTTTTCGTCTGTTGTTGAAGTGCTCGGGCGTCCGGCACGCTCTTCGTCGTTCACATCTTCTCGGCCTTCTGAGAACATTTTGTACCACCGATAAACGTTGCTTCGGTCCAAGGTAGCTTCTCCGTATGCCACAGTCAACATTCGGAATGCATCCGCGCACTTAATTTCGTTTTTCACACAAAATTTGATACAGGTTCTTTGATCCATTTTTTTAATAGGTAAAAATCGAAGACGATCCAAAACACCTGCAAGCAAAGCAGCTGTCAACAATTAAGTGAACATTCAAAATGGCCGAGCTTGTCGGCATAAGTGAGAGACATGTGTACCAACATAAAGCCATAAAAAGATCGAATTTCGAATATACGTAACCCGCGAAATTTCAAAGGTCGCGATACTTTTTGAACACACCTCGTATATATAGAATAATATATAGAGATATATATAGAATAAATATATCAAATACCAACCTACAACTATGAAAAGATATTTTATTTATCAAATTAAAAAGATGTGGAACTGGAATGATTCTCTTCAATGGAAAGCTGAAAAAGTTATCAGGATTTTACACTTTTCCAAACTAAAGTCATTTATATATTTTAAATGGAACTTTTAAAGTACGAATTTTCATTTTTGAATAAAAAAATAACTACTAATATCATTTTTCTTAAAATTAAGATACTTCGGCCAGTAAATCTTTCTATTACCTCTATGTTTCTCCATTATTCTTTGTGTAAACATGCAGCAATCTAAAACTGACGAGCCTCTTTCCGATATGTATGTAAATAACATGTAAAAAACAGCGGTATGGTAGATTAAACTGGCGAAACCGCTGAGAGGGTTCACCACTGATGAGCCAGGCTCTCTCATTAATTTTTTCATTGCAGTAAGGGCAGTAGAAATTGTTTAATATCAAAAAGAATCTTACGCCTTTAAAATAGTTTTGAATTTTGATAACAGATGGCGCGCTAGTGCATCATATTATAAATGTTCTAATAAAAGAAACAATTTGATATTTGCGGAAGAGCAATTGCTCGAAGCATATTATATATTAATAAATGTATGTTATTCTACTTTCCTCAAAGCTTATGTCCATAGTTCTTCTAAAATACCGATTCAAAGAGTCTATCAACAGTATCACTATAAAAGGAAGTTCCAAAAATGCAATATAACAGCGGTAGGGTAGATTAAACTGGCGAAACCGCTGAGAGGATTCACCACTGATGAGCCAGGCCCTCATATTTTAATTTTTTTCCATTGCAGTAAGGGCAGTAGAAATTGTTCAATATCAAAAATAATCTCACGCCTTTAAAATAGTTTTGAAATTTGATGTATGTAAATGACTCACATGGATCACTCTTAGTTCTTCCGTTTGCTATCGTTATTAGGTTTTCTTCTATAAATGTGATAAGTTTATCAAATAAATTAGAGGTAGATATGGCATCTTTGGATTGTCTATATTTTTTAGCGGTGTGTATAATTGTTTGGGGTTATGCAAATTCCCCATATTACCTGTTCTTATGTTCAAATCTCCAATTAATAAAAGTTCGTTACCTTCGTTCAACTGCTAATTTCTGTAGTCCAATAGTTTATTCACATTTGCTCAAGAGTAGAGCTCGGAGGTAAATGTACAGCAAACAGGCAAAAATTTATA
The DNA here is from genome assembly GCA_030710605.1 of Cordylochernes scorpioides. Lineage (NCBI taxonomy): Eukaryota > Metazoa > Arthropoda > Arachnida > Pseudoscorpiones > Chernetidae > Cordylochernes > Cordylochernes scorpioides. The sequence goes on along the minus strand of CP092863.1, from coordinate 186,628,959 downwards.
TTAGTTTCATTCAACAATTTCTCGACATTTATAGATATCCAGCAAGGGTTGCAATCTATTTTATTGTATTTATGATATATGTCCTTTTTTATGCCCATAAGTATTCCTCCGGAGCCTCTTTCCCTCAATTCTATCTTGGTTGCTTGTGTTTGAATTACCTGGTAACCTTCTATCATAAGATAAATTTCCTTAGTGAACAATGTTTCCATTAGTACAAATATTTCGTATTTTTCAAGGTAATCAATAAGTTTAAACGTCGTTAGCATTCTATTATATTCATTAATATTATAATTCAAGATTTTAATTTTTGTGTTGTGTACGCGCTGTAGATTCACCTTTTTGTTGTTAGTTGGTTTACCTTTCGATTCTTTTGTTTATTTACATGAGTTCTATCGTTTTTTGGTTGCCACAATGTACCCCCATTTGCATCAATGATTTTCCCCTCAGAAACCCGATACGTAACTCCGTTGAGGATGAGTTTATTATCTCTCAACTTAGCCATTATTCCCCCTCTCAAAAAGTTCTTTTCTTTCAGCGTTTAAAATACGTCTCTGATCTCTGGTCTTCCTACTATAATCTTTAGAAAAAGATATCTTGAATTGTCGCAACTTAGATGCAGATTTGAATACTGTAATTCTATCATTATAGTTGGGCATTTCAACCAATATTGGAGCGTTAGGCCGCCTTGACAAATTGTGGCATTTTGTTATGCTGAGTTGTGCTAATTTGCATCTTTTCTTCGATGACATTTCTTATTACTGCCATATAGTCATCTCCTTCTTTTGGAATTCCATACAACACTAAATTAACTTTTCTGATTTTTGACTCCATATATTCAAGACGATTTTCCAGTACTGCTATTTCTTTAGTATTTCGCATAACCTTTTTTATGGTATCCTGCATCGATCCTTCTAGGTTCTGTAATATTTGGCTTGATTTCGTGACCTCTTCCCTAATTAGCGACAGTTGTGTTTCCAAATTTTCGCCCCATTTGTCAAATTTATTTGACAGTGCAGTTAACGTTTCGCGGAATTCAGTATCTTTATCTAAACGTGTTTCTAACGTAGTTTGTTTAGTTAACTTTGGACCTGGATTTTGCTCAATCCCAGCTCTAAACAATAAGATTTAAAATCATACATATAGGTTTATGTGATCTTTTAAAGAATTTCAGTTGAACAACCTTTTCCAGTAGTGTATGCAAGTAACCATCATAACGGCAACCTAAATTGAGATTATGCAAATTTGGAAAGAATTTTTCTTCGTGGCAGGATAGAATTATAAAGGTTATAGTAAGTATAATAATTAAATTCATATTTTGTTATAACAAACAGATAGCAATTTATTAAAATAAATACCTATTTTAGGCCTTGATCTTGAAGAGCGTAAACAACTTAGTCCACCTCGCTTCCGTCCACCTGGCTGAGTCCTACCTACTCAATCTTATGAAATAGTATTTTTTTCTTGGAATGGAAAAAATATCTTTTGAAGAGGAGAAAGACAAAAATGATCAAGGTTACCGAAAACTGAATGGAGATTATTTTTTCGAAGCCAATAGATTTTTCAGCTTCACGTGGAAGGGCTAAACTTTCGAGCTTTCCAAAAATAAGAGAAACCGTATTTCTATCAAAAGATTACTATTTTACCCCAAAATATATCTCAAAAATTTGTATTTAAACGTGGCAAATGGATAAGTTGTCAAAACAAAAAAGAAAACTTTCAATGACAGATAGTAAAATAGATGAGCTGTGAAAAATTTGTTTTTCTATCAACTTCAATCAATTCCCTTCCTCCCCAAATATACTGCTACGTCGTACCCAGACGCTATTCGTGTACTTTGTCTACTCAGTATTCCACAAAGATACACACATGAGTTCGAAGGGATGCAGCTAAAGTCTGCGCTTTATTAAGCCTAACAGAAGGAATACAATGAGTGGGACTTGCCTTCAACTGCCCGTCAGAACAATCCTTGGCGCCGTGGATGTCACTCTTGTGGAACCTTCCGTTTCAGAATATACAAGTCCAGCCTGGACTTAAACCGGCTTGTAGTCCGCTCCGATGTTAGGCTCTCCTGGCACCGACTTGCAGGACATCTACACGCCCGGAGGCAAGTCGCCAAGTCTTCTCCTTGCCGCTGATGTCACCTGACTCTGTCCTCCCCCAAACAGGAATGCTGTTTTTGGCGCCTGCCACATGGCAGCGAGGGCAGCTGGAGTCCACCCCTCTTTCCCCAACTTTACTCTAGTATCTTGGCCTTGTCATCCATATAAAAAATACATTGATAATTTGAAAATAAAAAATACACCTTTTCAAAAAGGCTTTTATAAAAATGAACTGAAAAGGAAAACATAAATATTTTGGCACCTGCCACTCAACAAGTAGATTTATATGAGTAAAAAAAAAAAGGGGGGGGGACAACCATAAATTTCGGACTTGATTTGACTTAATATTGCCACGTGGAAATTTAGGAAAGACAAACTACAGAATGACACGGTAATTTATTTAAATCAAAAACAAAACCAGCATGAGGATTTTAGGGATATAAGATAATCAATGAGATAAATTTCCAGAGTAGCAAAATATAAATATCAAAATTAGTAATATTTATATATTATAAAATTTAATAAATACTTTGCTACATAGCCCCTTATCTATGCGAGCTGTGGCCCACAGCTTGCAAATATTGTAGATACTGACATGGATATAACGTGCTTCTTCCAAGGATTCCCTTGGTCTTGAAATTTTGTCCCTAGTAGCTTTGCATATTTTGTCTTGCGGCATAAAGAGCGGCTTCGGCGTCGTATCGTCAATAGGGACATCGTTTTCTTGTAAGGAATCCTTGACTTTGACACGGCGGTGGAATCCTGGAGCCAGTCTTAAAAAATGTAGATCACAGCACCCAAAGCCACAAGGTTTTCTCGGCGGTCTTCAGTTTGTCCTTCCTAATCTACCCAGCATATCCACCAAATGTCTCGCGAAAAATTAGGAAAGACAAACTTCATAATGACACGGCATTTTATTTAAAGCAAGAACAAAACCAACATTTATAAGATAAACAATGGGGGAAGTTTTCAGAGTGGTAAAAATATAAATATAAAAATTAATAATAAGCATATAAAATATAAAAAATACTTTGCTACAATATGAAGCAACTGATTAGCAGGTTTTTATGTTTACTAAATTTGTACATCTACGCTCAAATTATGACTGTGCCCCTTTTATTCTTACAGATATAACTCCATAATTGTTGAATGGTAGTTGCCAAAATATGTTTTTTTTTTTAGTGCATTTTAATGAAAGCCTTTTTTAAAAATATATTTTTATTTAATAATTATATATTGTTATTGTTTCTATACTAGCCGAGTGACCCGGGCAACGCCCCGGGTTTACCCGAAGGACCCGCAGGTGAGAAACTATAGAAGAAAAATTTTAACAAATCAGAAAATGAAATTGCAAACAACAGAACTACACTACTTTAAGGACATGAGAGCACATGCACTGTATCACCATACGTATACCATTTTCAAAGACCCTGCTTAGGATTAAAACTTCTCAGAAGCATAACAATAGTACCAACCTAGAGGTTAACTGGTGTGGATGCATTCCTCTGGGAGTGAGACTATTGAGAAATTCAGTAGGGAGTTATTTTGCTTCTCCGCATTCTAACACTCCAACTGTTAACACTGTGGAAACACTGACTCATGTTTGGTAAGCAATTTCAGGGAAGAAACTATAGACATTGGATTAAATAAATTATTAATTAAATTGCATTAAATAAAAATTATTAGATTTAAATAAATATTATTAGAGTGAAAAAAAAAGAAAGAAATTAACAAATTAGAAAATAAAATTTCGAAAAATACAACTATATTGCAGATAAGATAAGAGGACCTTATTAAAAATACATAAACAAACTGTAATTCGACACTCGATAATTCGACACTTTCGATAATTCGACACTTTCGATAATTCGACACTTTCGATAATTCGACCATTTTAAAAATCAAATTTACAAGGTTGATTGTTGTTTAAATACAACTTTGCTTTTGCATGCATAAACACAGGCTCTTGTAGCAAGAACCCAAATATTATTTATAGTCATAGCAAAAGCAAACTTTAGTGAAAACTGATGCCTCTTCAGTATGAATGGAAGACTGAAATCTGAAGGAGCAGAATATATGGGTCATTTATACTTTCACCAATGCCTTTAGGATCTTTGCGATGGAACGCGTATGGTGTTTCAGCGCATGTGCTCTCATGTCCTTGAAGCACATATACTGACAGTGCCCAAAGTTGAACACACTGTATAGTGTCTGAAATATCTTTGGCCCCTTCGGATACCAACCTTCGCTTCATTCTAGAGAGGCGTTAGTTTTCATGTCATATCTGTAATATAGTTTTGTTGTTTGCAATTTTCTTTTTTTTTTTCCTTTCAAATATGTATCCACTCTGAAATATAGTTTGTAAATTTTTATTCCAATTTATTTTCTTATATATATATGTATTTTTTTTTCATTTCCAAAATATTTATTTATACTTTCACCAATGCCTTTAGGATCTTTGCGATGGAACACGTATGGTGTTTCAGCGCATGTGCTCTCATGTCCTTGAAGCACATATACTGACAGTGCCCAAAGTTGAACACACTGTATAGTGTCTGAAATATCTTTGGCCCCTTCGGATACCAACCTTCGCTTCATTCTAGAGAGGCGTTAGTTTTCACTAAGGTTGGCTTTTGCTATGACTATAAATAAGGCTCAAGGCCAAACCTTGGCTACAAGAGCCTGTGTTTACGCACGGACAACTTTATATGTAGCTTTTTCAAGTGTGCGAACATTGGATAGCATACATGTAAAGATGACCCATATCTTCTGCTCCTTCAGATTTCAGTCTTCCATTCATTCTGAAGAGGCATCAGTTTTCACTAAAGTTGGGTACTTGCTACAAGAGCCTGTGTTTATGCATGCAAAATCAAAGTTGTATTTAAACAATAATCAACCTTGTAAATTTGATTTTTAAAATGGTCGAATTATCGAAAGTGTCGAATTATCGAAAGTGTCGAATTATCGATAGTGTCGAATTACAGTTTGTTTATTTATTTTTTAATAAGGTCCTCTTATCTTATCTGCAATATAGTTGTATTTTTCGAAATTTTATTTTCTAATTTGTTAATTTTTTCTTTTTTTTTTTCACTCGAATAATATTTATTTAAATCTAATAATTTTTATTTAATGCAATTTAATTAATAATTTATTTAATCCAATGTCTATAGTTTCTTCCCTGAAATTGCTTACCAAACATGAGTCAGTGTTTCCACAGTGTTAACAGTTGGAGTGTTAGAATGCGGAGAAGCAAAATAACTCCCTACTGAATTTCTCAATAGTCTTACTCCCAGAGGAATGCATCCACACCAGTTAACCTCTAGGTTGGTACTATTGTTATGCTTCTGAGAAGTTTTAATCCTAAGCAGGGTCTTTGAAAATGGTACACGTATGAAAAGCAGTTCGACTTTGCATGTACAAGTGTGCCAGAGCCCCGTTTGATTACTTGCGCTTGCTGGTGGGGTTGGACTTTTGCAAGAATCAGAAGCCATTGGAGCTTTTTTTTTTATTTTTTCAGAAAAAAGTGCCCAATGCGGGAATCGAACCCGGGTCGTAGCGGTCGAAAACCAACGGCTTAGACCATCCTTCCACCAACCCCCAGTAAAATAAGTAAATAAAAAGAAGACCAAAAATAAGTGATAATAGTTTATTGAATAACAAATAAAAAAAAATCTTTCAGGTGAAAAATTATAGGCATTGGTAAAAAAGTAAACAAGAGAAATAGCCTAGCGGTCAGGGGAGTGAGTCTTCCACGGCCTTTCCGAGGCATGACAGAAGACGCTCAAAAAAAAAAAGGTAAAATAAGAACCAAGCAGAGGAAATCTATAAAACTGAAAGCCAGGACAGGCATAAAAAGAAAATTCCAAGCATGTGAGGAAACAATTGATGAAAAAAAAAAGGATTCAAAAAAAATACTGCAAAAAAGAAACCAGACACAAAAAGCAACAATTGAGTACACAAATACAGCATCAGCCTATTTATGAGATGAAAAAAAAAGACAGACACAAAAATGGAGCTAAATTCAAATGAAAAACTATAACAAATTAATAAAAGAAAATAAGACCTAATCCAAATAATTTAATAAAAAAAAAGCAACAATTGAGTACACAAATACAGCATCAGCCTATTTATGAGAAGAAAAAAAAAAGACAGACACAAAAATGGAGCTAAATTCAAATGAAAAACTATAACAAATTAATAAAAGAAAATAAGACCTAATCCAAATAATTTAATTTAAAAAAAAGTCACACACTATTAAATTATTTGGATTAGGTCTTATTAATGAGAAAAAAAAGATGCCAAAAAAGATAACCAGATACAAAAATTGTGCTAAATTCAAATGAAAAACTATAACAAACACTTATAAAAGATAGAATAAAAGTAATAATTCAATCTACAATTCGAAAAATAATATAACCTGGTGAGTTCCCAGAAAAGGTTAACTTTGGTAGGCGGCGCTGTACGTTGACACCGCCGTACCTTCGAGCCGAACCAACGGCTTAGACCATCCTTCCACCAACCCCCAGTAAAATAAGTAAATAAAAAGAAGACCAAAAATAAGTGATAATAGTTTATTGAATAACAAATAAAAAAAAATCTTTCAGGTGAAAAATTATAGGCATTGGTAAAAAAGTAAACAAGAGAAATAGCCTAGCGGTCAGGGGAGTGAGTCTTCCACGGCCTTTCCGAGGCATGACAGAAGACGCTCAAAAAAAAAAAGGTAAAATAAGAACCAAGCAGAGGAAATCTATAAAACTGAAAGCCAGGACAGGCATAAAAAGAAAATTCCAAGCATGTGAGGAAACAATTGATGAAAAAAAAAAGGATTCAAAAAAAATACTGCAAAAAAGAAACCAGACACAAAAAGCAACAATTGAGTACACAAATACAGCATCAGCCTATTTATGAGATGAAAAAAAAAAGACAGACACAAAAATGGAGCTAAATTCAAATGAAAAACTATAACAAATTAATAAAAGAAAATAAGACTTAATCCAAATAATTTAATAAAAAAAAAGCAACAATTGAGTACACAAATACAGCATCAGCCTATTTATGAGAAGAAAAAAAAAGACAGACACAAAAATGGAGCTAAATTCAAATGAAAAACTATAACAAATTAATAAAAGAAAATAAGACCTAATCCAAATAATTTAATAAAAAAAAAAGCAACAATTGAGTACACAAATACAGCATCAGCCTATTTATGAGAAGAAAAAATAAGACAGACACAAAAATGGAGCTAAATTCAAATGAAAAACTATAACAAATTAATAAAAGAAAATAATACCTAATCCAAATAATTTAATTAAAAAAAGTCACACACTATTAAATTATTTGGATTAGGTCTTATTAATGAGAAAAAAAAGATGCCAAAAAAGATAACCAGATACAAAAATTGTGCTAAATTCAAATGAAAAACTATAACAAACACTTATAAAAGATAGAATAAAAGTAATAATTCAATCTACAATTCGAAAAATAATATAACCTGGTGAGTTTCCAGAAAAGGGTAACTTTGGTAGGCGGCGCTGTACGTTGACACCGCCGTACCTTCGAGCCGTTTTACACGAGTTAAAGCGAAGATTTTGGACATAGTGATTTTTACATTTCGATCTTTTATATTAATATATATACTTACTATTGCGAATTATTTTTCTAAAAACGAACATTATTTTTTTTTAATTATCTGAAACTAACCTAATTCAACTTATCTAAAACTAACCTTATTTAGCGATTAAACTAACATAATTAAACCTATTTGAATCTAACCTCATATACACTTTTACACTACCTTTTCATTTCAAAATTAAATTAAAATAAGTTTATATTAAATAATAACATTTTTAAAAATCGACTTTCTGGTTCACACTTTTGTATCTAATCAATTATGTATTTCTTTATTTCTCTCTATAAAAGTTACGCAATTGTAAACAAAAGAATTGATGATGATAAATGCAAAAAATCTACGATTGTAAAATAGATTAAATTAAAAAATAAAAATAACTGTTAACATTAGGAAAATAAAAACAGGCCTATGACACGAAGAAAAAAATAACGAAAATTTTGGTATATAGATTGTTATGTGTAGTTCAGAATCTTCGGAGGAGATAGCTCATACTTTACAATGGAAAACTCTGTTACGGTATTATCTATATAGATAGTTGGATCAGCTGTGTGGTTATATATATTAATTGCTTATCAGGGGATGATAGTTATTTTATTCAAAATACTCCATTCATTACAAATTTTGTCAATCAGTTGGTCCAGAATGTGAAAGAAAATTATATTAAGAATTTGAATAAATGTTTGTACTATAATAATTTTATTTTCTTCAAACCATTACTAATTGTAATAAAAACTGTAATTGAGATATAGTGATATTTAAATAGATTTCTTTTGATTAATTTTTTAAATTAGTGTTATATGTCTGATTAAAATTATTCAATTTATTTGATCTCTCCCTCTCCTTCTATTTATAATAAAATGGAAAATAGGAAAATTTTACAAATGAAAACATTAAAAGAGATCAAATAATAAAATGAATTTAATAAAATTTTATAAAATACTTTTTTCTTTTAATAAAATTTTAAAAATTTGAATATATCAGTTTAAAGAAGGTATATCATTATATTTTAGTTCATGATAATTGTATCTATTTCAATATATTTCTTTTGAGAGCTGAGGTTTCTTTTGTGTTAGTTTAATGAAGTATTTGAAGCCATTCACGGGCGTATGCAAAATGTTTTAGGGTTATATCCAAAATTGATTAATTTATAAAGATAATTTTGAATAGCAAAGTACAATTATATATATATATATATATATGAAAGGGGGAAGAGAAAAAAAGAGGTGAGGGGGGAGTGGTTTCAAGTTTGAAACAATGTGCTGTTGAAATGAACAAAGAAATTTGTTGCAAAATTATCAAAGTTACAAAATTTTTTATCCTTGCTTATTTTCTCCCTATATATATGTAATATTATTGCAAATGTGATCATGCCGACGTATGGATAAGCTGGCAGTCGTGTACGTGAGACGAGTGTTGATGTTCTTCCCACACGCGGACAACAAGAAGCAGAGGCAGGGCTAGATGTTAGCACCGAGAGTGATCGGGGACAGCCCACGGGACAGAGGTAGAGGCCATGATACAAACTTGGATGCTATCACCGAGACATGTAGAGAGAGCCCGAGTGAGACAGAAGCGGTCTGCCGTTTGACACACCCTAGAACATACTGCTGCTGACCCCCTGCCAAAGCCTGTCCTGTTTTCAGGGGAGGTCTATCAAAAGTCCCTGGAGGGAGGCCCATCTGTTTGGGAGTTGGCATTTTCCTCCTCTGCCCCCAGCTGACTGCTCTTTGAATCTTTATTTTGACGTCACCATTTTAGTTTAAATACAAATAGGAAGTTCAAATACAAATGGTTTATATACAAAATATGGGGTGGTCGTAAATAGAAAGTGTACATTTTAATAGAAGGGTAGGATCTTATAAGGTATCGGCTCTAACTAATTGGAAGATATGTGACATATACTAAAAGTGTCATTATTATACAGTTTAAAATATACTATTGAATGTGCCCCCGGTGATGAAGGTTTGTTTGGGGGAAATGAAATAACATGAATGATGACCTAACAAACCTATTATAAAATCAAAAGAAATAATTTGAGAACAAATTAATTAAAATTATTATTAATATAGGAGAATAAAATAGGACAATAAATTAATGATGACGTCCAACTAAGATATAGAATATGATAAAAGAAAAATACATAAGAATAAATGATAAAATTGAGAAAATATGCAAGATAAAATTAGAAATGCCGTAAAAGTAATTTATTTATAGAAAAAAAATATTGAGAGGCTATTGTATGAAAAAATAACTAAAATAAAAGGATAAAACTATTAAGTTGAACTAAGGTTATAAGTTGACGCAGAGGGTTGATGAGGGTATAGGGGATGTCTGAGTATGTTCCTGCAAAGAAACATATTAATGAGTTCTGCAATGCAGTACGAACTTGTGTTAGTGGGGTACTGTTTTCATTAACAGAACGTTCAAGATGTTCCGTCTGCATTATTAGTTCACACTATCAGGGAGAGGTAGGTAGGTTAAAGAATGTGGAAAGGAAAAGGTAAACGCAAGAGATGTACTGCTGCCAATGATGACGGTACCCGGCTTGTATGATGAGAAAAAAGAAAGAAAGAAAAATGATGATTGGTGATGATAAAAATGAGCCGGGTAATAAAAAGAAAAAAAATCTAGCTGGGTATCCTGAGCTCACTATTGGGAACGATATAGAGAGGAAAGATGTTTCCAGTTGGATTAATAAAATTAAAAAAAAATCTGGTGAGAAAGAATCTCTTGAGGGGAATATATAAGATTGAGGAATGGAGAAAGGGAAGGTATCTGCAAGGGTTGTTCTGTTGCCAATGATGATTTCACCCGACTTGAATCATAATAATAAAAAAAATGATGGGTGGTAGTGATGAGAATGATGAGCCGGATGATAAGAAAAATAATCTAACTGGGTATCCTGAACTCACTATTGGGAATGATATAGCGAGGAAAGATTTCTCATTTTGGTTTAATCAATAAAAAATAAAATAAAAAAAATTGGCGAACAGGAAGCCCTTGGGGTGATGCATGAGAAGGTATGGGTAAGGTAGGTTAGGAGACGATAAAATTAGAAATACGAAATAGAAAAAATATATAATCAAAAAATCTTAAACTATTAAAAAATATAAATGCTGTCAATATATATATATATATACAGTATATAACCCCAAAAGTCCCGCACAACTTTAAAAATTAATAATTCCGCGAATATTTGCGCTAGAGCAATGCGATAAACACCATTGTGTTCAGGATGCAATGGGATTTTTAATGGCAAATAATGAAAAATTCGAAATTGATTTTAGTTACAATTTTATTCGCTAGATGGCGCTCTACCAGAATCAGAGATTCAGCGTCCAAATTGTTTGATAAATTGAAAAATATAACTGAACGACACGTATTTTACCTTTTTGAATACCAGGAAAGAACCCTAAATAATATCAAATGATAAATTTAAAAAATACCATTTCGCCAAAAGTTAGAAGAATTGGTTGACGATTTTTAAATACAATCTGAGATATGTAAAATAGGTATATGCAAATTAAAACATGTAGCAAAAAATATTTATATTTTAGATGGAGTTTTGTGAAATAGATTGAATGTTTGAAAATAACTACTGATATCAATACACGATTTTTGAAATTTTAATATAGTACCAAATATTAAGATGGCACTACTTCGTGCTATAAGGAATGTATAGTTTCTTGACCAATTGGCGACACTTAACTATTTAACTGGATATTTGTCATGATCCAAAAATGAAATATAGAGGGGAGTGACAAAATACACTGGGTTACATTGAAAATGGAACACCAAGAAATAGTGGCCAGAAAGTGATGAAACTCGGCAGACAGAGAGAGACAGGGACGAACAATAAGTGATCTTTATTTCAAAATGATAGTCATAATACAGAGCGTGAACGGCGTCGGTTTAGTAGCAAGTAGGACCACCGCGGACGGCGATGCACGCAACAACACGTCTAGGTAGAGAGTCAATCAGAGTACGGATGGCGCCCTGAGGGATGGCTCTCCATTCCCTCTTAACCATTTGCCACAGTTCGTCTTCTGAACGCGGCTGTGGCAAGGCATGCAAACGGCGTCCAATGATGTCCCAGACGTGCTCGATTGGTGAGAGATCAGGAGAGTACGGTGGCCAGGGAAGCATCTGTACATCTTGCAGAGCTTGTTGGCTAATGCGAGCAGTGTGCGGTCGAGCGTTATCCTGCTGATAAAGGGCATTGGGTACCCCCTGAAGGTAGGGGAGTGTCACCGGTCGCAGCACATCATCAACGTATCGTTGGGCCGTCATAGTGCCCTGAATACGAAGTAAAGGTGACCTGGAATCATACGCGATTGCGCCCCAAACCATGATTCCACGTTGTCGCACGGTGGGGCGTTCCACAATTGCTGCCGGATTGGACCTTTCTCCACGTCGACGCCACACGCGTACACGGCGACTATCACTGGACAAGCAGAAACGCGACTCATCTGAGAACACGACCCTGTGCCATTCCGTCATCCACGTCGATCTAGCCCGGCACCATTCCAAACGTTGGCGCCTATTCGGTGGGGTCAATGGCAGTCTTCTTAGCGGACGGCATGAGTGCAAGTCATTAGCAACCAATCGACGGGAAATGGTTCTTGTCGAGATGGAATGATCTAGGGTGTCTTGCACATGTTGCAGGATGGCGGTACAAGTGGCTTGTGGGGCCGCCATTGCTTGTCGAAGGATACGCCGATCCACACGTGCTGACGTCACTCTGGTTGCACCGATATTCCTATAAATTGCCACATTTCCTTGTTCCAACCATCTTCTCCACAGTCGGTGCACCGTGGACGCACCAAGGTGTGTATTAGCTGCGATTTGACGTATGGACCAACCTGCCCTTTTTCAGTCCGATCACCATGCCCCTCGTAAAAGCGTCTGTCTGCTTGAACTGCCTCCTTTTACGATGACCTGGCATTCTCTGTTATTACACGTGTCTTTTGACACAAGAACAAAATTTCTACAATGATTTTCCTTGAAGAAATAACGACACGAATACTGTCCTTTCTGCAAGTTCCTTCCCTTATATCTTACTCCATGTGCGCACGAGCGCTGCGCATTTTACATCATTTGCATAACTCGGTTAGGCGCGTCTACCCTGAAATTTGCATAATTTTCTGGCCACTATTTCTTGGTGTTCCATTTTCAATGTCACGCAGTGTATATTTGTCGTACTTTATTCCAAATATCCTATGGGTTCGTCAAATGTTATCATTGTTTATTACACTGTACATAATTTTGAAAATGTATCCCCTAAAAAAAATCTTTTTTTTTTAGCTTATTCCTAGTACACGTGGTACAGGCCATGATAATCATGGTGGGTAGTTAGCGACTGCTTTTTACTGTAAGCGCACCACATGTCTATACATGTGAAAGCGGTTCGACTTTGCACTTACAAATGTGTCAGAGCCCCGTTTGGTTACTTGCACTTGCTGGTGGGGTTAGACTTTTGCAAGAATCGGGGGGCCATTGGAGCATTTTTTTTTAAACAGAAAAAAGTGTCCAATGCGGGTTCGAACCCGGGTCGTAGTGGTCGTAAACCAAACGGTTTAACCAGCCTTCCACCGACCCCCCCCCCCCCAAAAAAAAAACAAAAAAAAAAAACTACCACGCTTTTCAACGCAAAAGGTCGATTTAAAAATGATTTTAAAAAAAATCATTTTTAAATCGACCTTTTGTGTTGAAAAGCGTGGTAGTGAAATCATTTTGTATTATTTTTTGCGCAAAATATTTAAAGTTGGGGGGGGGGGGGGATATATATATATATATACAGAGAATATTCCTTATGCTATTTCTTCTAATAAGCGAAAACGTTAAACTAATTGTATACCAGTGTTATTCGAGAAGTTATAACACTTTGGCCTGCACGACATAATATAAGATGTGGGCAAATGACGAACAAAAAAAATTTACTTTTCACAGAAAAAAAAAGAGTCAAGATGTGAGGACAGCATTTATTATTCCCATAACCCAAAACAAAGAGCTGCAAAATATAACACATGAGGTAACTGCCTTCTCTCTTGTATTAGGTCACAATCCTTGCTCAATGTAGCGCCCTTCATTCTCAAACCCCGCCTGCAGACGATAGATGACAGAATGGTCACAATTAAATAGTTGAAATTTATAAAACATGCCATCTGATAGAAGCCTTCAACATGGCCAATGTGGTACGCCGGCTTCGATAAAAACGCGACTTAATGTACCCCCATAACCGAAATTGTAAGGCGTCAAGTCTGGTGATATTGGAGGCCACTGGTATATAAAGTGGCGACTTATCAACGAATTTCACCGAACGTATCCTTCAGCAATTGTTTGGCACCGCGGGAGATATCAGGAAGTCCTCCATCTTGCATGAATGTTATTTCGCTTAGTGCTTGTCTGTCCTTCAATATGGGAATAACCTTTTCTCTCAAAAGTTGAACATAACGTTCACCAGTTTAAAAAACGGTTTTAAAAGTTCTTCCATTGATTTCTTCAAAGAAAAATGGCCCAATAATAAAAGAAGAAGTGAACCCACACAAAACTGTAACTCTGTGCTGATGAAGTGGTATTTCTGTAAAAATCCTAGGTTAGTCTGTTTCCAAAATGAGGCAGATTTGAATGTTAAATTTTCCCTTTAGATAAAAGTGAGCATCATCTGTTCTTAGAACATTTGACAGCCAGTTTTCATCAGTATCAATTTGCCGGAAAACCCATGCAGCGAATTCTTGACGCTTCTCAAAATCGCTGACTTTCAACTCGTGAAAACTTTGAATTTTGTTAGGGTATTTTTATAGAAAAATTCTAAATGTGTGTTCTCTCCAAACTATTCCATACGAAATCCCCGTTTGTCAAGAAACTCGTCTAGCACTTACTTCTCCATACGTGGATAATGTTCCAATAGCTTCAGCATTCTGCAAAACCGTAACAGCCACCGACTTGCATGTCGATGGTCTTCCACTACGAGGTTTTGCTTCCAGAGATCCAGTTTCCTCAAAACTTTTAATCAATCGCTTTAGAGAGTAGCAACTCATTGGTCCTTTACCGCTTCGAATATCTTTAAAGGAACGAAACGCTCGTAAAGCTTCAGTAGCAGATTCTGAATCACAATTTAAAAAATTCACCAAGAGTGCTTTATCCTGTAGTGACGGCATTCCAGGGGAAGGGGAGAAGTCCGACCACACCTCCTTACGGTCCCCCCTGGACCCTTGGAATATTTGACCAAATTCTGGTTCGTTTCCAAGATGACTAACTTTGCAACGGCACCCATTTTCAAATGAAGAGCAAAACTGATATCTCCAGTAATGCTACCGCGTCTGGGGTAACCGCCGCGTCAGGAACTGCAGCTCGAGCTCATGATGAGAAATCTACTACGAGGACACAATTCAATCTACTACAACTCAATATAAATGGTACCCAGAGGAAAATAAAGAGCTGACTTGTCTTCTCTGTGACAACAATGTACATAATACTTGTCCTCAGGAGACAAAATTGAATCAGAATCTGAGATTCAATATCAAAGATTATACAACACTACGAAAGGACAGACCGGGAAAATCGGAGGAGGACTTGCCGTTTTGATTAAAACTTCAGAAATCAAATTTAAGGAAATCGCCTATAATCAGAGGAAGCCTAGAGAAAGCACGACAGAAGCTCAGGCAATAGAAATCTATCTTACAGATAAAACAATTCCAATCATAAATGTTTATCACCACGATAATACTAGCATCAATACAGGCCTGATATAGACATTAAGTGAAGCGTCTTCGGATATAGCAATCATACTTGGTGATTTTAACGCCGAAAGACGTAAAGACTTGTGAATACTTTACTGAAAGGACCACAATATCGAGGCAATGATTGCAGAGAGAGACAAAATCAATGAACTTCTTAAAACAAATAAAACAAAAGAAAACATAAAGGAACTCATTGAAATTAGTCACAAAATAGAACAAGAAATTTGGATATTCAAACAAGAGAGAGAAAATGGGCAGAATTCTGCGAAAAAAATGGATCCAAAAAAGAAAAGCTATCACTGGAATATAATTAGTATTATAAAACAATCAAAACCAACACTAATCCCCCAATACTCTAACCGATATGAATAGCGAGAACGAACAAACAGGTGGCTGAAATAATTGCTGAATATCTTTCAAGCACTTCCAGACTCAGCTATACGAATGAAGGCAGGATATATATAAAATATATATATGAAAAAACGAAAGAAAAAAATAAAAGATAAAATATCAGATGTTGAAATCAATAATAAAAATGGCATATCCTGACCGGGAGCACATGTGCTTTACAGAAGGCATCTGGTGGAACAGAAATAACTAAATATTGATTTAGCCTGTTCCCTGATATTTGGCCAACCCAAATTCTTGATAAATCAAGAAAAGCCATTCACGAACGCGTTTCGCGCTTTTTGGCGCTCGTCAGCTTGGAGTAGGCTGTACCACTGCGACCAAAAAGATTTTTTTTGGTCCCAGTGCCTTCCCGAAAAACCAAGAAATGGGTATTCAAGGCCAAACTTGCGTAAATACGCTTAACACATGAAAAACGAAAGAAAAAAATAAAAGATAAAAATATTAGGTGTTGAAATCAATAATAAAAATGGCATATCCTGACCAGGAGCACATGTGCTTTACAGAAGGCAGAGTGCCATCTGGTGGAACAGAAATAAACTAAACATTGATTTAGCCTGTTCCCTGATATTTGGTCAACCCAATTTCTTGATAAATCAAGATAAGCCATCCACGAACGCGTAACGCTGACGAGCGCCAAAAAGCGCGAAACGCTTTCGTATATTTTGATAATTATTTTACATAAAAGATTAATATATATTTATATAATCTGTTGAATAGTTTCATTGAATAATTAAATTTAATTAATAAATTATTTCTTCGTCACATAGCCTCTTCCTATAGAGAGCATCGACCCGATGCTCAGCAGGAGACTTACGTCGTCAGTCTTAAGAACTAGTACTATGGCCAGGGATATTTTCAGGTGCCTGCGGTGGATGTCTTCTTTCAATTGAGATATCTTCTTCATGAGGACTTGGTAGGTCTATGTTTACGTCAAGGTAGCTTTTTCTAATTTCTACTGTAGTCGGCAAGGGGGAATTTTATAACTTTACGGCCTCACCTCCAATGTGGTCTATCATCTAGTTTTAATGGCGGGGCGTCCAGCTAGATCTTCTAGCAGGTGAGAAATATTGTCTGTTTCGACCGCGATATGAAGTAGGGCTTCGGTAGCGAGTGATTCTTCATTGGGGTCCTGAGATTCAGCTCGAGAATTGTAGGATACCATTGCGTCTTGCTTTCTTTGGAAATAGTCATTTCTCCTTTCCTCATTGTGTCTCTTCCTGTCACGGCAATAGCGGACGACGTGACCTGGGCGTCCGCAGTAGAAACAGATTGGCCTTCCCTCAGTTGTACGCCAATCATTGGTGTCGCGTCTTCCTCCTTGTTTTGGGTATCGAGGTTCAGGGTGCGGTCTTATCGTTTCGGCCTCATATCTGGTATTTTAAAACTGTCGGGGTTTTTCCTTCTGAGGGGGACTTCTCCTAGACTTTGAGATTGGCGCCAGGGTTCTTCCAATCTCCTCCTTTACAATTTCTTCGATTGTAGCATTTTTTGGTTCCTCCCGAGGAGAGCCTAATGCCCGCTGTACCTCCTCACGAACAATTTGCCTAATCGAAGATGACAGATCTTTTCCGTCATCCTTTTCACAGAGAGAGGCTACATTTGGTAGGCGCTCGTACCTGGTTAGGGTAACTCGCCTCAACGGAACGCTTCGACACGGCGACATTCTGTAATGAATTGCTCGGTGCTCTGTACATCCCTCGGTAGGAGTGCTTGTAAAAGCTCCTCAGCTATCCCCTTCATGAGGTGGGAGATTTTATCTTCCTCGCTCATTTGAGGATCAACCTCTTTGCACAAGCACAGGAGATCCTGGATGTAACATTCGGTACTTTCACCTTTTAATTGTGCCCGTGTTTTAAGTTTCTTCTCCGCTTGCAATTTTGAATTTTCTTTTATTCCGAACACATTCTCTAATTGAGATGTGAATTCCTTCCAAGTGTCTGTATGCTTTCTTCGTTGTTCTCAAACCATTTGAGAGCAGTTCCAGACAGATAAAAATAAACTTTAGTAAGACAAAGGGTTTCGTCCCAATGGTTGTACCTTGCCACACGTGCATACCCTTTTAACCATTTTTGGAGATCTTCATCATCATCCCCGAAGAAAATGGAAGGGTTCCTTGGCAGATGTTGAACAACGTAGTTGCTTACCTGAGTACCTTCCTTCTTTACATTCATAGAAGTTTCTTCTGGTTCAACAGAATCAATTTTTCTTTTATTTCTTAATGGGTATCGGTCCAGTCTCTCCACCAGTTGTAGCGTAGAAATCAAGCCTTGAAATATCCTAAGATGTAAAAGTATTTATTGATGACGTCACGGCGACTAGTCTACAATTATTAACAACTCAACTAAACTATCTACAGCTAGAGAATCTTGAGCAAGCAAGCAAAGAGATATTTTGATAATTGTTTTACATGAAGATTAATATATATTTATATAATCTGTTGAATAATTAAATTTAATTAATAAATTATTTCTTCGTCACAATATACAGGGTGATCCAAAAGTCCCGCACAACTTTAAAAATTAATAACTCCGCGAATATTTGCGCTAGAGCAATGCGGTAAACACCATTGTGTTCAGGATGCAATGGGATTTTTTATGGCAAATAATGAAAAATTCTAAATTGATTTTAGTTACAACTTTATTCGCTAGAGATGGCGCTCTACCAGAATCAGCGATTCAGCGGCCAAATTGTTTGATAAATAGCAAAATATTACTGAACGACACGTATTTTTCCTTTTTGAATACCAGGAAAGAACCCTAATAATATCAAATGATAAATTAATAAAACACCATTTCGCCAAAAGTTAGAAGAAATGGTTAACGATTTTTAAATACAATCTGAGATATGTAAAATAGGTATATGCAAATTAAAACATGTAGCAAAAAAAACCTGATATTTTAGATGCGGTTTGCTGGAATCCTCTCAGCTATTTAAATTTCGAAAATAATAATTTTCTGATTTTTTTAAATTCAACTTTCTCTCAGTATCGATTATATTCATTTTAATTCATTTGAAAAATATTTATCTATCTCTGATGATTTATTTTACTCTGGAATGCCGTTGTTGTTTTTGTCGTGTCCAATTAAGAGCCTCAGATGTCTCCATGCATCTCTATCACAGCAGCAGCAGCATTGTCCACTATCTTGGGTGTGTAAAGCAGCTGCTCTGGGTCTATGTCAATTTTCTGCAAGGCTACGGCCATTGCTGGGCATGAGAATATGTGAGTAGGTGTTAGTTCCACACCAGGAGAGTTGTTGCATGTCCTATAGGTTCTTGTGCCATCTGGATGTATTGTCATTTCTTTATAGTGTTTTGTTCTAAGCCGTGTTATAGTTTTTGTCATTTTTCTCTCAGTGTTTATTTCACATTTTGATTTTTTTTTCTTATTTTTGTTCAATTATCTTGTATTTTTCCAAAGCATCAGCGTCAAATATTGGCATTTGTTCTCTTTCCTTTTGCTCAACTTTCTGGCTTCCTTTGCAAATTCAACTGCCCTTTCATTACCCCCGATCCAAACACTGGCATGAATCCATTGTATAATGCAGTTATTCTCCAATGATATCAGTTGAGTAAGTAACGAGTGTATTTTCTGTGTGATTATAGTATTGCCCTTCTGAATTGCTTCTAGATCGGATATGAAGTCGTTGTACGGTATATTATAATTCCTTCTGCTTGATGCAGGGATGGTTGGTTAAGGCATACATCAAGAGCTTTCCAGATAGCTCTCAGTTCATAAGTGAAGTTTGACGAAATCTTTCTTGCTCCTTCTTTTATTTTGATGTATGTTCAATCTTGCAGTATTATGTTAATTCCAGCCCCTCCATTACTCATGGTAAGGTCTGACGATCCATCTGTATATGCTGTTAAATAATTTATCTAATCGCATAAACCAATTGTGTCAAGTCCTTTATTTTTAACTATGTTTTGTTCTCTTTTTTTATTGCAGGGTTCATTCAGGTTAAGATTGATGATTACATTTGATGGCAATGGGGTAGGAAATATTGGTTATTCTCGAATTTGAAATTCATTGTGTTTCATATTTATGCTCTTTCTAATATTGTTGTCGTACTGAAGTGTTGAAGATCTTTTGAGCCTTTCTTTTTGTGTCCAGTTTAAATAGGTTCTATGGGATATGTGTTCGGTTTCTTTAGTTTTTAAGCTATTGGTGAATTTTATTGTTTTTAATTGTCTTCTTCTTTCAAGTAGGTCTAGACCACATTCTCTCTGAATTTTCTAATTTTTGATATTTGAAACAGAACCAGTGATTAATTTGGCCGCTTTTGCTTGAACACTGTCTAGTCTTCTTTTTAGTGATGAACTTGAGGAAGGCCAAACAGGTGGCCTTATTAAGGTGATATATGTTGTTCTGAGAATTTTGGGTTTTGCTCCCCAATTTGTTCCACATAGCCTTCTCAGAATGTTTAGGTTTCTGGTAGCTCTATTTGAGATGCTAATTATGTGTTCCGTAAATCGCAATTCCTCATCAAGTATAACACCTAGGTAATTTGGAGATCTAATTTTATAAATTATATGGTTGTTTATGCTTATTTTGGAGTTAAATTCATGCCTTTTTTCCTGTCAGTGAAGGAGATCTATAGGTTTGTGTTTATTGGGTTCATTGTCATTTTGAGTTTCATTGCCCACTTCTCCAGTCCTCTCATTGATATGTTCAGTATTTATCTGATATTTCTATACTGCTACTTGTGTGCCATATGACTATATAATCTGCATAACAGGCAACCTTTGTGTCTTCAGTGAGGATGGATGTTGTTAAGGTTGTGTCGTAATTAGATGTACAACAACTCAAACTTGACCATGACTCTTTATTTAGCTCTTATTCTTTTCGTTTGGCCAACAAAAAATGTCCAATTTATATACACATATATTCTTACATAATGAGACTAAAGAATGCAAATAATCTTCATCTATTTACATACACAACACATCTCCCCCCTTAATAATACTCCAGTCGGTCTGGGGGTTTCCTGGCTTTCTGAGGTCTAGGACTGCGGACGGGCACTTGCACAGCGGCAGGCTCCGGTTTAGGAGTGCCAGAGGGCACGTGCACAGCAACAGGCCCTGGTCTAGGAGTGCAAGAGGGTACGTGCACAGAAGCAGACTCCTCCTTGTTTCCTGATGTAACCCCTGGAACCTCCTCTACACTTTATTTCTGACTTCCACCTACAGGCTTCTCGTTCTCGAGGAAGTATCAAATTTCTTGTTTCCATTTGTTTCTTTCTCACAGGTCGCAATTGATTGATATGCCTCTTATACACGACGCCCTCGCAACTTATAAGGTAGTGACGGTAGCTCAATAATTTCAAAATGGTACCTTTTTACCGTTTAGGTCCATTTGCATAGTTGCGGAAATAAACCTCGCAACCTGTAGTAAACTGCTCCTGCCTTCTTACGGCCTCATGGAATACCTCTCGCGGATTTCTTATCTTGGTATTAAATTCGAGAATCTTGATCTTGAACTTCTCTTCATTAGCAGTTCCGCGGGGGAATTCTTTTATTACAGTTTGGGGGAATGCTCTATGAGCAAATAGGAATCTTTGTAGATTCGTCTCTATATCATCCTTCCCATTATTCTTTCTCAAAAGGTTTTTAAACTCTCTTACATATCTCTCAGCTAAACCATTTGTACTAGGATTATACGGACTGGTCTTAGTGTGGCGTATACCATTCATTTTATTAAATTGCTCGAATTCACCGGAGACAAACTGTCTTCCTTATCTGTAACCAAAAATTAGGGCAATTCAAATCTGGCAAAAAATTCTCTAAGATGATTTATAATCGTTTTGCTGGTAATATCTTTGATGATAAAAATTTCTATCCACTTTGAGTATGCGTCCACGAGAACCAAAAACATTCTTCCCATGAACGGACCCGCTAGATCAAGATGAAGTCGATGCCACGGTTTTTCGGGCCAAGTCCATTCCGAGATGGCAGCCGGGGGAATGCTTGCCGATTCTTGGCATACTCTACATTCTCTAGTTAACTCCTCGATGTTACTGTCTATGCCTGGCCACCAGAAAATACCGTCTGGCAATCATCTTCATTTTAACAATCCCCATGTGTATTTCATGCCAGTCATTTAAAATTTAAGATCTTAATTTTTGGGGAATTACCACTCTTTCACGCCATTGAAGACAACCAAACTCCAAACTTAATTCCTCATTGATCTTATAATGAGGAGCGATTGGGTTTTCTCTCGGTACCCATGTGAATTTCCACACACACACAGTTGCATTCTCTAACATTCCTTAATACTATAGGCAGTATTTTATCTTGGGGCGTCTCATATGCCACCTCCATAAAAGAGAACGGTACCTCATTCAAATTCCTGAGAAGAAGTACCTGGTCTTCATCAAGAGACTCTTTGACACTCGATTCTAAAGGAAGACGTGACAATGCGTCAACATTGGAATTATCACTAGTTTTTCGAAATTCCACAGTATAATTAAATGTGACTAATTTTAAGGACAATCTTTTAATTCTGGATGATGCACATATGGGAATTGGTTTTAAGAGGTGAAAATATATGAATTAAGGGTCGGTTGTCTGTGACCAATAAAATTTTCGTCCCAGTAAGTATTGTCTGAATTTCTCAACGCTAAAAGTTATGCTCAACGCTTTTTTTTTCTAGTTGAGAGAAACGTTTTTCCGCTTCAGTTAATGTTCTAGAAGCAAAATCTATAGGGCATTCTTCCTTTCTATCATTTCTATGACTCAGAATTACGCCTAGTCCATAGTCCATTAATAATGATTTACATTTTAAAAATAACATTCGATATTCTTTCGTCCAATTCCATCTACAATTTTTATTCAAAAGTTGATAGAAAAGTGCTAAAATGTTTGCTATTTTCTTTATGAATCTATAATAATAAATTAAGAGTCCTATGAAAGATCTTAATTGCGAAACATTCTTTAGATTCAGGCGCCTCTATCACTGCTTTAATTTTATTTTCTAAGGGATGCAGTCCATATTTATCCATTTAAACCCTAAATATTCCACCGATTTCTTTTTAAATTTACATTTATATCTGTTTAAATTTAAACCTTTTTCTAGCAATCATCTAAACACTAGATCCAACTTTTGTTCATGATCTTCAAAGTTTTTTCCTGCAACCAAAATATCATCTATTTAGCAGGCCACACCTGGCAAATCAGCAAATAGACCTTCCATAATCCTCTGAAATTTATTTGGTGCTACCGCTACGTCATATGGTAGTCTTTTATAAGAAAAGAACCTCTTTGTTGTGTTTATATCAACAACAGCTTTGGCTGCTTCCGCTAACATTACTTGTAAGTAAGCCTGTGATAGGTCTAGAGTCGAAAATACGGTGCTTCTAGATAATTTTAAAAAGATCTCATCGATCGATGGAAGGGGATACCTATCTAATTCTATTGCTTTATTAGCTGTACATCTAAAATCACCACATATCCTTACACTACCATCTTTTTTAATACCGGTACTATTGGAGCGGCCCAATATGCATGAACTATAGGTTATAAAATGCAAGAATTCACTAAACGATCAATTTCATTCTCTACTTTGTTTTTTAGAGAGAAAGGTAAACCTTTCTGGCCTTACAAAACACAGGAGTCACATCCTTTTTTTAATTAAAATTTATTTTAACATCTTTTAGACAGCCCAAATCTTTGTTAAACAAATCTGTATATCTATCAATCAAACTATTTCTATTAGATTCATTATTTAAATTTTTAATGCTAAACAATCTAGAATAATCAAGTTTTAACTGTTTAAGTCATTCTCTTTCTAACAAAATCACCTGGATTTTTCATTCACAATTATTAATCGTAAATATTGGTTGGCTTCTTTTACAAAAACATTTATTTGCCCTATAATCTCTATTGATTTACCACAAAAGGATTTTAATCTTAAATTTGTTGGTAATAATTTTTTACCTTGCCAATAAATCTTATAAATATCTTTAGGTATTAACGTAACTGGACTTCCTGTATCTATTGTAAAGCACAAAGAATATTCATCTACTGTTAAATTTATTGTGGCATCAGTTTCGCCCTGTACAGAATATATAGAATCCTCTTGTACAAATTTACATCCCCACATTTTTTTACTAGCTTTCCAGACCCTACTTAAATGACCCAGTTTTTTACATTTTAAAACAAGTCTTTGTTCTATGAGGGCAAACAGAGGCCACGTGTGAATGTCTTTCACCACATCTATAACACATTATTTCTCCCCTTTGCCTGAGAGGCCTATGCAGCACCATACTATTATTGTACTCACCCTTTTTATCTTTTCCATTCACAGGGGATATCTTGGCCACTAATTTATCTTGTAATTCTCTTGTATTTATCTGCGCCAGTTCGAACGAGATCGCCACTGCAAAACTTTATCCAGGGTGACATCGTCGTTTTCTTGTAGTAGCTTCTTTTGCAGGCTTTCCAACTTGATTCCAGCCACAAAACGGTCTCGCATTATGGTTCCCAGCATATCGCCGAAATTACAATTTATTGCTAAATGTTTCAATTCTCTAAGATATTCCGAAATTGATTCCCCTTCCTGTTGAATTCTCTTTAAAAATCTGCATCGCTGTGGTATCACCTTCTTCTTTGGATCCAAATGCAGCTTAATTCTTGAATGATAGTATCATAGGGTTGATCTGTCATTAGACCAGGAAGAAAGTGTCGTTTCCCTGCTTCAAAGTTTCCGAATCTGGTAGCGAGGTAAAAATCAGCACTTTAATCTCCTCCTTCAGATGCCTAAAAGAAAGCCTCAAATTTTTGTACAAAAAGATCGAAGTGTCCTCCACTGGGCTATAGCATCTAAAAGGTACTATTAACTTTGAACTTGTCATGCTGATCTTTTCTACTCCTATGTTTTCTTGATCCAGATAGTTCAAAAGATGTATTTGTTATACATGCATAGACGCCGTTTTCCTCAGCTTTTTACTGGCTCTGTAGATCGCGCATCCTCGTCGCCACTTTTGTTGTGTCGTAATTAGACGTACAAGAGCTCAAACTTGACCATGGCCAACAACAAATGTCCAATTTATATATACATATATTTTTACATAATGAGGCTTTAAATAATACAAATAATATTCATCAATTTACATAAACAACAACATATAGCGAGAAGAGTAGAGGACTGAGCACAGATCCCTGAGGTACACCAGCCCATGTTCTTCGGTCCTTGGATAATGCTCCATTGACCCGTCCTTTATCCTTCTTCCCCTTAAGAAGTCTGCAATACAGATTAAGATTTTTCCTTTTGCTCCGATGTTGTGCAGCCTTTCAAGTAATTTCTCCCTTCACACTCGATCAAAAGCTGAGGTCATATCCAGGAAAACGGCCGTTGTCTTCTTTGGCGGTTTTTTCCTAGAAATATATTATTGATTGACAGAAGTAGAACAGTTGATCAGTTGTACAGTGTCTGGATCTTTAGGCAGTTTGGTAGAAGCTTATTTTATTAT
The DNA here is from genome assembly GCA_030710605.1 of Cordylochernes scorpioides. Taxonomy (NCBI): domain Eukaryota; kingdom Metazoa; phylum Arthropoda; class Arachnida; order Pseudoscorpiones; family Chernetidae; genus Cordylochernes; species Cordylochernes scorpioides. The sequence continues at coordinate 186,603,611 of CP092863.1, read as the reverse complement.
TGTTAGTGAGCCAGACTATGAGCCTACAGTGGATAATTCATTCTGTTATTTTACAAAGTATGCTGGTAAGAGCAATTGGCCGATAGTTCTTGCATTCCTTGGCATCTTTGTTTGGTTTCAGTATTGGCACTATAATTGATATCTTCCAATTCTTTGGTAGTTTACCAGTTTACCATGAAATCTTCAGTATTCGTAGGAGTTGATTTTTAGCTTTGTCTCCAAAGTGTTTAATCATTTGACCAAATATTAGAGCATCTCCAGGTGACATCTTGTATTTAACTTTCTTATTGATGAGTTTAGCTCATTCAGTGTGAAGTCTCTCGAGTAAATATCTTGTGTTGATGATAATTTCTTGCTTGTTTAACTAACCTGTTTACATTATTTTTTAGAGACCTGCCTTCATTCGTATAGCTGAGTCTGGAAGTGCTTGAAAGATATTCAGCAATTATTTCAGCCATCTGTTTGTTCGTTCTCGCTATTCATATCGGTTAGAGTATTGGAGGATTAGTGTTGGTTTTGATTGTTTTATAACATTGATTATATTCCAGTGATGGCTTTCCTTTTTTGGATCCATTTTTTTCGCAGAATTCTGCCCATTTTTCTTGTTTGAATATCCAAATTTCTTGTTCTATTTTGTGACTAATTTCAATGAGTTCCTTTATGATTTCTTCTGTTTTATTTGTTTTAAGAAGTTCATTGATATTGTCTCTCTCTGAAATCATTGCCTCGATATTGTGGTCCTTCCAGTAAAGTATTCACAGGTCTTTACGTCTACCTCTAGGTATCGATACTTTTGCAGCTTTGGATATGTTCGAAGAGAATTTTTACAATTTTTTGTCAATCGTTCTGTGATTTAATTCTTCGTTGCACAGTTCTTCAAGCTTTTCTGTGAATTTTTTTCCAGTGTTCTTTTATTCTGTTGGAAATTCTCAATTTTGAATTTTAGGGTTGTTAAAATTGGTCTGTGGTCACTGATTGCACTTTTCAGAATTTTCCATTGTGTTGTGGGTGCGATTTTGTAATTTATCGCTGTGATGTCTATTGCGGATTCTGTGCCTGTGGACTTGGATAGATAGGTGTTTTTTTCGTTATTTAACGGTGTAAGGTCGAGGTCGGTTAGCATGTCCTCAACCTGCTGACCTTTGTTATCCTGGACAGGTGATCCCCAGGTTGGTCTTTCGGCGTTAAAATCACCAAGTATGATTGCGATATCCGAAGACGCTTCACTTAATGTCTCTATCAGGACTGTATTGATGCTAGTATTATCGTGGTGATAAACATTTATGATTGGAATTGTTTTATCTGTAAGATAGATATCTATTGCCTGAACTTCTGTCGTGCTTTCTCTAGGCTTACTCTGTTATAGGCGATTTCCTTAAATTTGATTTCTAGAGTTTTAATCAAAACGGCAAGTCCTCCTCCGAATTTTACCGGTCTGTCCTTTCGTAGTGTTGTATAATCTTTGATATTGAATCTCAGATTCTAATTCAATTTTGTCTCCTGAAGACAAGTAATATGTACATTGTTGTCACAGAGAAGACACAAGTCAGCTCTTTATTTTCCTCTGGGTACCATTTATATTGAGTTGTGGTAGATTGAATTGTGTCCTCGTAGTAGATTTCTCATCATGAGCTCGAGCTGCAGCTCCTGACGCGGCGGTTACCCCAGACGCGGTAGCATTACTGGAGATATCAGTTTTGCTCTTCATTTGAAAATGGGTGCCATTGCAACGTTAGTCATCTTGGAAACGAACCAGAATTTGGTCAAATATTCCAAGGGTCCAGGGGGGACCGCAAGGAGGTGTGGTCGGACTTCTCCCCTTCCCCCTGGAATGCCGTCACTACAGGATAAAGCACTCTTGGTGAATTTTTTAAATTGTGATTCAGAATCTGCCACTGAAGCTATACGAGCATTTCGTTCCTTTAAAGATATTCGAAGCGGTAAAGGACCAATGAGTTGCTACTCTCTAAAGCGATTGATTAAAAGTTTTGAGGAAACTGGATCTCTGGAAGCAAAACCTCGGAGTGGAAGACCATCGACATGCAAGTCAGTGGCTGTTACGGTTTTTCAGAATGCTGAAGCTATTGAAACGTTATCCACATATGGAAAAGTAAGTGCTAGACAAGTTTCTCGACAAACGGGGATTTCCTATGGAACAGTTTGGAGAGAACACACATTTAGAATTTTTCAATAAAAATACCCTAACAAAATTCAAAGTTTTCACGAGTTGAAAGTCAGCGATTTTGAGAAGCGTCAAGAATTCGCTGCATGGGTTTTCCGGCAAATTGATATTGATGAAAACTGGTTGTCAAATGTTCTAAGAACAGATGATGCTAACTTTTATCTAAAGGGAGAATTCAACATTCAAAACTGCCTCATTTTGGCAACAGAAAACCCTAGGATTTTTACAGAAATACCACTTCATCAGCCCAGAGTTACAGTTTTGTGTGGGTTCACTTCTTCTTTTATTTTTGGGCCAATTTTCTTTGAAAAAATCAATGGAAGAATTTTAAAACCGTTTTTGTAACTGGTGAACGTAATGTTCAACTTTTGAGAGAAAAGGTTATTCCCATATTGCAGGACAGACAAGCACTAAGCGAAATAACATTCATGCAAGATGGAGGACCTCCTCATTTCTCCCGCGGTGCCAAATAATTGCTGAAGGATACGTTCGGTGAAATTCGTTGATAAGTCGCCACTTTATATACCAGTGGCCTCCAATATCACCAGACTTGACGCCTTACAATTTCGGTTATGGGGGTACATTAAGTCGCGTTTTTATCGATGCCGGCCTACCACATTGGCCATGTTGAAGGCTTCTATCAGATGGCACGTTTTATAAATTTCAACTATTTAATTGTGACCATTCTGTCATCTATCGTCTGCAGGCGGTGTTTTAGAATGAAGGGCGCCACATTGAGCAAGGATTGTGACCCAATACAAGAGAGAAGGCAGTTACCTCATGTGTTATATTTTGCAGCTCTTTGTTTTGGGTTATGGGAATAATAAATGCTGTCCTCACATCTTGACTCTTTTTTTTTCTGTGAACAGTAATTTTTTTTGTTTGTCATTTGCCCACATCTTATATTATGTCGTGCAGGTCAAAGTGTTATAACTTATCGAATAACACTGGTAAACACAATTTTACCCCTTATGTTTAGTTTATCGCTTTTCGCTCATTAGAAGAAATAACATAAAGAATATTCTCTGTATCCCCCCCCCACTAACTTTAGAAATTCTGCGCAAAAAATAATACAAAATTATTTTACTACCGCGTTTTTCAACGCAAAAGGTCGATTTAAAAAATGATTTTTTTGAGGGGATACATTTTCGAAATTATGTACAGTATAATAAACAATGATAACATTTGACAAACCCATAAGATATTTGGAATAAAGTACAACAAATATATATTGACACTCTCCCCTCTATATTTCATTTTTGGATCATGACAAATATCCAGTTAAATAGTCAAGTGTAGCCAATTAGTCAAGAAACTACACATTCCTTATAGCACGAAATCCTATTAGTAGTGCCATCATAATTTTTGGTACTATATTAACATTTCAAAAATCGTGTATTGATATCAGCAGTGTTTTTCAAACATTCAATCTATTTCATAAAACCCCATCTAAATTATAGATATTTTTTGCTATACATGTTTTAATTTGCATTTACCTATTTTACATATCTCAGATTGTATTTAAAAATCGTTAACCATTTCTTCTAACTTTTGACGAAATGGTGTTTTATTAATTTATCATTTGATATTATTAGGGTTCTTTCCTAATATTCAAAAAGGAAAAATACGTGTCGTTCAGTTATATTTTTCAATTTATCAAACAATTTGGCCGCTGAATCGCTGATTCTGGTAGAGCGCCATCTAGCGAATAAAGTTGTAACTAAAATCAATTTCGAATATTTCATTATTTGCCATAAAAAATCCCATTACATCCGGAACCCAATGGTGCTTACCGCATTGCTCTAGCGCAAATATTCGCGGAGTTATTAATTTTTAAAGTTGTGCGAGACTTTTGGATCACCCTGTATATATATTAGAAATGTTTATATATTATTTTTTGTAATAAAAAAACTAGATACTTTTCCGCCCTCGAGTAGAGTCTTGCGGTCTAAGGAATGATCCTAGAATGCATTCACCGATCGCTATAGAGATATATAGGAAGGAAGCTTTGTAGTTAACTCCGCTTTGTTGACCGGGCAATTACTCAGGCCGTTAATGTTACAAACAATGGAAAGGACAATTTTCTTCTTCCTTTGTTTTAAGTCACATTACTCTCACTCAATTCGGGAAAATAAAGCGTCATTCACCTTAGAGGATATGTCTGTAGTCGTCGGACTGAGGCAAATTCTTATCAATTATCATTTTGAGGTGAATATGTAATCAATAGTTGGGTATAGCGGCGTGTATTATCGCGGCAAGATGGTAGAATATGGCTTTTGTTTATAGTTTCATCATGCAACCAGGACTATTTCTTTAATTGATTCCCTCATAACACAGTATTTTAAAAATATTTTTCTCTTGTTATAATTATAGTGATATAATTTTCAATGATTTATAGATTTAAGTTTTCTTTTTATGTTAAATTATTTAAATATTTCAATATTCAAAAGTATATATGCGTTTACAATATACTCAATGAATTTCAAACGTAATAGTGAAACTTTTATGAAATGCCCTTGCTAAATAATCTTAAATTGTAGTCATATTTACGGTGAAATTTCGGTGAGTTAGCGAGATTTATGCAAATTTGAACTTTTAAATTACCCTTTATTGAATATCTTTCAGCTTAAAAGAAAGACAATATTTTAACTAAAGTTTAAAAGCGGAGTTATCAACAAAGAATTATATTCTAATCACAATTCATGCAGCAAGTTATTAGCAATATATTTTTACTTATGAGCTTAATATATAACAATATTTATTGAAGAGCGCTGCTCGATATATTTACGTCTATGTAAGTATGCATAAGACGCGTACATTAATTTCCAGAACTCTTTTCTGTATTAAAAATAATAAATAGAGCTGATATTATAATTTTCTAGATATGCCTCTCCTGCCTCAAAACACGTGTTGCCTTCCTTTTATCCAATTGTAGAAGAAGGAGATAAAATCATCTTTTGAGAAGCTCCTCAAGTATGCCTTCGATTCAATTTGTATCATAATCAATATTGTCAAATCTCCTTCCTTTTAATTTCATTTTCAATTCAGAATAGAGGAAAACGTCATTAGGGGCAAATTCGGGGAATTAAGTGGGTGAGGGAGCTGTGTGGTTGAATATTTCGCCAAGAAAGGCAAAACAATATGGGTTGTGTAGGTCGCGCATTATCGACGTGAAGTATCCTGTCATTGTTTTGCCATCTTTCAGGTCTTTTAAGGCGCACTGCCTATTTCAAGCGTTTCATTATCTCAAATAAACCTCTTGATTATTTTACGTCTAAAAGGAATATATACACGGCGAACCAAATCGTTAATATCGAAAAATGTAACAAGCAATGTCTTTGGAATCTGAAAACCTTGCCTTTTTGAGCTTTGGTTCCCCTCTTTCAATACATTGGCTGGATTGGCATTTAGTTTCCGGGTCATACTGATACACCCAGGTCTCATCTACGGTATTGATTTTTTTATTCCCCTCTGGATCAATCCGAGTCATTTCGGACCTCCAACCCCCTTTTGTTTCTATTTTTAGAATCCGGGGAGAATATTTTGAAAACATCCGAATATTGTCTAAATTTTTTGCTACTTGTTAAAGACACTGTCCTACAGATATCCCGGTCTGTTAAGATAAGTCTTTAATATAAATTCTTATGTTAGCTTTGATTAATTCCCTTATTTTCAGCTTGTGTTTATCTCGCAATGTTCTTGGACGCCCAGTATGTTGTTCATCGTTTACCTCTTCCCGACGTGGAAACCATTCAACGGGATAAAGAAGAATTGACAAATTCTTTTTTAATCAATTCATCCACCTCAGTATAACTTTTATATCAATTCAAAACGAAACTAATGCAGATTCTTCTCTGTTTGAAAACGGCCATTTTACAAATAGAACGGTATAAGGAAGTTGTTCTGTTTTTTTTTTCTTAAATCGGCGCGTACGCCATGAGATTTGTGCTTTAAGTCACGTATGGTAAAATGTTCAGCTTTTAAAAAATATATTTTTTAACCAGTGCTGAAAATCATACAATAAACGCACCTTGTACTTCTGCATTCCTATAAGATTATCCTATTTAATTACTAAATAACCCATGACATTATCATTTGGAACAATCACACACTTTTCATTAAATGATAATATTCTTGGATATTTAGCAAAAGCCTTTAGAAGAATGAAGACATTAAGAAATGTTTATTTTATTTTGGGAATTTCATTTTTATTTTATTTTATTATTACAGAAGCACGAAGTCTATCAGACTATTGTGCTATCGTAAAGTTAGAGGCTGCCTGGCCGTTTTCGAACAGAAAAGAATCTGCATTAGTTTTGTTTTGAATCGATATAAAAGTTATACTGAGGTGTATGAATTGATTAAGGAAGCTTTTGTCAATTTTTATTTATCCTGTTGAATGGTTTCCACGCTTCCAAGAAGGTCAGGAATAGGTAAACGATGATCATTGCTGACATCGTAATGGCATCGGTAGATAAAAAGGCAATCTTAATTGATGGAATAAAAGTCTGGGGACGCTATATAGATGATATTTTCGCAGTGATCCGCAAATAAAATCTTAAAGAAATCATGGTCATGTTGAATAATTAAGAAAGAGAAATAGAATTCACGGTCGAGATAGAACGAGAAGGATTTTTATCATTCTTAGATGTAGGACTAACTTGCAAAGTAGATGGTTCTATTATGACCAACGTTTTCAGAAAGCCAACAGACTGTGGGATACATCTAAATTTCAATTCCAATAATCCTATAATACATAAAAGACAGGTGATAAAATCTCTTGTACAAAGAACCAAACAGGTATGCACAGATCGAGATATTTATAAAAAAGAGATAATGAAAATTAGAGAACTAGAACAATCTGATTATCCAATTGGTTTCACCAACAAATGGATTAGAAGATATTAAATATATAGGCCAAATTCAAATAGGAATATAGACGATTACAATAATACAAATATTCCATATATTAGAGATGTCGACAACAAAATATCTAGAATTTTGAGAAATTTTAATTATAATATTTGGTATAGTGCGGGGACAAAAAGAGAATTTTCAATTAGATATAACATAATGAAAGATAGAATTAACATAACAAAACCAGATAATGTGATTTATGGGATTAAATGCACAGAAATTGACAAAATTTATGTAGGAGAAACCGGCCGTAATTTAGAGACCAGGATTAAAGAACACCAACAGGGTTTAATTGTGAGAAGGGCGTTAAGCAAAATTGGGGAACATGCATTATATTCAGGACATAGGCCAGATTGGAATGATATTGAGATATTTCACAGAAATATAAAATTAAAAAAATATATATTATTTTTAGAGGGATGGGTATCACGGGAAATTCTATTTCTCTTTCTTAATTATTCAACATGACCATGATTTCTTTAAGATTTTATTTGCGGATCACTGCGAAAATATCATCTATATAGCGTCCCCAGACTTTTATTCCATCAATTAAGATTGCCTTTTTATCTACCGATGCCATTACGATGTCAGCAATGATCATCGTTTACCTATTCCTGACCTTCTTGGAAGCGTGGAAACCATTCAACAGGATAAAGAAAAATTGACAAAAGCTTCCTTAATCAATTCATACACCTCAGTATAAATATATTCGAAGATATTCCGCAACAGTACAATTCGTTTTTAAATTTAAAAGAGTAGTTAAAATGGTAGGTATGAATTGTACATAATAGAAATAGATTTATTTATACTATTGTGAAATCTTTGTAAATATTATTAGATTTTTTATATTTATTTTTGTGTTATAATTTCTCATTATATAAGTTTATATAATTTATTCAAAAGATTATAGTCTTTTGTGAGTTAAATATTTGTTTTTTTGACTCGTGCTTTAGATGTTGTACAAAATTCCAAACACCGCGTAAGAAGCCCTTGCAGCCTTAGAATAATTTCTAACGCTTTGCCTAATGTTTTAATTTTTGTTCGCTCCTGACGAGGACAAATGATTTTTGTCGAAACGTCGAGACAATAAAAAGATTTACATGCCGAAGTGTCTTTTTTTTTAAGAACTATTTTGCAATGTTAAAATTATTTACATATATATATTATTTATATATATATAGTGTAAAAACTATAAAATAAAAATATAACAGTGATTCTACATTTAAAACTCAAGGAGCAAACTGATAAGAATGATAAATCATATCAAGTAGATTTGGTTAGATTAGCAAGCTAAATCTAAATTAATTATAACAATAAATAGTTGTATAGTTTTATAGTTAAGTTTTCTATTAAAATTATCTTCATTATTTTGATTATTTAAATTCAAATTATAAAATTTGTAAATTGTTATTATTTAGTATAGATAGAGAGAGAAAAAAAAATCCTTTACTTCTAACACATCATCTAGTTAATTATATATTTATAATTAATAACAATAAAATTTAACAACGTAACGTCTTTTGCATCGGCTTTTACACGTCATTTAGACATACTCTAATCCTATATATAGAATAATAGAAGTGAGAATATATATAATATTATACATTTTAGTAGTTAGAGAAAAGAGAGAAAGACAGAACCATGCACTTTTAATCAAACTAATAATTAGAAAACAAAAAGTTTTGTAAAGAAGGTAGATAAGATTGTTAGTATATATATATTTATTTTTATAATTTTATATTTTATCCTTTTTTTTTTTAAATGATTTTTTAAATTTTTTTATTTTAAAATATGAAAATAAATAGTTGTATTTAGTAATATATCTATACTATTAATTAACTTTTGTTATAAGTTTGGTTATTATGTTTTGAAACCCTAATGGTAGACCAGACATATACAAAAAAAAATTAAATTGGAGTAATTATTGAAAAAAGAGATCTGCTGAACCGGGAATTCTCAAATAGAAGTTCAGCGGCGTTTCATCCCTTCTCTATTACGTCATAGACCTCTTTTCAACCGGATTTTATGTGTTAATATAAAGTTACTTCAGTGAAACATTTATATGAACAGATATAACAAATATAAGTGTTAACAAATTCCAAATGTGAACCTACCTTGCCCGCGACGCCTTCAACTGTAAACATCTATTTCTGGATGACACATGTTGTGGGGGGGGGGACAAAATTAGACCGTTTGTTCTGAAGTTTTAGAACAACAAGACATTCAAAGAAGAAAGAAAAGATAGTTAAGGGAAGAAAACCAAACTTTATAATCTTTACAGCCAGTTATATTAAAATAACTGATTCAACACTTATTCATCTTTCAATATTCCTTTAAAAAGGCAAATTATTAGAGTTTAATAAAGCTATTAAATGTGAAAATTCACTTTTATTTAGTTTCCATTTTCCTCCCCAGAAATTGGAGATTAAACAAAATGAATTCTATACAATATTACTTTAAACATCTTGTGAAAAAATCTTCAAATCAGTTATTTAATTTAAGTTTAACTAATTGTTAAAGATTATAAATTTGTATTAGTTATTATTGAGAGAAATTATAGAAAGTTGATTTAATAAATGGATACTTCCATTTATTTTTTTAAAAGTATTTTATAATAGATATACTGTTGAAATATTTTACTTGTCTGATACTAAATTTGTTTTTAATAAATTCAATGTTTAAATTTTTAACATCTTCTATGAAATTTTCTAATATATTATTTATTCTATAAAATCTTAGAAACTGTCCAAAGTATATACCTTTACAACAATTTAATGATATATTAGAATTCATATTACAGTATTTTATAATATTGAAATTATAATTACTTTTTTTTATTATAAATTTTAATAGCATTATTTGTAAGGTCTATATTTAGGTCTAAAAAGGTAACTTTTTTGTTTCTATAAATTTTTTCATTGTTCTTAAGTTTCAAGTATTTAGGATGAATTTTAGGTATTAAGTTTTTGAACTGTGGATTATTAAATATTATGATGTCATCTACATAACGGAACATTTGCCAGTTAACATTATTTTGTAGAAAGTATTCTCTTTCGTACCAGAATAATATTAAGTTTGCTAATAAAGGACTTGAAGATGTTCCCATGGTAACGCCTTCTGATTGAATATATATTTTATTTTTAAATTCTATATAGTTAAAATTTAAAAATGTTTCCAGTAGAGTTTTTGCTTTTTTAAGATCTAATTTAATTGTTTTATATCTGTTATGAATAATTTTAATGTGGAAAGTTTTGTCATTAATGATTTCGTTAAATAAATTGGTTATTTTATTATTTAGATCTCTTAAATTTATTTTAGAATATAGGTCCTCAAAGTCAAATGTGTGTACTGTTTCAATGTTTGTCCAATTGTTCATTAAATAGTTAATGATTTTTTTATTTGAGTCGATAAATTTATAATTATATTTATTAGTTAATTAATTTATAATAAATTGTAGTGTTGAAGCTAATTGTATATCAATGTTTTTTATAACTGAATTTATACCAGATGTGATTGTTCTGAAAGAAATAGGTTTTTTGTGTAGAGTTTAGGAATTATATAGAACTTTGGTATGTTTGGATTTTTGTAGTGATTATAAATTTTTAGTGAATTTTCAAAGTTTTTGATGTCTTTTTTGATTTTTGTGGCTGTAGTCCTTCTGTAATTTAATTATATTTTCTTTAAAAGAAGGAATATCTGAATTAGGTTTTGTGTATTCAAGTGTATTATTATAATAATTTATAATTTCCTTTTTAATATTATGTTTCCATTCCAGAAAAGTAAATTCTGGAATACTGTATTTTATACTAGTTTTATTTATGAAAATATCTATCTCTTTTAATATAGATTTAATTATATTATTATAATTGTGTTTAATTTGAGGTATATATTTATACCCTTTATTTAAAATATCCTGATATTCTGGATTTAAAAAAGAAAAATTGCTAGTTAATATATGACCTGAGAACTTATATCTATCAATATAGTTGTTGCAATTACATTTAATTTTTTTTAAATTTGCTAAATTATTAATAAATTGGTTATAATTGCAAACTAAATTACCTATATTTTTGTTGTATCTCCAGATTGTTTTGAAATTTAAATTTTTTATAGGGAAAAGATTATTAATGTTTTGGTTATTAAAAATATCATTAAACTTAATATGATTAAATAAATTGTTATTAAATTTAATGATAATATTAATGTTATTAGTAGATTGTTTAATTTTTCTGTATTTAAAGATGTCGTGTGTGATATCTATTAATCTGTTAGTCAGATTATGAATTTTAATATATTCTATAAGTTTGATGAATTTATTATTATTTAGTTTAAATAATGTTTTTTAATAAATTTATCGACGAAGTTGTTAGTATACATTTGTTTTGGGTCCAGTAATTCTTCAAATTCAATGTAACCTATTATTTACACGATGAATTAGTAGTGATTTATAAATTAGTTCTGAACTTGCCAAAGTTTCCATAAGATTGAGTATATACAGAAAGATGAGTTGGCATTATGTCAAAGTAGGCAAGTACAATTTGATTAGTCAGAGGTAGGGCCTCCAATCCCGGGATCCCGGAGCCAAATAATGATCCCGAAATCCCGGGATTCTGCTCGAAAAATCCCGGGATTACTGGTTTGTGCATGAAAACCAGCGCAAAAATATATTTTTCTTATCTAGCATTTTGATAATCAAACAGATGATGCGATAGCACACTTTCGGGTCTTTTTTTTTTTTTGAGAGATTTGAAATTATTTTGTTGACATATGCAAATAGTGGCTTCTTAGATAGTAGCGGCATCCCTTTATTTTTGTGGCGGACCTGCGTGTAACATGGACCCGCCACTAACCTCTTATCTGGGCTCCAAATTGTTTTATATATTTTTTTAATCTATGTTTATACTCTCCATCCTGTACTCTGTATGCATGGGTCATCATGAACGCACTGCTCTGCTGTTCATTTTGTGAAACCCTCGCTAGCTTTTTTGTCATTTAATTTAAATTTAATTTATTTAATGTCATTTCATTAAATTCCTCGTCACTATCAAGCATCAGACTAAAGTAGTTTTCAACTTATACGAACATAAAACAAAGTTTCTAAAACAATATTATCGGACCTTGTTATTTCTCAATAGAAATCGCGTCGGACATTTTTGGTAAGCTTATCACTTCTTGATTGTGATGGCGAAGTTTATTCCTTTTAAATCAGAAGGAATCTGGTGCTATTACCTACGAGACGGATCTGGCCAAAATGCACAGTGTATAGCGTGCAAAAGGATTTTGAAATGCGTCGGTGGGTCTAAAAAAGGGCTGCATGTGCACCAGAAAGCGGTCCACGGAATCGAAACTTCGAAGAGAAAAGTTGAAGACGAAGTTGATACACAGACCCCTGCAAACAAGACCCCCAAGGGGTCTGTTTCCATCGATCGATCGACTGATGCTGTGCTAGCTAGAATGATAGCTCTCGACGGATTGCCATTCTCCGTTTTTGTCACATCTAAGGATCTACGCAAGTGCCTCAATGCTCTTGGACATGGAATTCCTCTCTCCGCAGAGACCATTAAGATTAAAGTGTGTCGTTATGCGGACACATTTCGTGAGAAGGTCGTTCGAGAGCTTCAGATGGAGAAAGAAAAGGGGCAACTTTTCAGCCTTACGCTGGATGAATGGACGTCAATCAGAAGCAAGCGTTACCTGAAAATTAATATTCATAGCCGTACCAAGGTGTGGAATCTTGGCTTGACTCGAATATCTGGAGTATTTTCCTCTGAACAATGCAAATATGTGATTTTTGCTAAGCTCTTGGAGTTTGGAATCGACTTCGAAACTGATATGGTGTGTGTAACAACTGATGGGTGCGCAATGATGGTAAAATTGGGTCACATTATTGGTCCACTGCAACAGCTCTGCTACGCGCATGGTCTCCATCTGGCTGTGATGGATGTACTTTATGATAAGAAAAAAGAAAGGGTTGTTCCTGAATTCGTTTCCGCAACAGTAAATGAAGCAGAATCTGACCTTTCCGAGGATAACAATGAGGACACTTCTCCATTTAACGTTAGCCTAAAGGTGGCACATCCCTCATTCCTTGAAGCAATGTATCCACAATCCCTAGTATTTTCAAAGAAAAATATAAATTAAGTGACGAAAAAAGCTCGTGTGGTTGTGACGTGTGGCCACGTCATTGGCAATATATAAAAGAAAAAAATAAAAATATAACGAACGAAACGATATACCTCTTGGCGTAGAAAGACGAAAATGTTTTTCAATCCCGGGATATCCCGGGATCCCGGGATTGAGAAAAAAGCAATCCCGAATCCCGGGATTGAAAATATGTACCGGGATTGGAAGCCCTAGTCAGAGTGCAAGACAACAAAAGATGCTCTGGTGTTTCAACATCTAGACAGCATTCGCATGTTGGATCATTTATAACTCTCAAGTCAAAGAGAAAACTTAAAAAGGGTCCTTTGCCTGTGAAGAACAAAGTAGTGTATTTATCAGGAGTAATGAAGCTCTCTCTCTCTTGGTACATCTCTCAGTAAATAATTATTGAACGTTGCACTAGTTTGAGAAAGATAAAATCTAAATTTTGTATTATATATAATTTATTTAACTCATTTGAAAGGGGCGGCTTATTTATTGTCTGGTCTGTCAGAGAATTCTTCATATTGTATCTAATTAGTGATAATTCAAGGTAGTCGGCTTCATAGGAGTTTTCGCTTGAATATGTAAAATGTAAGAAGGTGAAATTTTGTATGCATGAATGCACTTAATTAAAATTTGGTACTGTATAGAATTTAACTTTGAACGCTTTGCTGCATTGATAAAAGGGAACCAGATATTTGATGCATAACTTTACATAGGACGTATCATCGCCTTGTATAAAATCAATCTGCGCCTTGAATCAATTCCCCAAGTACGTGCACATAATGAAAATAGCGCATTCTTAAATTTCATAGCCCTGTTAATTATATTGTCAACGTGTGGTCCAAAATCAATTTTATTTCTTTGTCTGTGGTTGCGAAAAATACCTCCCAAAATCTTTATAGTTTCTGATGGCTGAATATTTATACCTTCAAAGTTTATAGGTAAATTTTGGTAATTGTGTAGGTAGAGTATACCTGTTTTATTTGGACTTATTGAGAGTTTTACCTTCTCACACCAATTTTTAATATTATTCAGACTTTTTATATATTTTTGAACTGAAGATCCTGGATGCTAGAGCCTCAAACCACAAATTAAACATAATCGGCAAAATCTACCACTTTTGCGAAATTTTTACTAGAATATAAATATATATATATATATATATATATATATATATATATATATATATATATATATATATATATATGTTATATATAAAAGTATCATTTTATTTAAAAAATATATATATTATTTCATAGATATAAATACTCTGTTTAAATCGACCGCCAGAGGTCACTCTTCCCCTATAAAAACTCGTTGTTGTTGTTCCCCGATGGCCGACCCAAAACTTTGTAATTATGTAAATAATCTTTTCATTTTTTATTCTTACGCCTTAAGCCAGGCATTACTTTTATCGAATTATGTTATTCATATATATTACTCAGCTCAAATTAAAGAAACCTCATATCAAAACTGTTTTTATTTTCATATTTTCAAGATTTTAGCCACGACTGCACCACCATAGCATAATCATCAACATGATCTAAATTCAAACAGAAAATCAAATCTTTTTATTTTAAATATAATATATATATATATAGATGGAAAATTTGCCGGGAGGAAATTAATCCATGGAAGCAATGGTCGCCTCTCCCGTCAAAATAAACGTCAGAATCTGACGTCATCTATTGACCGTCGCCGCAACTAGCGGCATCGGGTCGGTGACAAAGCCACAACACCAACTTTGGCAAACTGATAAGCGTCCACCTAGAGACCATGGTTTCGGGCTAATGGCCCTCGTGTTGTGGCTTTGTCACCGACCCGATGCCGCTAGTTGCGGCGACGGTCAATAGATGGCGTCAGATTCTGACGTTTATTTTGACGGGAGAGGCGACCATTGCTTCCATGGATTAATTTCCTCCCTGCAAATTTTCCATCTATGTTTTGCCAATAGATTTGGCCCAGCCACATTGCCAGCAAAACACCTCTTTGGTAGATTGTGAGGATTCCATTAGATCCCGTGTGGATTTCATGGAATAAAGTCCGCCCTAGACTGACGAGGGCCATTAGCCCGAAACCATGGTCTCTGGGTGGACGCTTATCAGTTTGCCAAAGTTGGTGTTGCGACTTTGTCACCGACCCGATGCCGCTAGTTGCGGCGGCGGTCAATAGATGGCGTCAGATTCTGACGTTTATTTTGACGGGAGAAGCGACCATTGCTTCCATATATATATGTCATAATTTGTATATAATTAAATGCAACCCCGACCCACTATGTATGTACCATGTATGATTTTCAAAGATTTAATAAAAGAATAAGGTAACTGGAGGAAAGAAAGTAACAAAAGACATAGGAAGTAGATCTAGAGGAGAACATATTTATTAATAACGCCGCAGTTAAACTTCTGACCCCGGGAACCCTGCGAGCTAAGTTTAAACCAACACTTCCTGGCAAAACAGGACGTATCTAGTGACCAGAAGTTATAAATGTTAAAGCTAACACTCAATACTTCCTGACAAAACAGGACGTATCTAATATCCGTCGAAGTTATGAGCGTCAAGCTACCCAACACTTCCTGACGAAATCGGATATATCAGGCAGGCCATATCTTTCACCAAAGAGAGCCGCGGGCCAATCAGAAGACAGCACCTTAAGTAGGTCAACCAATAGGAAAAGATCATGTGACATCTCTCGACCAATCAAAAAGAAACTGAGTCTTGGTGTTAAATCGAAAAGTAAGAATTGTGAGTTACGTTTTCGCTCTCATAGGAACAATACCTACAGTTGTTCAGTGGCTCTCGCCGAGTTCGGACAGTTGCTCCTTCGCTTCCAACAAGGTAACATCTACTCTAGAGATCTCTCTCTCTCCGTTCATTTCATCTAAATCCAATCATCGCCATGTGATCAATTAAATAACAAGTCAAATCGCTCAACTCTTCTCAAGCTTTCTTCCCTCCAACCCAGTTGCCTTTTTATTTTCAAACCCAATCACGTGTCCTGATTATTCCTAACTGTGTGCTTCACTTACCACTCAACGACTGCGTTTCAACCAATTCTCACCATTCAAATCGAACAACAAGAAATTCCGCAACGATATTGCCACAGAACGGTTAAGTCGACAGGATTCTACAACAGTGTAATACATCAAATATTATAGTGTAATAACAATTGCATCATATTACATATATATATATATTAATAAAATGGAAATTTCATAAGTGGTGTTCGCTAAAAACTTTCGTTACAGTGCATCAATTTCGACCAAATTTTCAACATTTATGTAAAACGAGATGGAGCAGGTTTTGCTTAACATCAAAATATTTTTCCTAACTTTAACATGCGTAACTTCGCTGTTATCGATTAAATACAAAAAAAAATCAACAGAGTTAATTTTATTTATATATAAATACAAAATTAAATTTCAACAGAGTTAATTTTTTTACATACTAGCTAATAATCTCAATCTAAAAATCTACTTATATATTTGCCTTATTCTGTCTGTTTGTCTGTTTGTCTGAAGCTCACGGATGGGATTTTTCATAACCATCGGTGGTTCAGTGGTAGAATGCTCGCCTGCCACACGGGCGGCCCGGGTTCGATTCCCAGCCGATGCATTTTTTTTTTTTTACAATTTTTAAAGCTCATTTATATATTATACTAGCGGATGTGCCCGGCTTCGCCCGGGTTTTTACCCGAGTAAAGGTTTGTCTAACAAACATTTGTTAAAACAATTCTCTATAAACTTATTTAAAAAAGAAGATATATTTGATAATTTGAAACTTGTAAATTTGAATCTCTTGATAAAGTGAACATTTTTTCCCCGTCCCTGTGTGCCGTGTCATCCTGAATTTTGTCTTTCCTAATTTTCTACATTACAAAATCATCGTTTTATCTAGTGAACATTTTTTCCCGGTCCCTTGAAAAATACTCGATAAGTTGAATAAAATCAATATTAATTGGTTCCCTCGGTAATTGGAAGTTAAAGGAATAGTATCTTCGCCTTGGAATTGTATCATTATTCTTGTCTCAAATAAATTGCCGTGTCATCCTGAGATAATCTTACTTTTGATAAATAATATTTAAGATTTTATTATATATATTATATATTATATTATATATATATTACACGTTATTTGTTTTCTTGGCCGACTGTTTTACATATGGTGTTATCTTAAAATTGCTTGTTTTGAATATTTTTTTTAGATTGAGATTATTAGCTAGTATGTAAAAAAATTAACTCTGTTGAAATTTAATTTTGTATTTATATATAAATAAAATTAACTCTGTTGATTTTTTTGTATTTAATCGATAACAGCGAAGTTACGCATGTTAATGTTAGGGAAAAATATTTTGATGTTAAGCAAAACCTGCTCCATCTCGTTTTACATAAATGTTGAAAATTTGGTTGAAATTGATGCATTGTAACGAAAGTTTTTAGTGATGTACACTTATGAAATTTGCATTTTATTAATATAGACAAGAATGACATCCACGGCGCCAATTTATAATTGTAACGAATAGTATTTGAATAAAAGCATTTAATCGGGTAAAACCCGGGCGTTGCCCGGGTCATTCGTATATGATATAAAAAGCCAACAATGAAGAGTGAATGTAATATAAAAAGCCAACAATGAAAAATGAATGTAAGATAAAAAGCCAACAATGAAGAGTGAATGTAATATAAAAAGCCAACAATGAAGAATGAATGTAAGATAAAAAGCCAACAATGAAGAGTAAATGTAATATAAAAAGGCAACAATGAAGAATGAATGTAAGATAAAAAGCCAACAAAGAAGAGTAAATATAATATAAAAAGCCAACAATGAAGAGTGAATGTAAGATAAAAAGCCAACAATGAAGAGTAAATGTAATATAAAAAGCCAACAATGAAGAGTAAATATAATATAAAAAGCCAACAATGAAGAGTGAATGTAAGAAAAAAGCCAACAATAAAGAGTAAATGTAATATAAAAAGCCAACAGAGTGAATGTAAGATAAAAAGCCAACAATGAAGAGTGAATGTAAGATAAAAAGCCAACAATGAAGAGTAAATATAATATAAAAAGCCAACAATGAAGAGTGAATGTAAGATAAAAAGCCAACAATGAAGAGTAAATGTAATATAAAAAGCCAACAGAGTGAATGTAATATAAAAAGCCAACAATGAAGAATGAATGTAAGATAAAAAGCCAACAATGAAGAGTAAATCTCTATATCTCTATCTATATATAAAAATCAATTTCTGTCTGTCTGTCTGTTTCGCGATAAACTCAAAAACTACTGAACCAATTGGTACCAAATTTTGCATGTCGCTTTTTATAAACCTGAGGAAAATTTTCGGCTGCATTTTGATTAGTATTTTTGGTTATTTCTTTTTTTCATTTGAAGAACTTTTTTTTTACCCGGACTAATCCGGAATGGAATGAATACCTAAATATGACCATTTTTTAAAGCATCGGTGGTTCAGTGGTAGAATGCTCGCCTGCCACGCGGGCGGCCCGGGTTCGATTCCCGGCCGATGCATTTTTTTTTACAATTTTTAAAACTCATTTATATTATCAACATATATAGTCACGACCGTCATGGGTTCTGTCACGGGTGCGCGCGCATCATCATTATGATCATTATCATTATCCAAATAATTTAGATTATAGATTAGAAGGTAATAAGACCAAATCTACTGATAAGGTACAATTTGGAATATAGATTAGAAGCAGAAGGTAATAAGACCAAATCTAATGATAAGGTACAATTTGGATTATCAACATATATAGTCACGACCGTCTTTCCTCAATTCCTCATCGCTGTCACGGATGCGCGCGCATCATCATTAGTATAATATAAAAAGCCAACAATGAAGAATGAATGTAAGATAAAAAGCCAACAATGAAGAGTAAATATGATATAAAAAGCCAACAATGAAGATTGAATGTAAGATAAAAAGACAACAATGAAGAGTGAATGT
Organism: Cordylochernes scorpioides; assembly: GCA_030710605.1. Lineage (NCBI taxonomy): Eukaryota > Metazoa > Arthropoda > Arachnida > Pseudoscorpiones > Chernetidae > Cordylochernes > Cordylochernes scorpioides. The sequence goes on along the minus strand of CP092863.1, from coordinate 186,584,399 downwards.
AATATAAAAAGCCAACAATGAAAAATAAATGTAAGATGAAAAGCCAACAATGAAGAATGAATGTAAGATAAAAAGCCAACAATAAAGAGTAAATGTAATATAAAAAGCCAACAATGAAGAATAAATGTAAGATAAAAAGCCAACAATGAAGAGTAAATATAATAGCCAACAATGAAGAATAAATGTAAGATAAAAAGCCAACAATGAAGAGTAAATATAATAGAAAAAGCCAACAATGAAGAATGAATGTAAGATAAAAAGCCAACAATGAAGAGTAAATATGATATAAAAAGTCAACAATGAAGAATGAATGTAAGATAAAAAGCCAACAATGAAGAGTAAATGTAATATAAAAGCCAACAATGAACAGTAAATATAATATAAAAAGCCAACAATGAAGAGTGAATGTAAGATAAAAAGCCAACAATGAAGAGTAAATGTAATATAAAAAGCCAACAGAGTGAATGTAAGATAAAAAAACCAACAATGAATAGTAAATGTAATATAAAAAGCTAACAATGAAGAATGAATGTAAGATAAAAAGCCAACAATGAAGAGTAAATATAATATAAAAGCCAACAATGAAGAGTGAATGTAAGATAAAAAGCCAACAATGAAGAGTAAATATAATAAAAAAAGCCAACAATGAAGAGTAAATCTCTATTTATATAAAAATGAATGTTTGTATGTTTGTCTGTTTGTATGTTTGTTTGTATGTCCGGTATACAAATTCGCAGTAGTTCACTAATTCAAACCAAAATGTCCATACATAGGTTGAAAAAATACGGGGAAGACGATAGGCTATTTTAAAAAATATATAAATCAATTATTAAAACTATATATTTTTAGTCAGAAAATGATGATGACGATATTGCTGTATCATGTTTGATTATCAGATACAAAATTATATCGGGAAAAAATTCCAAAAAGCAGAGACCACGGGTGAAACCAGTTCATTATTTTGTACGCAGGAACAAAATTCTAACAGAAAAACATTCATTCGAGCAGAAAACAAAAGCCAGATCATCTTTCTATAAAAATATCGCTTCTCAGACACAAAGTTTGCAGCGGGACGTTTCACAAGTGTGACATCCACGGCGCCAATTTATAATTGTAACGAATAGTATTTGAATAAAAACATTTAATCGGGTAAAACCCGGGCCTTGCCCGGGTCATTCGTCATTAATATATAGTCACGACCGTCTTTCCTCAATTCCTCATCGCTGTCACGGATGCGCGCGCATCATCATTATGATCATTATATTCTATAGAAGCTTCTATCTTTATAATTATGTATATTTACAAAAAGTCAATTCGCTCGCGCCTCTAGCGGTGAAAATGAGGGGTAATACCAGCTGACCTAATGTACATGTAAAGTTTGGAGCGGGACGTTTCACAAGAGTGACAAATACGGTTCCAATTTATAATTGTAACAAATAGTATTTGAATAAAAACATTCAATCGGGTAAAACACTGGCGTTGCCCGGGTCATTCGTCTAGTCCCTATATATAGTCACGACCGTCATGGGCCGGCCGGTTCTGTCTCGGATGCGCGCGCATCATCATTATGATCATTATCATTATCTAATGATAATAATAATAATAATAATAATAATAATTATTATTATTATTATTATATTATTATTATTATCCATCAACATATATAGTCACGACCGTCATGGGCGGGCGGGCGGGTGGGCCGGCCGGCCGGTTCTGTCACGGATGCGCGCGCATCATCATTATGATCATTATAATTAACCAAATAATTTGGATTATAGATTAGAAGGTAATAAGACCAAATCTACTGATAAGGTACAATTTGGAATATCAACATATATGGTCACGACCGTCATGGGCCGGCCGGTTCCGTCACGGATGCGCGCGCATCATCATTAGTATAATATAAAAAGCCAACAATGAAGAATAAATGTAAGATAAAAAGCCAACAATGAAAAGTAAATATGATATAAAAAGCCAACAATGAAGAAAGAATGTAAGATAAAAAGCCAACAATGAAGAGTAAATGTAATATAAAAAGCCAAAAATGAAGAATGAATGTAAGATAAAAATCCAACAATGAAGAGTAAATATGATATAAAAAGCCAACAATGAAGAATGAATGTAAGATAAAAAGCCAACAATAAAGAGTAAATGTAATATAAAAAGCCAACAATGAAGAATAAATGTAAGATAAAAAGCCAACAATGAAGAGTAAATATAATATAAAAAGCCAAAAATGAAGAATGAATGTAAGATAAAAAGCCAACAATGAAGAGTAAATATGATATAAAAAGCCAACAATGAAGAATGAATGAAAGATAAAAAGCCAACAATGAAGAGTAAATGTAATATAAAAAGCCAACAATGAAGAATAAATGTAAGATAAAAAGCCAACAATGAAGAGTAAATCTACTTATATATTTGCCTTATTCTGTCTGTTTGTTTGTCTGAAGCTCACGGATGGGAATTTTCATAACCATCGGTGGTTCAGTGGTAGAATGCTCGCCTGCCACGCGGGCGGCCCGGGTTCGATTCCCGGCCGATGCATTTTTTTTTTTTTTTACAATTTTTAAATCTCATTTATATATTATACAAGAATGACATCCACGGCGCCAATTTATAATTGTAACGAATAGTATTTGAATAAAAGCATTTAATCGGGTAAAACCCGGGCGTTGCCCGGGTCATTCGTATATATAATAATTGTATAAACGAATGCAAGACAAAATCACCGCGAATGTTTCTTTTTTTTAAGGCAATTTCTTTTTAAGGCAATTATCGTTATTTATCGTTAATTTTTGTTTCGATTTTATTGAAAAAAAAAACGATATGGTGCCTTTAAAAAATGATCTTTATTACTATGCAGTTTTCTATTTAGTCAATATACCTAAGTTCATGTTGCAAATGTAATTATCTCTATCGATTTAGTAGGGGAAATGCAAAAAAAAAATCGACATGATGAAATCTTTATGAAAATTCACATTTTTATTTTTATATTTTCAAGACACACACAGTTTGGGGCGGGACGTTTCACAAGAGAGACATCCACGGCGCCAATTTATAATTGTAACGAATAGTATTTTAATTAAAACATTTTTAAAATATATACGCACTCGGGTAAAACCCGGGCGTTGCCCGGGCCATTCGTCTAGTCCCTATATATAGTCACGACCGTCATGGGCCGGCTGGCCGGCCGGCCGGTTCTGTCACGGATGCGCGCGCATCATCATTATGATCATTATCATTATCTAATGATAATAATAATAATAATAATAATTATTATTATTATTATTATAATTATTATTATTATTATTATCCATCAACATATATAGTCACGACCGTCTTTCCACCGTCAATTCCTCAATTCCTCATCGCTGTCTCGGATGCGCGCGCATCATCATTATGATCATTATCATTATCTAATGATAATAATAATAATAATTATTATTATATAATTATTTTATTATTAATATATATAGTCACGACCGTCTTTCCTCAATTCCTCAATTCCTCATCGGCCGCTGTCACGGATGCGCGCGCATCATCATTATGATCATTATCTTCTATAGAAGCTTCTATCTTTATAATTATGTATATTTACAAAAAGTCAATTCGCTCGCGCCTCTAGCGGTGAAAATGAGGGGTAATACCAGCTGACCTAATGTACATGTAAAGTTTGGAGCGGGACGTTTCACAAGAGTGACATCCACGGCTCCAATTTATAATTGTAACAAATAGTATTTGAATAAAAACATTCAATCGGGTAAAACACGGGCGTTGCCCGGGTCATTCGGCTAGTCCCTATATATAGTCACGACCGTCATGGGCGGGCTGGCCGGCCGGCCGGTTCTGTCACGGATGCGCGCGCATCATCATTATGATCATTATCATTATCTAATGATAATAATAATAATAAAAATTATTATTATTATTATTATATTATTATTATTATCCATCCATCAACTTATATAGTCACGACCGTCATGGGCCGGCCGGTTCTGTCACGGTTGCGCGCGCATCATCAATATGATCATTATCATTATCTAATGATAATAATAATAATAATAATTATTATTATTATTATTATTATTATATTATTATTATTATCCATCCATTATATATATAGTCACGACCGTCATGGGCCGGCCGATTCTGTCACGGATGCGCGCGCACAGGGAGGTCACGTGCTCGCTGGCAGCCAACGGGCGCGCGCCGCCGGCATTACGTCATAGATTATAAACACAAGGTAATAAGGCCAAATAAAAAAATAGTGTGTGATAAGGCACAATTATTATTATATTATTATTATTATCCATCCATCAACTTATATAGTCACGACCGTCATGGGCCGGCCGGCCGGCCGGTTCTGTCACGGATGCGCGCGCATCATCATTATGATCATTATCATTATCTAATGATAATAATAATAATAATAATTATTATTATTATTATTATTATTGTAATATACCTTATAATAATATTATAATATACTCTGTTTAATTAATTTATTTATTTTGATTGTTTGGATTTGGCAGCACTGTAATTATTGTTGTTGTTATGAATCTATTTAAAAAGTGTACGTTTGACATTAAAAATATATATATAATAAAAATTAGCTTATTAATTTAATAAAGCATATTTATTTATTTAATTGAAGAGGAACATTACAAAAATGGCGCAGCCGAATATATTATTATTATTATCCATCCAGTATATATATAGTCACGACCGTCATGGGCCGGCCGGTTCTGTCACGGATGCGCGCTCACAGGGAGGTCACGTGCTCGCTGGCAGCCAACGGGCGCGCGCCGCCGGCATTACGTCATAGATTTTAAACACAAGGTAATAAGGCCAAATTAAAAAAAAAGTGTGTGATAAGGCACAATTTGGATTATCTACTTATATAATTGCCTTATTCTCTCTGTGTGAAGTTCACTGTGTGAAGTTCACGGATAGATTTTGGTCAGAATGGATAAAATAAAAAAAGTGTCAAGGGATGGGAATCGAACCCACGACCTTCCGCTTACCGGGCAGATGCCATGACCACTAGGCTACCCTGGACATATTTTTCCGTTCACATTTTTATTTTTATATTTTCAAGTCACACAGTTTGGGGCGGGACGTTTCACAAGAGAGACATCCACGGCGCCAATTTATAATTGTAACGAATAGTATTTTAATTAAAACATTTTTAAAATATATACGCACTCGGGTAAAACCCGGGCGTTGCCCGGGCCATTCGTCTAGTCAACATATATAGTCACGACCGTCATGGGCCGGCCGGCCGGTTCTGTCACGGATGCGCGCGCATCATCATTATGATCATTATCATTATCTAATGATAATAATAATTATTATTATTATATTATTATTATTATTATCCATATATATATAGTCACGACCGTCATGGGCCGGCCGGTTCTGTCACGGATGCGCGCGCACAGGGAGGTCACGTGCTCGCCGGCAGCCAACGGGCGCGCGCCTCCGGCATTACGTCATAGATTATAAACACAAGGTAATAAGGCCAAATAAAAAAATAGTGTGTGATAAGGCACAATTTGGATTATCTACTTATATAATTGCCTTATTCTCTCTGTGTGAAGTTCACGGATAGATTTTGGTCAGAATGGATGAAATAAAAAAAGTGTCAAGGGATGGGAATCGAACCCACGACCTTCCGCTTACCGGGCAGATGCCATGACCACTAGGCTACCCTGGACATATTTTTCGGTTCACATTTTTATTTTTATATTTTCAAGACACACACAGTTTGGGGCGGGACGTTTCACAAAAGAGACATCTACGGCGCCAATTTATAATTGTAACGAATAGTATTTTAATTAAAACATTTTTAAAATATATACGCACTCGGGTAAAACCCGGGCGTTGCCCGGGCCATTCGTCTAGTATAATATAAAAAGCCAACAATGAAGAGTGAATGTAAGATAAAAGCCAACAATGAAGAGTGAATGTAATATAAAAAGCCAACAATGAAGAATGAATGTAAGATAAAAAGCCAACAATGAAGAGTAAATCTATATTAATAAAATGGAAATTTCATAAGTGGTGTTCGCTAAAAACTTTCGTTACAATGCATCAATTTCGACCAAATTTTCAACATTTATGTAAAACGAGATGGAGCAGGTTTTGCTTCTACATCAAAATATTTTTCCTAACTTTAACATGCGTAACTTCGCTGCTATCGATTAAATACAAAAAAAAATCAACAGAGTTAATTTTATTTATATATAAATACAAAATTAAATTTCAACAGAGTTAATTTTTTTACATACTAGCTAATAATCTCAATCTAAAAATATAATATAAAAAGCCCACAATGAAGAGTGAATGTAAGATAAAAAGCCAACAATGAAGAGTGAATGTAATATAAAAAGCCAACAATGAAGAATGAATGTAAGATAAAAAGCCAACAAAGAAGAGTGAATGTAATATAAAATGCCAACAATGAAGAATGAATGTAAGATAAAAACCCAACAATGAAGAGGGAATGTAAGATAAAAAGCCAACAATGAATAGTAAATGTAATATAAAAAGCCAACAATGAAGAATGAATGTAAGATAAAAAGCCAACAATGAAGAATGAATGTAAGATAAAAAGCCAACAATGAAGAGTAAATATGATATAAAAAGCCAACAATGAAGAATGAATGTAAGATAAAAAGCCAACAATAAAGAGTAAATGTAATATAAAAAGCCAAAATTGAAGAATAAATGTAAGATAAAAAGCCAACAATGAGGAGTAAATATAATATAAAAAGCCAACAATGAAGAATAAATGTAAGATAAAAAGCCAACAATGAAGAGTAAATATAATATAAAAAGCCAACAATGAAGAATGAATGTAAGATAAAAAGCCAACAATGAAGAGTAAATATGATATAAAAAGCCAACAATGAAGAATGAATGTAAGATAAAAAGCCAACAATGAAGAGTAAATGTAATATAAAAAGCCAACAATGAAGAATAAATGTAAGATAAAAAGCCAACAATGAAGAGTAAATATAATATAAAAAGCCAACAATGAAGAGTGAATGTAAGATAAAAAGCCAACAATAAAGAGTAAATGTAATATAAAAAGCCAACAATGAAGAATGAATGTAAGATAAAATGCCAACAATGAAGAGTGAATGTAATATAAAAAGCCAACAATGAAGAATGAATGTAAGATAAAAAGCCAACAATGAAGAGTGAATGTAATATGAAAAGCCAACAATGAAGAATGAATGTAAGATAAAAAGCCAACAATGAAGAGTAAATCTATATATATATAATTGAATGTCTGTCTGTCTGTCTGTACTCTATAGATTCAAAAACCATACATCCAATCGCCGTGAAATTTTGGGATATTATTAGGTATATCACCGGGAAGGTTTTTAAAAATAATTTCATGAATATCTTGAATATCCTTAGAGTTATTTGCAGATTTGTAGATTTAACTCGCAAGCAGCGCCCTCATTGTGACGATGATAACAAGTTTTCTTATCACTAAGTTTGTTATCTTAAATATTATTTATCAAAAGTAAGATTATCTCAGGATGACACGGCAATTTATTTGAGACAGGAATAATGATACAATTCCAAGGCGAAGATACTACTCCTTTAACTTCCAATTACCGAGGGAACCAATTAATATTGATTTTATTCAACTTATCGAGTATTTTTCAAGGGACCAGGAAAAAATGTTCACTAGTTAAAACTATGATTTTCTAATGTAGAAAATTAGGAAAGACAAAATTCAGGATGACACGGCACACAGGGACCGGGAAAAAATGTTCACTTTATCGAGAGATTCAAATTTACGAGTTTCAAATTATCAAAATATATCTTTTTTTTTTAAATAAGTTTTTAGGGAATTGTTTTATCAAATGTTCGCTAGACAAACCTTTACTCGGGTAAAACCCCGGGCGAAGCCGAGTACGTTTTATAAGTTTATAGAGAATTGTTTTAACAAATGTTCGTTAGACAAACATTCACTCAGGTAAAACCCGGGCGAAGCCGGGCATATGATATAAAAAGCCAACAATGAAGAATGAATGTAAGATAAAAAGCCAACAATGAAGAGTAAATGTAATATAAAAAGCCAACAATGAAGAATAAATGTAAGATAAAAAGCCAACAATGAAGAGTAAATCTATATTAATAAAATGGAAATTTCATAAGTGGTGTTCGCTAAAAACTTTCGTTACAATGCATCAATTTCGACCAAATTTTCAACATTTATGTAAAACGAGATGGAGCAGGTTTTGCTTAACATCAAAATATTTTTCCTAACTTTAACATGCGTAACTTCGCTGTTATCGATTAAATACAAAAAAAATCAACAGAGTTAATTTTATTTATATATAAATACAAAATTAAATTTCAACAGAGTTAATTTTTTTACATACTAGCTAATAATCTCAATCTAAAAATATATATATATAAAAATGAATGTGTGTGTGTCTGTCTGTCCTTTATGCCTGACCAAACCACTCATTGGAACGCCATGAAACTTTGGGAAGTTATTTAGTATAGTACTGGGAAGGTTTCTAGCAAATAAAATTTTTGAAATAATTTTTCGCTTTAAAATAATCAAGATAAATATTCTAATTTATCTGTTATAATTCAACAATATGCTCTAAATATTATCATGGTGATACGATGATTTTGTAATGTAGAAAATTAGGAAAGACAAAATTCAGGATGACACGGCAATTTATTTGAGACAAGAATAATGATACAATTCCAAGGCAAGATACTATTCCTTTAACTTCCAATTACCGAGGGAACCAAAATTAATATTGATTTTATTCAACTTATCGAGTATTTTTCAAGGGACCGGGAAAAAATGTTCACTTTATCGAGAGATTCATTAGACAAACCTTTACTCGGGTAAAACCCGGGCGAAGCCGGGTACGTCCGCTAGTATATATATATATATATATATATATATATATATATATAATAATAATAAATCATTTGATAATATATTCCAAGAATTGGAGAAATAATTCAACCTTGAGGGCATCCCTGATTTACCATTTTTTGAACATTTTGAGTTTAAGTATCTTAGCTCTACCTTTCGATCTTCTAGATATGAAATAACTATTTTAATTAGTAGCGCAGGAAAGATTGCTTTGTCATATTGTTGAATGATTGCAATATGCTAGGCATTGTCGAATGCTCCTCTGATATCCACAGCAACCAAGGTAGTAACATCTGTTGCCTTTCTTTGGAGACTTATTTTAGTTATTTCGTGTAGGACAGAAATTGTAGACTTTGCTTGTATGAAGCCGTTCTGATCAGGATGCATAACATTATTAGCATCGATATGATTTAAGAATCCGATGTGAATTAATCCCTCAAATATTTTGTTAAGATTAGATGACAGACATATAGGTCAGTAGGCCTTCGGTTCATTTTAATTATCTTCATTTGGTTTTTTAATTATCATAACAGATGCTTCTCTCCAGGCCATTGGATAATAATTCAGTCCAATCCAAGCTTTGAATAAATTTGTTAGGATTGGCGATATGTGGTGGGCTGCCGTTTTAATCATCTGATTACTTATATGATCTAATCCTGGGGCCTTTTTATTGTTGAGTTTACTAATTATAGAGAAAGTTTGAGTATTATCAAAATGAATAGTTTCGTCATTGGAAAAAGTATGTTCCTTGTTTCTGATTAATTTTTGATAATTTGTTTTAGAAGATTTATTATCGTCCGGAAACAGGTATTTAGTGATTGATTTAAGAGCTATTGTAGGATATAGTGGCTTAGGTGCATATATCAATGCCTTTTGGTTTACCTCATCTATCTTTTCAAATTCGTCAATTATTTTATCTAAGTTTTCATTTAAATCTACTTTAAGTATTATACCAGACTAAGGTTTAATTATTATATTTATTTTAATTTTAGATTTTCTGTTTCTCATTATTTTAATACCATTATTCACTTCGTTAAGTACGTCAGCCGGTGAGACATTCGGCTTAGATTTAAATATCAACGTTTTGTCCGCTTCATTCTGGTTTTGCATAACTAATTTATCAAATTCCCCAGAATTTCTTGCAAATTGAACATATGACCCATTGTAATCTGGATTTAGAGGAAATATTTTCTTGATGGTATTATCCAAATTGACCAATCTATCGCAAAAAGATCCATTAATCACAAATATCTCCCATTGTATCCATCAGCAATTTCAGTTGCTTTAGAATATCTTGTATTATTCGGTTTGATTCAAACTTTTATTAGTTGATGAATATTTAGCTTTCAGTACCTCAACAATTTGCTCCGATATGATCTTATGCTGTGTCTTACCTTCCTTTTGGTACGCTTTACAATTACATCATCCATAATATAATTAACTCCGTATATAAATAATAATTAAAAAAAACTCAAATAAGCACCGCAAAATCGGCGCGTAAATATATAATATCTATAATATAAACAACAATCAGAAAGATATATTTACCTGAGCCGAGGCAACACGCGGCTAGTCGGATCAGCCTCCTAGCGGCAAAAAGCGGGATAAAACCGTGCTTTCAAGCCTCACGGTTCTTCTACAGGGTGTAACTCCAATATGAACGTTAAGAGAAATAAATATTTTATATATGAGATATATCATTTGCATAAATCTAAAAATATAAGACACGATTTTTATAAATTAAGGAAATGTGCAAAATAGGCTATTAACAAATGAGCCGAAAAAGAGAGACTGCAGTGATAAATTAAATTAAAAAATATATTTTTTCAGAACGATATTTATAGGCAAACGAAGATAATTATGGATTAAGATTTTTTTCTACTGGTCAGGGAGATCTATTTGTTTATACTTTATTACTGTGTGTGATAAAGGTTTCCAGGTCTCTCTTTGGTGTTTGTTTTCAATTTTGCTGTAATGGGCTGTGGTTTGATTCAAGTTGAAAAAGTGACCGGTTATATATGTGTATGTTAGTATATTATTGAACGGCTATCTTGGTATCAGACGCCTCTCTGATGTACAGTCAAACGTGTACCTATCAATCTGCTCGTCTCCCCAACGCAGGTTGTGTTACACTATGAACACAAGACTGAGTAGATGACGTAGATATGTTCTATATATGGGTAGGTTGTGTATGGGGAAGGCTAGGGGTATAAAATTCCATAGTATTCAGAATAAGCAAAGTTGGCTTTAATATATATTTTAGTTCCTCCATTTAAAAGTTTTCCACTGAAGGATTACAAGCATGTTATAGAATTGCTTACCCATTCCAAGCGACACAGTGACACTTCCAATGAATGACCTCTCTCAAGTGTGACCACATTTGTATAAATATATTTTGTACTTGTAACATCTAAAAGGATTTTAACTTCAGTAGACCAACTACTAATCACCTTTTAAAAACACCTTTCGCGTTTCAGTCGATATTTTTAGAATATTTCTACTGAACCGCATTAAATGCAAATAGAGAAATTGAAATATTACGCGAATTAAACCTTCATAGCTAAAATTAAAAATTATATAAGAAATATGAGACAAAAATAAATCTCATCTATATACTTTTATATATAAGGAACATTATTATATTATCAAAATTAAATTTTTTATTTATTATTTTTTCACAGTTATTCTACATATTTGACCCAGCCTCTCTATTTCTTCGTGTAGTATCAAATAAAACTGAGCTTTCGGCCGATACCGTGCGGATAACTTCTGCTTCATCAACTCCAAGACTCATAAGCCCCGGATCCTGCGCAGACTACCAGCGCATAGGGAGATTTCCCATCAATAGATGGCCTCCGTAGATTTGAAAAATTTCTGAATAAGAGTTTATATTTTGAAATCAATCTTGATTTATATATATCAGAATTATTTAAATAAAATTATGTAAAATATAATAAATTGTGAGTGACAGATTTTAAATATTAAATATATGTCAGACGTTATTGTCAGAAAAATATACCATTAAGATAAGTTTAAAATATAAATATTTGTTAGAAAATTTGAAACAAAAGGTTTATTTGTATAATATATATGTATTAAATTATTTCCCCCTTATAAAATAAAAAATTGAAAACTCCAGCGGAGCCTCGGTCGTTATTCTGGGTAGAAAAAGGAATAAGCGAATTATGATAATAATTTACCAATAATCAAATACAGGATAAGGCGAAGATAAAAAAAAAAGTTTCCCTCATCTTCGAAAATATATGATAAATTTCTGTTAATTTTCTTTATTCAACATTGTAATTTTTAAAGTCTATACTAGTAAATTAAATTTTATTGCCCTCTATCGTTAAAATTTTACACAAATAAATTTACTGGCAATTCGTTTCTTTTTTTATTTTTTAAATCTCTACAGACCTTTAATTTGGCGAAACCGCTGAGAGGGTTCACTACTGATGAGCCAAGCCCTCTCATTCATTAAATCATATCATTGCAGTAAGGTCTGTAGAGATTTAAAAAATAAAAAAAGAAACGCATTGCCAGTAAATTTATTTGTGTAAAATTTTAAAGTCTATACTAATGCCAATCTAGTATAAAATGGAGAGAGATGAATTATAAATAAACATTATATTAATAAAGTAACCTAAAATATATCCTATTTAGATATCCAATCAAGTTTAATTATAAAAAGGTGTATTGCAAGCAAAATAAGCATGCGTTCGCTATATAAAATAAATAACATATTTAATTAAAACGGCATATATTGGATCAAAATATCATTTATTTTAACAATATTTCAGTTGGCTCAACTGAAATATTGGTAAAATAAATGATATTTTGATCCAATATATGCCTTTTTAATTAAAGATTCATCTATGGATTGCTCTATTTTCAAAATAACATATTGTGTTGAATACCTGGAGTGAATATATCTTATGGAGAATAAATTAATTTAAAATTAAGATATATATATGTGGCAATATAATAAGGTGGGAAGAGAAATAATCACACCACAAGTTGGAAGAGAAGGAACCCAGACAACCAGAGAGAGAGAGGGGGACAGCCGGGCCTGCCACCGCTGAGCGGCCGGCCGTTCGTTCTTGTCGCCCACAATCCCCCAACTGTCTTCAAAGTCCCGAGGTGTTAAGTCACGGCCCCCAGGAGCCCCTTGGAATGTCGCTGATGTCTAAAGTGACCGGTCCTTACCCTCCCGTCTCTCTCTGGGTCAACTGTAGGTTTGCTTTATTATTCCTGGAAAAGTATTTATTATGACATATATATATTTATTAAAAATAAAGAAAGCATTTCCTGACCACGAGCACATGTGCTTTTTAGATGGCAGAGCGCCATCTAGTGGAGCAAAAATAAACTAAACGTTTATTTAGCTTGCTCCGTGATATTTGACAAACCCAATTTCTTGATAAATCAAGAAAAGCCATCCACGAACGCGTTTCGCGCTGTTGGCGCTCGTCAGCGTGGAGTAGGCTGAACCACTGCGATCAAAAAGATTTGGGTTGGCCAAATATCAGGGAACAGGCTAAATCAATGTTTAGTTGATTTCTGTGTATTGACGTTAGAGTGGCGCTTAGTTTGTTGTTGACATAAACACGTTGTTATACCTTGAAAAGGGTTGGCGTTCCGTAACTTAAATTTTGGTGAATAAATTATTTTTGACTCAATAAATATGCCTTCTTAAAATTAAAAAAAAAAATATATATATATATATATATATAAATCGGATTAAAATAGGGGCATATTTTGGATCAAAATATTTATTAAATATCAATATTTCGACGAAGCTGTTCGCCTATCTTCTTCTCGGGAAGATTCAAACACCTTGTGCGCTTATTATCCGCGTGATACGCCACGAGAAGTGTTGTTTTATATAACATATGTTGGTGTGACCAAACCATTTATATTGATTAATTGTATCTTCATAAATAAAATGCTATGTATATTTTTGACTATTTTTGTTTTAACTGTAGGTATGATTGTGGTATTTCTATTTTCCTATTGATGCTATTTTTATCATCTATAGATGCCCAACTCTCCAAATATAATCTTGTGTATTTTTATCCTGCACATTGTTGTATAAAACTATTGAATTATCAAAATCTGGAATATGTCCTTGTCTAACTGCATGGTCTACAAGTAACGATAAAGGGCTATGGTTTTAGAAGGCCGTTTTTTGCTGATTGAGTCTCTCTATTAAGGTCTTTCCAATTTCTCCAATGTAGATGATGTACAGGATTTACATCGGATGCGGTATATGAGATTGGATCGGGTTTCCTGTTTTGCGTTTCGTTTGGTTATAGGGTGACGGAGAAGGTTTCTTAGGTTTGGAGCGGACTGGTATCTGATATTGTATTTTTGAGAGTTCTGCCTATTCTTTCGATTCTATAACTGTAAGGAAGTATACAGGATGGATTCTGGCCTTGTCTATTGTTTTTTGATGGGATTCTATTCCTATAAATATGTCTTTTGATGAATTGTTTGGGATATTCGTTGTTTTGCAAATTCTTGGATAATATTTCTCTATTAATGAATAATTACATTAAGCCAGTGATTCTCAACCAGTGTTCCGCGGTAATTTTGTGTGCCGCGAAATTCTAAAAATGTGCCGCCGAATTTTAGTCATATGATTATGTTCACGTTTGTATTGGTTTTTCTTTTTTTCTTTTTCATTTTTTTACTTTTTAAAATAACGAAATTAGCAAATTGAATGTTAGAGATGTATATTACTTATATTTTGCATAGAAATATTGATACATAATTTGAATTTTCTTGCATTCAAGTTAGCAAAAGTGTGCCGCGAAATTCTAAAATTGTGCCGCCAAATTTTCAAATCTTTAAAATAATGCCGCAACAAAAAAAAAGGTTGAGAATCACTGCATTAAGCATTAGTGTTGTTTCTTGACGCAAGCATCCGTTATGGGGATATCGCGTCTGATTTTATGATAATGAATTAATAAAATAGTAATAAATTATAATTGAAAGAGTCTTAATATTCCTTTTAATTAATCCAATCCATCCAATTTCTTGGTTGTAGAGGTCTGAAATGGTCAAGAAATTTAGATTGACCGAAACCACCGCCTAGGTCTTCTTCTGAAGAGGGCCGCCTGAGCACTATCCTCTTTTCAATTAACCTAACCTTTAGAGTTTCCATTCCTATTTTTCATCATTTTATAATATTAAACCCATATACACATAAATATAGAACAGTCACAAATGCAAAATAAAATTTGACAGCCATGGGTTTATTATATTCGTTCAGTGCCGACTTTTCGCAAGGTTTTCTCCCTTTGTTTTTGTTATCCTTGTGCATTCAACATATATGTATGTATATTATATACATTTAAGGTAACCGTTCTTTAAAATTAGAAGATATAGATAAGTTATAACAAAATAGATTGTAAAGACAAGACTACTCTAACAAATTCTATGTTCATTATATATCGGCTTTATCACAGGTATTTCAAAACTCATCGTTTATTTGATATATCATTGACTGATGTCAAATTATATATTTTTATCTCAATATATATCAAATTCCCTTTTTTTTCCATAAGAAATATTTCATATTCATTCCAGCTAGTTAATATATGGTATTTATATTTTATAGCGAACGAATACTTATTTTGCTTGCAACATACTTTTTGTTAATTACACTTGATCGGATATCTAAATATGATAAATATTGTAAGTTCTTTTCATTAATATAAAAATATTATATTGTATCTTTTCATTTTTTAAAGTAGATTGTCTTAAAAATAGGTTTTAAAAATCACCAAATTGAATATAAAAAATTAGCAAAACTTTATCATCTTTCTTCAAGAGAGAAGATAAGAAAGAATATGCTTCTTCTACTTCACCTTAGCTTTTATTTAATTATTGGAAAATTATTCACATAGATATGGCTTTTGTTCTTTTTTTCTATAAACCTCTCTCTTTTTCATTCCTTTTCAACCAAGCACATACATATAAGGCGTAACGGCCGAAGCTCAACTGGAGTTTCCCTATATTTTATTTTATTTTAAATTTATCAAATATATATTAAAATCTTTATTAGAAATTTAAATCGGTCATTTTGCACAAGTGCCATTGTAACGAGGTGTTAATAATATACATAGCGCACTATTCGATAAAATAATCCCTTGAATCAATATTAAAATAAAAAGATAAGGCCTCCAGGGAAAAGTTTCTTTTTTTTTTCCCTGAGGTTCTAATCTTTTTATTTTAATAGCGCACTATCTATGTAGTGAATGAAATTATTCTACGATATATATTTTTTTTAATTGAAAATATATTTCCACAATTGAAATGAAGTTGGATAACAAATTTCGCTAATTGTAAAATTTCGTATTTCCATTTGAAAAATATATCGCGTTGAACATTATCAAAGATGAGATAAGATCTATAGTTTTAGTAAGTTTTCTAGTGACACGACGGTATAATAGAGAAAAGCTGACAATTCAAAAAGTGTAATTACGAGCTTTGCGAAGATAACGTGAAGAATTGAGCCAGTTATATATTCTGCGAAGCCGTAGTGGGAATCTGTGCAATCAGCCAATGAGGCCGATGACGTGGCAGCTACTCACACGGTTCGGCTGCCAACCAATTATCTTAGGTATTTGAGACTCAACGTCAGTAATGGCCATGGCAGTGGGGATTTCTACGTCACCTAAACCGTTTTGTTAAAATTTATTTATGATACAATATAATATGGCTTGTGATTGTAAAACGACATTTGAAATACTATCCCGCATGTGTTTCTTTTCAACGAAAAATCAAAATTAATTTCAAGGAGAAATAACGATTATTTCTAACCTTTTGGATAAGGTATGAAAGGGTGAATTGTGAAGAGTAATGATAAACGGGAAAATAAAAGTGTCCAGGGATGGGAATCGAACCTACATTTTTCCGCTTACCGGGCAGATGCCATGTCCACTATTATATTGTATTATAAATTACTTTATGTATTATTTACGAACGGAAAAATATGTCCAGGGTAGCCTAGTGGACATGGCATCTGCCCGGTAAGCGGAACAATGTGGGTTCGATTCCCCTACCTGGACACTTTTATTTTTCCGTTTATCATTACTCTTCACAATTCACCCTTTCATACCTCATCCAAAAGGTTAGAAATAATCGTTATTTCTCCTTGAAATAAATTTTGATTTTTCGTTGAAAAGAAACACATGCGGGATAGTATTTCAAATGTCGTTTAAAATGTATTTACTTAAAAAAACTAATTTTAATGTTAAGTATAAAATACAAGTATACTTGTATATAGGATCATTTTATTGAAATAACAAAATATTATAATATATATGGGCGTGTCTCAAATATTTTCGCAGCACATACAAAATAGTTCAAAATTCATCATTCAATGTTTCAAAAATCGCAAAAAGAAAGATCGGATAAATATATAGCGGAATCAAATATGAATTAATTCGACGGTGAGGTCTCATTTATATATATATATATTAGGTAACTAAACGCCATCTATTGACCGTCGTCGCGAACTAGCGGCCTCGGGTCGGTGACAAAGCCACAACACCAGCTTTGGAAAACTGAGAAGCGTCCACCAGGAGACCATGGTTTCGGGCTAATGACCATCGTCAGCCTAGGGCGGACTTTTGATCATAGATTTAACCCAGCCACTTTGCCAGCTAAACACCTCTTCGGCGGATTGTGAAGATTCCATTAGGTCCCGTGTAGATCTCATGGGATAAAATTCGTCCTGGGCTGACGAGGGCCATTAGCCCGAAATCATTATTTCCAAGTGAATGCTTCTCAGTTTGGTAAAGATGGTGTTGTGGCTTTGCCACCGACCAGAGGTCGCTATTCACGGCGACGGTCAATTTATGGCGGTCTAGTTTTTAGGTATTTTTTGACGGAAGAAGCACCCTAGGCTTTTATAGATCAATTTCCTACCAGAAAAAAATCCGTCTAAGTTCCGTGAACAAATGAGAGTCGAGCTAGGAGCAAGATGGAGATTTGAGAAAAGTTCTCACTGGTCTACATGGTCGATGAGGTGGACCTTGGACACAACCGACGAAGGCTTCCACTGATGGTGAAGTGACTGTTATTTCTGGCTAGGGCGGAGGTCTTATATATCTTTTCCGAGAGGAAGTACTGTGTTTCAACGGATGCTATAAGGGCGTGGATTGGAAGAGAGGTTATTGTACACTCCTGGCAACGCCCTGACATCTTCTACATCTTTTAAGCCTTGTTTTTAGACTTTTTCGGATTTTTATCTCAATCTCTTGCTTTAGCTGAACTCTTGATCCATTACAGAGTTTTATTTATTTATCCTCAGTTTTTACAAAGTACATTACATATGATGATGTAATGACACATGTCAATCATGCGTATAATTATTTACAGATGTGTTTCTATTATAAAACATGAAAATCTTGTTATATTATATAGGTTGTTGGTTCAAATTACCATATATATGTGGTAATATTGTTGATATTTATAATTTAAAATGTTCATTTTTCATTCTATGATTTATATTAATCTGTGGACTAATTTATTCTGTGGTGTTGATTGTGTGTATATATATATAGGTATTTTCTTTGAGTGAGTGTGGTTGAGAATCTGTGTGGAGACGTATGAGTTTTCTTAGAGTTTCTTCGAATTTATCATAGTAATTTAACTTCATTGTTTTTCATACTTTTAATAAAGAAGTTTTAAGTATAAATAGAGAGTGATTATTAAGATTCTCCCAACAATTGGTAGCAGAGCGGTTGAATTTAAATTTATGCAAATCAAGATTGATTGAATATTTTTTAGAAAAAAGAAAAGATGCAAAATTTTAATTTATCTCCAATAGAAAAACTTTCAGACAAAAACTACTTGATCTGGGCAAATCGAATTGAAAGTGAATTACGGGGATTAAAATTATGGAGAAGAATTATAGAAGGAGAAGAAGTTGAAAAGCCAATAGAAACAGATAAAAAATTTGAAGAAAAAATGAAAATCTGGGAAGACTGGGATGACGACAATGCAATTGCAAGAAATGTGATGAACCGAACAATGAATGACACTCAAATTCTAAAATATTCAAGTGAAAGAAATGCCAAGAGATTATGGAATATAATTAGGGAAGAAATGGCATTTGAAAATGAAGACTTGCAGATGAAAAATAGAATAGAATTGTCAAAATTGAAAAAGAACGAAGATGAAACGGTGGATGATTACTTAAATAGAGCTATGATTATAAAGAGTAGAAAAATTCAAGCAGGAGATGAGATTAGAGATAGAGAATTTTTTTGCTTCGTTTTGGAAGGTTTGAGAGTTGAATTTGATTTTGACATAAATATTATAAAATCAGACAGGCAAAATAATATGAACACAATAAGACAAATCATGAAGGAAACTGAAGAAAAATTGAAACATAGAAAAGAAGAAAAACGGCAAACAGAGATTGCATCTAAAGCTAGAGAAGGCCGATCGGGAAGACGAAATTTTGCTATTAAGTGCTATAACTGTGGAAGGATGGGTCATATCTCTAGGGAGTGTAGAAATAGGATGAAATGTTTTAAATGTGGAGGATTTGGGCATGAATCGACAATATGTAAAAAGTATAGAAATGAATGTCATGCAAGATATAATTTTAATGGGCCTAAAAGAGGAATAAACAGACAAAATAATAGTGAATATACAAGTCATGTGATGGAAACAAGTGAAGCAAATTACGAAGAGGAATATCAAAAGGAAGAAAAAATAAAATGGAATATGGATTATGGAGCCTCTAGCCATATGATTAGTAAAAAAGAACTTTTTAAAGAATATAAAGAAGAAGAAAGAATAATAGCAACAGCTGAAAAAGGTGAAGTGATGAAATCTTCGGGAATTGGATCTATTAGAATGAAGTCAAATGTAAATGAGGGATTCATTAAATTTGAAAATGTTTTGCATGTGCCTGATTTGAGGGAAAATTTATTATCAGTAACAAAAATTATAGATCATGATTTCAATGTGTTGTTCACAAAAAACAAAGCTGAGGTAATAGATAAAAATGGTGATGTCTTATATGAAGCAAGAAGATTTGGTGATAAATTTGAAGTTGAAGGAATCTTAAATATGGAAATTGCAAGGAAAGCAGAAGTATATGATATGCTATGGCATCAAAGACTTGTTCATGTAAATTTTCAGAAATTGAAAGAAATGTATGATAATTCAACTGTATTAGGATTGAAAAATTTACATAATAACAAAGCGAATTGCGAATCTTGTACATTAGGAAAAATTCATAGAAAATCTTACAAAAGTATACAATATAAACAATCTGAAGATATTTTGGATCTATGGCATACTGACATAGTTGGACCTTTAAATGATTCTTTTGGATATAAATATTTCATTACGATTGTTGATGACTATAGTAATTTTACTTTCGTTATACCAATTGCTAATAAATCTCAAACAGCAGATTCCATAATAAACTTGATTATCCAAGAAGAAAGACAGACTGGCAGGAAAGTAAAGAGAATTCGAAATGATAATGGAGGAGAGTATATTTCAAACTATTTGAGGCGATGGTTATCTAGTAAGGGCATCAAACAAGAATTTACTACAGCTTATACTCCTGAAAGTAATGGAAAAGCCGAAAGATTTAATAGAACCATAGTTGAGTCGGCAAGAGCCATGCTAATTGATTCTAAATTACCTTTAAAATTTTGGAGCGAAAGTGTTAAGGTGGCTGTTCATATAAATAATAGAATTAAAATCAAAGAAATGAATACAACTCCTTTCGAGATATACAAGGGATGGAAACCAAACATTGTTTACTTAAAAGGTTCGGAAGCGAAGCTTATGTTCATATTAGAAAAGAAAAGAGAAAGAAGATGGAACCAAAAGCTCATAAAGGGATCATGATGGGCTATAGTATGATAAGAAAAGGCTATAGAATATATTTACCGGAAATGGATGAAATTCATGAAGTATCAGATGTTAAATTTAATGAAGCTAAGTTAGGATATTATTTAATGAATAATAGAGATAGAAATCTTGATGAAAATGAACTTTTCTTTTTTAATAAAGAAGACAAAAATTTGATTTCTCACAGGAATGAAGACTCTGGTGGTAATAGAGAAGACCGAGCAGAAAACTTTAACATCGATGATGAGCATGTTACTCAAGATGATAATGATAGAGATTTGAGTGAAATAGATGAAATACTTCCTGATGAAATAATTACTCCACGTAGAAGAGGACCAGAACCAGGAATGACGAGAGAAATGAGAGAAGAACGAGATCTTCGTCTGAGAGAAACCGAGGAAGAAGAACTCATAAAAAGGGGAGTGAGGAGATCTGAAAGATTAAGACTAATAAAGAATAAGGAAAATGTTTCTGATAGGCCTTTTGAAATTAAACGTCCGAAGGATTACCAAGAAGCACTGAATTCTGATGATAGAAAACAATGGATTAAAGCCATGGAAGATGAAGAAATTGAAGTTTTTGCATATCCCTTCAAAGGAAATGAAAGCGGACCATCTCACCAAGAGTGTGGATGCTGTCAAGATTAAGAACTGCCTAAGTGGTGGAGTTATTTTTTGGGGAATGAAAATTGAAAATTTGAAGGGGAGATTAGTTGATATTTATTATTTAAAATGTTCATTTTTCATTCTATGATTTATATTAATCTGTGGACTAATTTATTCTGTGGTGTTGATTGTGTGTATATATATATAGGTATTTTCTTTGAGTGAGTGTGGTTGAGAATCTGTGTGGAGACGTATGAGTTTTCTTAGAGTTTCTTCAAATTTATCATAGTAATTTAACTTCATTGTTTTTAATACTTTTAATAAAGAAGTTTTAAGTATAAATAGAGAGTGATTATTAAGATTCTCCCAACAAATATAAGGTGGAAAGAGAAATAATCACATCACAATTTGAAAGAGGCACCTAGATAACCAGGAGAGAGAGAGACGGGACTGGCACAGCCGGGCGGCCGTTCGTGTCGCACACAATCCCTAACTGTCTTCAAAGTCCCGAGGTGTTAACTGATGGGCCCCAGTGTTCGCCCATTGGAATGTCGCTGGTATCTTAAGTGACCGGACTATACATTCCCGTCTCTCTCTGGACTGTCTGTAGGCTTGCTTTATTATTCCTTGAAGAGTATATATTATGACATATATATATATATATATATATATATGGTAATTTAAAACAACAACCTCATATGGTGTAGATAACTTATAACAAGATTGCCATGTTGTATATAGAAACATCTATAAATAATTATGCGCATGATTAATCTGTGTCTTTACATCACCCTATGTAATGTAATTTGTACAAAGTGGATAAATAAATAAAATCTGTAATAGATTTAAGAGTTGAGCTAAAGCAGAGATCGAGCATAGTATTACCAAAACAACAGTCTAAAGATGGAACTCATAAATCAGGTAGATTCACAATTCCCACGACAGGCCACCCACACTGTCACATGTGGTGGAATGCAGAGACCCCTCTCACACCTGGACAGGTAAAGGCGCCCTTTCTCAAACGCCCCTGTCACATAAGGTCACCCCGTCTTTAACCTATAAATCATCACCTTACAGGGACTTGACAGTTCAGACAGTTCAGTCAGTTGAGTTTAGTTCACCCTTAGCGTCAGCTCACGTCGGTCGTACCTTATGTCGATCTCAACTATCATGTAGACGAGTAAGAAACTTCTATGTCTCCATATTTCGCTCCTGGCTCAACTTTTATCTGTTTACGGAACTTTCTTAGTGTAACTGTGTCTTCGTTTTTTGTGTGGATATCCCCAGCTTTCCACTCTGCCTCGACCACGACTGCCTGTATTTTGTGAGAACTCTTAAAGGTCTTCCAAGGTGCAGAGAGGTACTGGAAAACTCTACATCCTGACTGTTCCTCTCGGTCAACACAGTACAACAAGAGCTACCAGGACTTCAACATTTATTTCAGTAGTCGACAGGATACTACAAGTCGACAACAACCAAATTTCAACTTTTATTTCTACAAGAGTCAACAGCAACTCAACAAATCATTTCAGTAGTCGACAGGATCTCTACAAAAGCTACTGGAATTCACTCATCATCACATTTAAGTCGACAGGATCTCTACAAAAGCTACTGGAATTCTCATCTTATTACATAAGTCGACAGGATGACCAAAACGAAGGATGACACAACGAAGAGGTAAGAAAACTGTTCAGATAGGAAGCGAGAAAGAGCGAAGATGGAGGAACAAGCCCGACCATTCCAACGAAACGTCCAAGCAATCTCTCCCCAAGATATTTACGGAAGAAACGCCGCCCCAACGGACTTCCGCATACCCGCTAACCGATCGCCAACGTCGGGAGCAAGCTGACCGCGCCAACGACAGCCCCGATATTCCCGCAAGTCATGGAAACCGAGCAGCGATGTGACCCAAACCCTGTGACAAGTTCCACACCTTCGACCTGACATCGTCGAGACAATGCTCAAGGCAACAAGCCACAATCAACTTCACAGAAGCTACAAGCGTCTACAAGCTCAACATGGAGCGTCTTCAACGTCAGCAGGAATACAAGCCAAGACCAAGTCTCCTGACTGAACTTTCACACAATTGTAAGTTTTTAAAAACCTACCTTAACCTTATCCTCAACTTCACAACTTGATTCAACCTAAATTTTGTATTTATATTTTCACTTTAAGCATTTAAAATCAATTTTTACCTTTTTTATATCATTTTTTATTCAATTTTTAAAACTTTCACACTATCATTTATCAAATTTACTTTAATTTTTAATCAGATTATAAATTTCAAGTTATTACTCTCAATTTTACTTAAAAAAAAAAAAATTTCGCCCATCACGCATTTTTACAAATTTGCCAATCTTACATGTCGTTCTTAAATTCACCTATAATAATATTATCCAAATCTACAACTTAAAAAAAAATCATTATTATTATTTCTTAAAATCTCTCATTCATCATAATACTAAACTTATTTTTGTTTTACTTATTAGTTATCTTTTTACCAAAAGACCAATATCTTTATCAATTCTTAAAATTTGGTAATGTTCACCATTTTAAGTAAGCGCCCAATTTAAATTATTTGTAACTCTCACGACATTGCCTTTTTACAAGGAACATCTTCACGCTACCATAATCAACGATTAAAAATATCAATTTTTAAATATAAATTAACGTAGGTGAAACACATTTATTTTTAATTGCAAAAATCGGAAGATACAATATCTTCAAAAACACCACTAGGGAAAACAACTATCTTTCCCAAAACAAGTTGAAAATAAAGATTCCCTCCACTTCATCGCCAGTAGCTAAATTAGGTCACAACCTACCAAACTTATTAACAACATTTTATTCTAACTTAGATACACTCCCTCGTCTCTACTTTTTACATGCATAATTAAGCATCAATAAATCTCTCTCAACAAATGTTACAACACTCACACATCACTTTATACAATTGGCAACCATTTTTAGTGCGCGACTTAACACACAAATCCAAATCTTGAGCCACACAAGCCTCCACTTAACTCTATATCGTCGCCACAATAAAATAATTTCACATTAAACTTGCCAAATCCACTAACAGTCAAATATTCTCTCGATGTGTTTCATACAACAACCACCCATGACTTTATTAAATTTGTTATTCATGGTGAAACAGGTTAGATTTTGTGCCAAACTAAGACTTCACGTGACACCTTTTTATTCACATTTCTCACTTCGTGTCACAGTGCCACACCACAAAACTTTTTCACTTTTCAGGCCAAAGACGCCTTCACGCCTGTGACACCACATCTCAACTCAAAGCGTGTCCACGTTGAAAGTCGAACTTTCACCACACATCTAAACCTGACATCACCTAATAACATTTTTTCTAAGTCTAAACTAAATTCGAAACACAACAACTACAAAACACCGAGAAAATCATATCTTTCAATTATAACAGTAAATTGCCAACTCAACAAAAGAGAAAAAGTCAGTTTCGAGTAAATCTCAAACATAGCAAGCCATCCCACATGTGTGACCACCCCAAAAATAGAATTTCCGTGAAAAAAAAAAAAAAAGGGGAAGTGGACGCCCTTTTTGACGCCACTCCCTTGGTCACTACTATCTTTTGAGAATATCTTTGGGCATGCCCTCTCTTCCCCCTCAAAGCAGATCTTCTTGACCGCTAGCTTCATGACGCCATTTTGAACACATGTGTCACACTACTCATTTAGATTTCCTCGAGAATCTCACAAATCTCACCAACGAGATATCACAACACAACATACTTTAAACATTTTACATGTTAATTGATAACACCAATTAAAACAATTTGGTTAAGTCTTATATAGACTTTTTAACGCGAAAGAGAAATCATTCTCTACATACCAGCATTGAGGACAAACGAAAAGATCATTTCACATATTCCCAGTTTCAGAGTCATAGAAACACCGATGTTACCAAAGGGATATAATCTAGTCACACACCACAACTGTAACTTTTCGTCAAAAGAGACAATTTTGTGTTCAATTTTACACTACTTAAAATTTATCCAATCATTAATAACCTTCAATTATATTATAAATTTTGTATAAAATCTTGAATAATTATTCTTATTTTTACCTTTCAATTATATAAACAAATTTTTTAATCCAACATTTAAAAAAAAAACCTTTAATCAAATTTACTTTTATTTTTCATGATATTATTTTAGTATTGTAAAACATCTAATTGTTTCAAAAATTATTTTTATTTTATTATTTATTATATATTTTATATATTACAGGCTTAATTTTGTCCACTTACACTTTTTGTACCCGCAATCATATTTCTATATTTCTATTCACTATATTTTATTTGTTTAAATACCTTTATTATCTGACAAAGTTTATCATCCACTATCGGGCATCTACAACAATCGTTTTCAACAATCATATTCTTTAACCAATCCCCTATATTTTTCATCACTATCTTTTCAGTCATTGCGTCACGTCAATGTAGAAAAACGACAGCACTGCTTGACAATTTATTTTTTGATTTCGTAATTCAACAAACGCCTTGAACACAGTTCCCCAGACTTACAAATCCAAACTTCTGGTCTGAACAAGCTTCAAGAGTTTATTTCATTTCATCTGCAGAGCAAATCACCAACGCATACACAAAGCGTTCACTTTTTTCAACTTTCAACTTTTTTTTTCAGCTCTAGCGGACCACATTCAACCTTTGATTTCGAGTCAAGTCAGATCACCTACTGTCGCTACAATTCTACTTATCGCATGGCTCTATTTCACTCCTTTCTCAATCATATTAATAAGCAACTTTTCTTCAACAACTTTTAACCCAATAATCCTAAAATTGTGACAAAACACTGTAACCCTTATATAGGATCGCAAGTGAAACATTGCCAAGGAAGACAGCTCAAGTCTATATCCTCGCTTTGCACCTGGATCTGAGTATTTGGTTTACATGAGCACTTCTAACAATTACATATTCTTCAACAACTTTTCAACCCAATAACACTACAATTGTGACAAAGCACTGTTACCCTATACAGGATCACAGGTGAAACATTGCCTAGGAAGACGCTCAAGTCCATATCCTCGCTTTGCACCTGGACCTAAGTATTTGATTGCATGTGTAAATCTCACAATTGCTTATTCTTTAACTACTAACCCTGTTCTCTTAGAATGTGAATTTTTATGTCATCATTTTATTTTAATCATCTTTTTTGTTAATCAAACACAATGTCATTTTTATTTCACTTTTATATATCCAACAAATATCATCTTGTTATAGCCCTTTTTAACCCTCACAGTTTAAATTAATTAAAATAAATTTTAATTACTTACCTGTGTTAGAGAGGCTTTACCCGCCTAAACCCGGATAAACCCTTTCACTCCCGGGGCCCATCTATGGTAATTTAAAACAACAACCTCATGTGGTGTAGATAACTTATAACAAGATTGCCATGTTGTATATAGAAACATCTATAAATAATTATGCGCATGATTAATCTGTGTCTTTACATCACCCTATGTAATGTAATTTGTACAAAGTGGATAAATAAATAAAATCTGTAATAGATTTAAGAGTTGAGCTAAAGCAGAGATCGAGCATAGTATTACCAAAACAACAGTCTAAAGATGGAACTCATAAATCAGGTAGATTCACAATTCCCACGACAGGCCACCCACACTGTCACATGTGGTGGAATGCAGAGACCCCTCTCACACCTGGACAGGTAAAGGCGCCCTTTCTCAAACGCCCCTGTCACATAAGGTCACCCCGTCTTTAACCTATAAATCATCACCTTACAGGGACTTGACAGTTCAGACAGTTCAGTCAGTTGAGTTTAGTTCACCCTTAGCGTCAGCTCACGTCGGTCGTACCTTATGTCGATCTCAACTATCATGTAGACGAGTAAGAAACTTCTATGTCTCCATATTTCGCTCCTGGCTCAACTTTAATCTGTTTACGGAACTTTCTTAGTGTAACTGTGTCTTCGTTTTTTGTGTGGATATCCCCAGCTTTCCACTCTGCCTCGACCACGACTGCCTGTATTTTGTGAGAACTTTTAAAGGTCTTCCAAGGTGCAGAGAGGTACTGGAAAACTCTACATCCTGACTGTTCCTCTCGGTCAACACAGTACAACAAGAGCTACCACGACTTCAACATTTATTTCAGTAGTCGACAGGATACTACAAGTCGACAACAACCAAACTTCAACTTTTATTTCTACAAGAGTCAACAGCAACTCAACAAATCATTTCAGTAGTCGACAGGATCTCTACAAAAGCTACTGGAATTCACTCATCATCACATTTAAGTCGACAGGATCTCTACAAAAGCTACTGGAATTCTCATCTTATTACATATATATATATGTAATGTGATGTGGTCTGGTAGCCACTGTAGAATCTTGTCGACTAAAACTGTGGTGAGGTATCCAGTCGACTTAAACTATGCTGTGTTGACCGAGAGGAACAGTCAGGATGGGGAGTTTTCCAGTACCTCTCTGCAACTTGGAAGACCTTTAAAAGTTCTCACAAAGTACAGGCAGTCGTGGTCGAGGCAGAGTGGAAAGCTTGGGAATGTCTATACACAAAAAAAACGAAGACACAGTTGCGCTAAGAAAGTTCCGTGAACAGATAAAAGTTGAGCTAGGAGCGAAAGATGGGGAGATAGAAGATTTCTTACTGGTCTACATGATGGATGAGATGGACCTGGGGTACAACCGACGTGGGCTTGCGCTGATACTCCACTAACTGTATTTTTAGCTAAAGACGGGGGTTTATATACCGTTTCTGAGAAAGGGGGTTTTGCCCCAGATGTGAGAGGGGCGTCTGGTGACATTCTACTGGCGCCGTCCTGACAGCTTTCAATCTATCTTTAGATGTTGCTTTGTGGCTTCCATCTATCTCAAATTTAGACGTGTTTGACTTCTATCTCTCTAGCTCAACTCTTAATCTATTACAGAGTTTTATTTATTTGCCCTCAGTTTGTACAAAGTACAATACATATGATGATGTAATGACACATGTCAATAATACGTATAACATTTACAGATGTGTTTCTATTATACGACATTAAAATCTTGTTATCAGTATATACAACTAGACGAATGACCCGGGCAACGCCCGGGTTTACCCGATTAAATGTTTTATTCAAACACTATTCGTTACAATTATAAATTGGCGCCGTGGATGTCACTCTTGTGAAACGTCCCGCTCCAAACTTTACAGTATTAGTTACGATATAAATCTTCAAATCGAGCGAGCGTCTATAAATATTTCGATTTAGATCAAGTATTCTAATTAGTAAGCGAACTATTATTAATAACAACTTAACACTTTTTTTATTTTATCCATTCTGATCAAATTCTATCCGTGAACTTCACACAGTGAACTTCACACAGACAGAATAAGGCAATTATATAAAAGTAGATATAAGTATAATAATAATAATAATAATTATTATTATTATTATTATCATTAGATAATGATGATGCGCGCGTTGATGACCAAAATCTATCCGTGAACTTCAGACAGAATAAGGCAATTATATAAGTAGATATGGGGTCGTTGGCTTTAATTACCATAGATGGGCCCCGGGAGTGAAAGGGTTTATCCGGGTTTAAGCGGGTAAAGCCTCTCTAACACAGGTAAGTAATTAAAATTTCTTTAAATTAATTTAAACTGTGAGGGTTAAAAAGGGCTATAACAAGATGATTTGTTTGGATATATAAAAGTGAAATAAAAATTACATTTTTGTTTGATTTAAAAAAAATGATGATCAAAATAAAATGATGACATAAAAATTCACATTCTAAGAGAATATTGACGGGCGTTGGAAAGGGTTAGTAGTTGAAGAATATGCAATTGTAAGGAGTGCACATGTGAATCAAATACTTAGATCCAGGTGCAAAGCGAGGAAATAGACTTGAGCGTCCTCCTAGGCAATGTTTCACTTGCGATCCTATATAAGGGTTACCGTGCTTTGTCACAATTATAGGGTTATTGGGTTAAAAGTTATTGAAGAAAAGTTGCTCATTAATATGATTGAAAGGGGTGGTAGAGCCATGCGATAAGTAGAATTGTAGCGTATATTTTTTCATCGCAGTAAGGACAGTAGAAGTTCGTTTTATGTATAAAAGAAACGTTCGCGCTTTTAAATCCTTTTATTTTATATATATAGATGGCGCGTTATTGCTTTGTGTTAATTTATGCCTAACTGGCCTTGTCTTTATAGTTTGCTGAAGAGCATTGCTCGAAGCAAATATTTGAATGTAATTCTACTGTCCTATAAGCTTATGTCCATAGTTTACTTGAAAACCATTGCTAAGATTCCATCCTTCAGTGTAGTATATAAAAGCAGAATGATCCAATACAGAGTTAGAGCTCTGAGAGGTGGTCTGGTGGATTAAATTGGCGAAACCGTTGGGAGGGTTCACCACTGATGAGCCAAGCCCTCCCAATATATTTTTCATCGAAGTAAGGACATTAGAAGTTCGTTTTATGTATAAAAGAAACATTCGCACTTTTAAATCCTTTTATTTTATATATATAGATGGCGCGTTATTGCTTTGTGTTAATTTATGCCTAACTGGCCTTGTCTTTATAGTTTGCTGAAGAGCATTGCTCGAAGCAAATATTTGAATGTAATTCTACTGTCCTATAAGCTTATGTCCATAGTTTACTTGAAAACCATTTCTAAGATTCCATCCTTCAGTGTAGCATATAAAAGTAGAATGATCCAATAAAGAGTTAGAGCTCTGAGAGGCGGTCTGATGGATTAAATTGGCGAAACCGTTGGGAGGGTTCACCACTAATGAGCCAAGCCCTCCCAATATATTTTTTCATCGCAGTAAGGACAGTAGAAGTTCGTTTTATGTATAAAAGAAACATTCGCGCTTTTAAATCCTTTTATTGTATATATATAGATGGAGCGGTATTGCTTTGTGTTAATTTATGCCTAACTGGCCTTGTCTTTATAGTCTGCTGAAGAGCATTGCTCGAAGCAAATATTTGAATGTAATTCTACTGTCCTATAAGCTCATGTCCATAGTTTACTTGAAAACCATTTCTAAGATTCCATCCTTCAGTGTAGCATATTAAAGCAGAATGAACCAATACAGAGTTAGAGCTCTGAGAGACGGTCTGGTGGATTAAATTTGGCGAAACCGCTAAGAGGGTTCACCACTGATGAGCCAAGCCCTCCCAATATATTTTTTCATCGCAGTAAGGACAGTAGAAGTTCGTTTTATGTATAAAAGAAACATTCGCGTTTTAAACCCTTTTATTTTATATATATAGATGGCGCGTTATTGCTTTGTATCAAGATAACTTTATGTTTGATTATCTGCTCCACCTAGCTGTACCCGTTCAAACTTTGCTGTCTTTGAACAAAAAGACAGTTTTAATAACTAAATAATTATTTATTAATGATCAAATGTATACAATACATCAAAATAAAAATTAGCAATAAATTATCCCTACATAATTGTCATTTGAATATAACATATGTAAAAAATAATAGATATATTTTGATAATTTGAAACTCGTTAGTTCGAATCTCTCGATAAAATGAACATTTTTTCCCGGTCCCTTGAAAAATACTCGATAAGTTAAATAAAATCAATATTAATTATCATTATTCTTGTCTCAAATAAATTGCCGTGTCATCCTGAATTTTGTCTTTCCTAATTTTCTACATTACAAAATCATTATTTTATCTATTCTCCCAATATATATGTTGTAGATAAATGATAAAACTAACTTTGACTTCTGCGCAATTAATAGGTAGAAAATCTTACTTTTGATAAATAATCATCATAATTTAGTTAAATATACAAATCTGCAAATAACTCTAAGGATATTCAAGATATTCAATAAATTATTTTTCAAAAACCTTCCCGGGGATATACCTAATAATATCCCAAAATTTCACGGCGATTGGATGTATGGTTTTTGAATCTATAGAGTACAGACAGACAGACATTCAATTTTATATATATATATATATTCAAATATTAATAAATTGTGTAACAATATAAATTAAAATTCCCTTTAATAATATTTCAGTAATTAAAAATAATCATATATTATTTTTTGATATGCAATTTAAATTTGCTTTGTTATCTTAAATCTGTAGAATATTTAAGTTAATTGCTATTGTCACAGATTAGAAAGGTTTTCGGTGCAACACACCAAGGAGGGTAAGTTAGAAGCCGTGACAGGCTGTAATTAAACCAGAGCAAGGCAGGGAGTAAATGAACCAGAGAAGACGTCCCAGGCGCCCAGAGAAAAATCGCCACCATGTGCCATATAAGGTAATTGCCCCGTCATAACTTATCCCTCACTTTCTTACTCTTCTTTGTCTCTCACCAAATTACCCCAGATAACTTCTACTTAGTTCCCTGAATATATCCAGTTATCTAGCTATCTATTTATTTATTGCTAGTTGTATAATATTATGAAAAAAATATATATATATTGTTTTTTTTTTAAATAGAGCAATCCCTAAATAAATATGTAATTAAAAAGGCATATATTGAATCAAAATATCAATTTTTTTACTAATATTTCAGTTGGCTGAACGCCAATCGTTTTCAAGGCATCATAACATATTAATATGTTATAAAATAAATAAAGCTGCCAGGGCTAAGTTTCGTGTTTAATTATTTATTTTCAAGCTTTCGGACTTGTCAGTCCTTCAATCATCGATAATAAATTGATGATATATACTATTTTTTTAAATTATTAATCACACGTTTTAAATATTAATCATATTGAAAGGGGGAGAAAAATATACTACATTCTTTGTGTGTTATATACAAAGAATGTACTATAATTTCTTCCCCTTTCAATATCATGTAAATAAAAAAATATATATAAAAATAGTATATGTTAAGGTTCCTTTGTCCTTAACGAAAAAAGCCGTACTTCAGAGGACTGTATAGGTTTTCAACTACCCAGGCGACACCCCAATGGTGATTCCAATGCCTCAGCCAAAGAGAGAATAAAGCACGACCAAAAACTATTCACACTCTCACTTTATTTAAAAAACTCAATTATATACAAAGATAGTCAGCGGTCAATATTTACATAATCACAGAAAATTGAATTGATAAATAAAATAATATCCTAGAAAACTTAACATTCTCCCCGAGTTGATGGGAACCATCAAGGCAAACTGGGGGGAACAGGTAGCAACGCCAGCTTAACCAGGGGTCTTTTGAGTATGCCGGTCCTGGTGCGGATTGATACCACTCGTACCAATCCATC
Source organism: Cordylochernes scorpioides (assembly GCA_030710605.1). NCBI lineage: Eukaryota > Metazoa > Arthropoda > Arachnida > Pseudoscorpiones > Chernetidae > Cordylochernes > Cordylochernes scorpioides. The sequence continues at coordinate 186,551,712 of CP092863.1, read as the reverse complement.
TTTGCCCCGATGGACCTTCACCACTCGCCCCATCATCCACTTGGCGGGGGGCACATGTTCCTCTCTGATTAGAACCAAGGATCCAGTAGCTACATCGGGCCCCAACATTCTCCATTTACGGATTTGTGGAAGAACAAAAATTGGCTTTTGCATCACGATAACGCCCCTGCTCACACATCGTTGCTTGTGCGCGACTTTTTGGCCAAAAACAACACACTAATGATGCCGCAGCCACCGTATTCCCCAGATCTGGCCCCCTGTGACTTTTCATTGTTCCCTAAACTGAAGAGGCCCATGAAAGGACGACGTTACGCTACGCTTGACGAGATAAAGACGGCATCGAAGGAGGAGCTGAAAAAGATTTTAAAAAAATGATTTTTTGAAGTGCTTCGAAGATTGGAAAAACCGTTGGCACAAATGTTTAATATATCATGGGGATTACTTTGAAGGGGACAAAATAGGTATTCATGAATAAATTAATAATTTTTGAAAAAACACAAAAGTCGCGATACTTTTTGAACACACCTCGTATGTCGTTGTTGTAGATTATGAATATAATCCGTAGATCATCGCCTCCACAGATGTTGAACCATCCTCTGAACCATTTTCCACCGAGGTAATAGCTGAACCCCAACGTTCAGTAAGTCTTCCTCAGGGACACAAGAAGATGACGATGTCAGTAAAATATGCGTTGGGGTTAATGTTTCTAGATCATTGGGGTCGCTACTAATTGGTCCCAAAGGTCTTGAATTAAGACAATACTCCATTTGGACAATCAGGGTCAGCAACTTATCATAGTTCAACAAGGTCTCTCCAAGGATGCAGCGAAAGTGATACTTGAAGCATTTTATGCCGGCTTCCCATAGACCACCAAAGTGAGAAGCACCCGGAGGATTAAATTTCCACTCCGTTCCATCATTGGCCAATTTCTCCGCGATCTCCGACATCTGATCCCGAGCCATGTAAAATCCTAAACCCAAAATTTCCTCCATAATTCCCTTATAGAATCATCCAAGGATTCATCCCACTTTGGACTCGTAACCCATAGCTGTTGGATCAAGATTTTCTCAATTATAACAACAGATGCTAACCAGCCTATAGGATCATATAATCTTGTCACGAATGAGAGCATTTGGCGTTTGGTAATTTCCTCTTACTGCGTGATGGGGTATAAAACAACATCCTTCTGTATCGATGGCGGAGGACTCAGATAAGGGATTCATATGTCCCAATTCCATATAGTCCCTCATAAAGAACAATATTCTTCTCGAAGAGGTGCATCCCTTACCAGCCGTCGTTCCAAGGCGAGTTGTCGTTGGACACAAGTGGGAAACGATCTTCCAAACAAATTTTCACCGGGAATCTTAGGATCAAAAGGCAGGGGAACAATATATCGCCCATCTGGTGTTCGCTGAACCTCCCTTTTATATAAATTCCTACAGAACTCATCTTCTTCTGATTCTGTCGGCTTTGAGGGGATTTCTTCAATTTTAAAAAATCGCTGTAGCAACTTTTCCAGGTGGTCCTCATATTCGACACGAATATTAAACACCAAATGCGGACTAGTCTCACCTCCTTTCGGCAATTCCCCAGAAATCACCCATCCCAAACTGGTGTTCGGGGCACATAGATGGGTTATGTCACAAAACCTAAGGTCGGGGAGGAGTAATCTTCCATAGACATCCGCACCCAGGATGACATCCACCTTTCCATATTTCTCAAATTGGGGACCGGCTAGAGGTAGGACCTTCCAACAGGACGGTATAGCCAGATATAGGTCTTTAGTCGGCAATAACCCTGTCATTCTTCCTACCACTAATGCCTTCATCGGTAAGGTCCATCCTGGTTCTGTCAAAGATTCCAACGTAAACGAAGCTAGTTCTTTAACAAGTTTTCCTTTAGTATTATTTATTCCATAAACTGGGCATTTACTCCGCATGTCGGAACATTTAAATGCTGTAGAAGATCTCGTTGTATAAATGAAGACTGAGATCCCTGATCCAGCAATGCGCTTACTATTACCCCGTTTCCATGTGGATTTATAATCCGAATCAAAGCGGTGGGCAAAATGCCTTAGGAATGGCCGTCCGTACATGCATTCCGGTAAATTCTACCTCTTGTTTATTAATCGGTGCAGGCGGATCCTTGGGGCTAGTCATCTTCCGTTCAGTTTAATCCTGAATTTCTCGAGACACTGTATTCGTTCGATGCAGGAAACTATTATGGCAGCCTTGACATTGTGCATATCTTATAGTTCTACTGCATGTTTTCCCATATGTCCCACGCGTAAGCATTTAAAACATGCGTGCGCTCCCCTTAATGCCTTTACTCGTGCTGGGACCGGCATTGAACGCCATCTTGGGCAAGATTGTATCCAATGGTTTCCCTGGCAGATTATACACCAGGGAACCCTCTTTAAGGCATCTTCTCTTATTTTTGCGATATGTAACCCTGTTACATAATGCCCGGTGTCTCTTCTATGTGATGATTCCCCAAATCCATCCTTAATGTAGACAATTCTTTGTTCACCCTTAACTTCTCTTCGCACAAAAGCCAGCAGGGATGTTAGTCTCTGGTCCACTAATGGGATCAATTCCTTTTCGTCTCTATCATAGCCAGCCATTGCAGTCCTCTGCCAGATTCTAATCAAATCCTCTGGCAAACTGGACTCCACGAGTTGATACAAAAAGGAAGAGTTCTGCTGCACATTCACACCCAGGGAATCCAAAGACCTTATGTGTGATTTAACCTGGTCATTAAAACTTTCCAATGATATATTATTCTTTTTTACGTTATTGATGACCAGTTTCAACAATTGTCGCACATAAACCTCGGTTAAGATCATCTTGTCGCCGAAGCGATCCCTGAGCGCCTCAATTACCCTGGGGTAGTTAACCTCCGTCAAAGGGTAGCTCTTGACTAGTCTTTCTGCTCTTGTTCCAACTTTCATAGCCTGATTCAAATATTGGAATTTATCCACTTCAGACAGGCTTGGATTCTCATGAATGGCCTCAAACTGTGACCACCATCCCCGCCACTCGAGACTGTGCAATCGTAAACTTTTAACGCGAATTTTGGCAGTCTGCATGAGGTACTCTTTTCTGGGCTACTCCTAATTGAAGCCACATCCCCTTGGCCTTGTTGGTCATTTTCCCTAGGGTTGAGATATTCGTTTACTTTCTTCTCCGTGTATTCCTTAAAATGCTCAGATTGCAACAGTTTGTATATAGGAGAGACAGGCCGAAGAATTAAGGATAGGATAGAAGAACACTACAGAATCATCAGAAACAGTGAGCCTAGATCTCTCATAGTGCAACACATTAGACAGACAGGACATTCTTTTGATACCTCTCACCCACAGGCATATTACTCAGGAATCAAGAGCAAATACAAAAGATTGGTCGTCGAGGCGTTGCTCTCTTTAAGACATAATAGTATTAATAGACACATAGACATCCCTGATATATACAAAGCAATATTGCCATAGTGTACCTTAGGTGACCATTGCCAATACGTTTTATTTTCGATTATTTTACTCATGCAGCCTTAAAATTGAATCGTAGCTTAATCGTGAAGTTTCTTGTGATATTCCTACTTAGTATACTCAAAACACGCAGATATTTCTTACTATTACTTTTCTCACTAATTTGCTAATACGTTTATTTTTCTTGTATATATGCTAATTTTTCTCAATATGGATATGTATATAAGATGCAAGTTTAGTTAGATTTGATGTCCTGTAGAAGGGTTATTGACCCGAAAGCTCGCCTTTATTAAAACTTATAAGATACGCATCCTCGTACGCTTTGAATATATTACTAACTTTCTTCTCTGTTCGCATAAAGTTCTTCTCATACTGCTCGACCAAATCCTGTTCTTTCTCCAATTCCTGCATTGTGGTGTTCTCATCGTCCAGAATTAACTCCCTAATTTGGGAATTCGCCTTCCTTAGCTGGATTTCATTAATTTCCAGAAATTAAAACACGACCAATATAGAGTCCCGAGAAGGATATTCTTTATCAAATTCCGTCTCAATTTCTTTTATATTTTCGTCACCGATGATCGCAGCATCGTTCTCAATTTCTTACTTTGATCCATCTTGAATTTCTCAATTAACAAATTTAAATTAAGGCTAGTTTACATATTGTTACGAGAAGAGCACTTGCAACCTCCGCCAGTAGATGGCGCGTTTGCCTGTTTTGCATCTGCAACTGATGCGGGAGTCGCCGACTGCTGTGATCCCGTTTCCTGGGGAGGCCACCTCTCCTGACTGTAAATACCTTTTTATATTGGCCCCAGGAGGTGGCGTAATGTAAATACCCGTTGTTTATTATTCAAGTTATATGTAATGCTCAGTAAAATATGACAATAAAAGATGTGCTTCTAGTTCTCCGTGCCGCCTCCTGTCATTCCTCTAGCCATTGCCATCTTCGTCGGGCTGCTGCTGCTACAACTCTTCTGGTAAGTCCCTCGTGTCCCCCCACCAGTGGTAAGGCCGAGAGATACTGCCAGAGGAAGGGAGTGTCCACTTGAGCGGTGGAACTCGGGACGTCGTCAGGGTGCCTGCAGGGAGGAGCTACTCCGCGACCGAAGGAGCGAAGCGTACCAAGAGATCGGGAGGGATCACGCGTAACACTGGTGTCAGAGGCGGGCTTCTTCCTCGTGGAGGTCACCAGGAGGCTCCTTTTGAGATTTCTTTGGTTGCTGACGAATGCCCATCGAGACTAGAGGTCAAAAAATGGCCTCGGAGCAGAACTTGCTGGCCACAATCACCCAGATGATTCAAGGGCTTCAGGAAGAAAAGCTTCTTAGAGAGAAAGAGGAAGAAAAGCTTCTTAAAGAAAAAAGAAGAGTTCTTAAAGAAGAAGAGAAAGAGAAAGAAAAGCTTCTTAAAGAAAAAGAGAAAGAGGAAGAAAAGCTTCTTAGAGAAAAAGAGAAAGAGGAAGAAAAGCTTCTTAAAGAAAAAAGAAGAGTTCTTAAAGAAGAAGAGAAAGAGAAAGAAAAGCTTCTTAGAGAAAAAGAGAAAGAGGAAGAAAAGCTTCTTAAAGAAAAAAAGAAGAGTTCTTAAAGAAGAAGAGAAAGAGAAAGAAAAGCTTCTTAAAGAAAAAGAGAAAGAGGAAGAAAAGCTTCTTAGAGAAAAAGAGAAAGAGGAAGAAAAGCTTCTTAAAGAAAAAAGAAGAGTTCTTAAAGAAGAAGAGAAAGAGAAAGAAAAGCTTCTTAGAGAAAAAGAGAAAGAGGAAGAAAAGCTTCTTAAAGAAAAAAGAAGAGTTCTTAAAGAAGAAGAGAAAGAGAAAGAAAAGCTTCTTAAAGAAAAAGAGAAAGAGGAAGAAAAGCTTCTTAAAGAAAAAAGAAGAGTTCTTAAAGAAGAAGAGAAAGAGAAAGAAAAGCTTCTTAGAGAAAAATAGAAAGAGGAAGAAAGGCTTCTTCGACAGCAGGAGAGGGAAGAGTTCCACCAGAAAGTGACAAATTTGGAGATTAGATTCCAGAGCGAGATCGGGGGGGTCCAGGCAGCCTTACAGAATAATATTGGCGAAGTCCGGACAGAGTTCAAGAGGCTGGAGATCGAGCTGGCGCGCATGAAGAGTCTAGAGGGTGCTGTGATCTCCCCTACAGGCCGCAACATACCTCCGCCTACATTTGACGGACAAACTTCCCTCGAGGGTTTTAGGCGACAATTCGAAGCAGTGACTCTCAACAATGGCTGGGGAGAGACCGAAAAAGTGACAAATTTGATTGTGGCTCTTCGGGGACCGGCCTTAGATCTGCTTCAGGCGGTTCCGCGTGCAGATCAACAGAGTTATGCGTTGTTGATGGGAGAACTTGAGTTGAGATATGGAGAACAACATCTGGGGCAAGTATACCAAGCTCAACTTAAGCTAAGAAGACAAAAAGTCGGGGAAAGTTTGCAGGGGTTTGAAGCTGATGTCAAGAGGCTCTGTCATCTGGCCTACCCTGGTGCTCCCATTGATTTCCTTGACCAATTGGCCGCCCAGACGTTTATCGATGGTATTCGGGACGTGGAAGTCCAGAGAGTGCTACGACTTGCTTCTTTCGATAAATCAAGAGAGGCGCTGGTTCGCGCCCTGGAGGTGGAGGCGGCCTACCGAGTGAGCGAATCGGGGCACCCACGGGTCCGTGGTGCAGAATTAATTGCGGAGCAAAGCACCACTGGAGGCGGTGGAGAATCGGACGCCATTAAGGAGATACTGAGGAGACTAGAACGGCTAGAAGAGACTGGCAGACGATCGGCTGGGCCCTGTTTCCGCTGTGGACGATATGGTCATCTAAAGAGGCAGTGCACCGTCAGACTGCCCGACCAGAGACAGCCGGAAAACTAAATTCTGCCAACGTTATGGGGCAACCGTTGGCTGTGGTGAACTCGCCCCACAATATTGTGTCTATCCGTGAAATAAAAAGGGAATCGGGGCACCCACGGGTCCCTGGTGCAGAATTAATTGTGGAACAAAGCACCACTGGAGGCGATGGGAAATCGAACGCCATTAAGGAGATACTGAAGAGACTAGAACGGCTAGAAGAGACCGGCAGGCCTGGCAGACGATCGGCTGGGCCCTGTTTCCGCTGTGGACGACATGGTCATCTGAAGAGGCAGTGCACCGTCAGGCTGCCCGACCAGAGACAGCCAGGGAAACTAAATTCTTCCAACGTTATGGACCGGCCTGGAAGAAAACATAGCAATGCAGATGCTCTCTCCAGAGGACCTTGTGGCGACTGCAGGCATTGTGAGAAAATTGATGAACATGAAGTAACCTCAAGAAGGACAACTATGGTGCCGAGTGACGATTGGACCTCTGAAAGTTGTAGGACTATCCAGCAACGGGATCCCAACGTCGGTCCAATCTTGGAATGGAAAGAAAGGGGGAATAGAAGACCAAGCTGGGAAATGATATCCGACAAGAGCCCCGAATTGAAGACCTTGTGGTCACAGTGGGACTCCCTCAGTATAGAAAGCGGACTGCTGAAAAGAATTTGGGAAAGTGCCGATGGTAAGAGTAAAACCATGCAGCTAGTAGTCCCTAAGGTCCAGGTTCCCAGTGTCCTTCGGAAAATACACGGTGGAGTCTCGGGGGCTCATTTTGGCATTAATAAAATGCTAAAGAAAGTTAGGGAGAGATTCTATTGGGTCTACTATCACGAGGATGTGGAAAGGTGGTGCAAGGAATGCGACAGGTGTGCCGAAAGCAAAGGACCAAAAACTAGGTCCAGAGGAGTGATGAGGGGTCTTCTGTTGGAGACTCACGAATTGGTTGGGACCAAGATTCGCATGGCAGGCCACCGGATGAGGACTCGCTATTACCAAAGGGCGAACCACGATGGATTTGGACAAAATGATTTAGTATGGCTGTTTCATCCAAAAAGAAAAAAGGGATTTTCACCGGAGTTAATGGCAGTTTGGAAAGGGCCCTACAAGATCATCAAAAGGATCAATGATTTGGTCTACCGTATCCAGCGAAGTTCTGGATCAAAGGCCAAGGTGGTGCATTTGGGAAGACTGGCTTTTTACCAGGGAGATAGGACTAATTGGACCTGATCGGGACGATCTGGTTTAAGGGGGAGGTAGTGTTACGAGAAGAGCACTTGCAACCTCCGCCAGTAGATGGCGCGTTCGCCTGTTTTGCATCTGCAACTGATGCGGGAGTCGCCGACTGCTGTGATCCCGTTTCCTGGGGAGGCCACCTCTCCTGACTGTAAATGCCTTTTTATATTGGCCCCAGGAGGTGGCGTAATGTAAATACCCGTTGTTTATTATTCAAGTTATATGTAATGTTTAGTAAAATATGACAATAAAATAAGTGCTTCTAGTTCTCCGTGCCGCCTCCTGTCATTCCTCTAGCCATTGCCATCTTCGTCGGGCCGCTGCTGCTGCTGCTACAACTCTTCTGGTAAGTCTCTCGTGTCCCCCCACCAGTGGTAAGGCCGAGAGATACTGCCAGAGGAAGGGAGTGTCCACTTGAGCGGTGGAACTCGGGACGTCGTCAGGGTGCCTGCAGGGAGGAGCTACTCCGCGACCGAAAGAGCGAAGCGTACCAAGAGATCGGGAGGGATCACGCGTAACAATATTTTCGCTAAATTTCGCCAATCTACTTTGTTTAATCCTTATTTTCTTCAACATTACCTTCTTAAGCATTATATTTTTTGGCTTTGATTTCTTTGGCTTTATCTTCCTTAGCCTTGTCATCTTTGGCCGTTTCTTTAGACTTAACTTCTTTGGCCTTTTCTTTAGACTTACCTTCTTTGTCCTTTTCTTTAGACTTACCTTTTTTTCGTTTTTTCTTTAGCCTTAACTTCTTTGGCCCTTTCTTTAGGCTTGACTTCTTTGGCCTTTTCTTTAGACTTACCTTCTTTGGCCTTTTCTTTAGCCTTAACTTCTTTGGCCTTTTCTTTAGCCTTAACTTCTTTGGCCTTTTCTTTAGACTTAACTTCTTTGGCTTTTCTTTAGCCTTAACTTCTTTGGCCTTTTCTTTAGCCTTAACCTCTTTGGCCTTTTCTTTAGACTTAACTTCTTTGGTCTTTTCTTTAGCCTTAACTTCTTTGGCCTTTTCTTTACCCTTGTCTTCTTTGGCCTTTTGTTTAGACTTACCTTCTTTGGCCTTTTCTTTAGACTTACCTTCTTTGGCCTTTTCTTTAGCCTTAACTTCTTTGGCCTTTTCTTTAGACTTGACTTCTTTGGCCTTTTCTTTAGACTTAACTTCTTTGGTCTTTTCTTTAGCCTTAACTTCTTTGGCCTTTTCTTTAGCCTTAACTTCTTTGGCCTTTTCTTTAGACTTAACTTCTTTGGTCTTTTCTTTAGCCTTAACTTCGCTGGCCTTTTCTTTACCCTTGTCTTCTTTGGCCTTTTCTTTAGACTTACCTTCTTTGGCCTTTTCTTTAGACTTACCTTCTTTGGCCTTTTCTTTAGCCTTAACTTCTTTGGCCTTTTCTTTAGACTTGACTTCTTTGGCCTTTTCTTTAGACTTAACTTCTTTGGTCTTTTCTTTAGCCTTTACTTCTTTGGCCTTTTCTTAAGTTATTTGCCTATTATCTTTTACAATCCGGCTCGAGGGACCAAATGTTAAGGTTCCTTTGTCCTTAACGAAAAAAGCCGTACTTCAGAAGACTGTATAGGTTTTCAACTACGCAGGCGACACCCCAATGGTGATTCCAATGCCTCAGCCAAAGAGAGAATAAAGCACGACCAAAAACTATTCACACTCTCACTTTATTTAAAAAACTCAATTATATACAAAGATAGTCAGCGGTCAATATTTACATAATCACAGAAAATTAAATTAATAAATAAAATAATATCCTAGAAACCTCAAAAGTATATATCATCAATTTATTAACGGGATACTCCTGTTGAAGGACTGACAAGTCCAAAAGCTTGAAAATAAAAAATTGAACAAGAAACTTAGCTCTGGAAGATTTATTTATTTATTTAATATTGTTGCGCTGGTGAACTGATGTACTGGAAGAAAACATTAGAGAAGTCTTTTTAACGTTTATTCACAAACTGAAAGTTTGGAAAAACAAAGAACTTTCTAACTAAAGATTATTGTCTTATATAACCTAAAAACAAAAGCATGCAAATTTAACAATATAAAAGTAAGTAAAATAATTATAGAAAACAAAATTATGTAAAATAATTATACATGACAGTTATTAAAAATAAATAAGTTGTAAAAAGTTATAATTGGATCCACAAAAAAGTAAGTTAAAATGTGACATGTAAATAAAAGACTCCAACAGCGCGCCAACATTACTCCCCCTCTTGAAAAAGACTTGTCCTCAAGTCTGGTGATATGTATGGTTTCATTCTTGTCACATGTACAGTTTTTCCCTTTTTCCTTCTGCAATTTCCATGACTTCGTAGTTCACTGGTGATGTCGCAGTATTTGGTAAGGACTGACGTAACTTCTTTGTAGTTTGTCCGTTCTTCCTACTTTCCTTATTGGTGTCCAAATCAGTACCAGATCATTGATGGCATATTTAACTTCTCTGTGAGCTCTATCATATAACTGTTTGGATTTATTTTGTCTGGCTATTATTGCCATTGCATCTTCTATTATTTTGCATCTTCTATTATTTCTAAGTCGTTCGATACATATTCGTCATAGTCTTTGTGCTTAGAGAGCTCTGGCATATCAAAAGTCGAATCTGAGAAGGTCAATGGCTCTCGTCCGTGGATTAGGAAGTATGGCGAATAGTATCCTGTATGGACGAATTATAGGCAAAAGTTACAAATGGAAGTATATAGTCCCAATTCTGATGTCTCTCATCGATATACATGGCCATCGTATAGCGAGTGTACGGTTCATTCTCTCCGTTTGGCCGTTAAGTCTGGGGATGGTATCTCGTCGTTTTCTCATGGAACGTATTAGATATCTTTATCACTTGTTTGAATAGTTTGTTCAAGAATCAACTTCCCGATCAGATATCATTGTTTTGGGTGAGCCGTGTCGTAATACCACTCTTTGCCAGAAAAATTCTGCAATTTCTTCCGCCGTCCCGCGAGGTAATGCCGCTGTCTCGATATATCTGGAGTAATAGCCTGTACATACCAAGATCCAACTATTTCCTCTTCCAGATTTCGGGAATCTCCCCATCAAATCTATTCCCATTTTCTCAAAAGGTATTGAAGCTGGAGGAATCGGCTGCAACAGTCCTTGAGGCAATTGGAAAAGTGTCTTGCGAAACTGGCATTCAGGGGAACTTGATACATATTCTTCCACAGTTTTGAGCATTGAGGGCCAGAAATATTTACTTTTTAAACGATTGAAAGTTCTTTTAATAACCATATGACCTGATGTTGGATGATCGTGCGTATTTTTTAAGAGTTATTTCTGTTTGTTTTTCGGGACTATCAACAACCACGGATCGCCAGTCAAAGAATAATTTTTCTTTTATAATTTTTCTTTAAATTTGGTGAAGTTCTCTTCATAGCTGTTTGGATTCTAAAATATACCAAATTATCGTTATTTTTATATAAGAATCATAATCATGTTCTTTATAATTAATTGTGGAAATAATTCTATCCGGAGTTTTTCCAGACTTGTATTTAATGGCAAAATCATATTCCTGTAGTTCTAGCGACCACCGCGTTAATCGCCCTGTAGGGTTTTTCATTTTTGCCATCCAGCATAGACTATGGTGATCGGTATATATAGTGAATTTTCTTCCGTAAAGATATGAACGGACATCAGGAAGCCTCTGTCCAGCGTGTCAAACGCTGACTCCAAGTCGGTGGCGACGACTGCCAACGGGGTTTCTTCTCTGCGGGCAGTGGCAACTTGGTCAGCAACGCGGGATATGTTCCAGGCTGGTGTTCTACCTGGAACGGCGTAGCTCTGGCATTCAGGTACGATGTCTCGGAGATGGGGTCGCAGTCGCCAGTAGAGGACCCCGCTGAGGACTCTGTAGTCTGTCGTTGGCAAGGAGAGAGGTCAAAGTCCGGCTAGGCCTAGACCACTGTGCGTTTTTCTATCAGGGACATTTCGCAGCACCGCATGGAAGAGGGTAGAGCTGGGCCGCATCGAAGACCCGACGGAGCGCACTCGCGAAGAAATCCTCGAAGCCCCGGAAGAGCTCGCAGGGCAAGTCATCCCAACCGGCCGCTTTCCCAGTTGGCAGACAGCCGATGGCAGTAACGATCTCTTCTTCGCCGATCCCATAGCGGCGGAGTGGATCGCTTTCCTCAATGATGACCTTTAGGGTGAATCCACGCAGGAAACCATCGATGTCCTCCGGTGAGCACGAAGATTGGGAAAAGCGCTACTTTAATTTGGCAAAAGCCAAATCTCTCACCGCTGGTCCCATGATCACTCGACCTGCGCTGTCGTAGAATGTTGGCGACGACGTTCCCCTGCAACGAAGACGAAGAGCGCGCCCCATGTCTGGCAGGGAGGGATAGTCCGAGTTGATGGATACATCCTCGAACTTGATTTGGACATATTTTCTCGCCCTCGAGATGTAGTCGTCGTCGTTGTTGGGCAGGTCGTGGAGGGACTTGATGGCGGAGGCCAGATGCGCCTTGATTTGTCCCCACCTCCTCCAGATTTCGCATTTTGCAAGTCTTAGATGTGTCCAAAGGCTTCGCTAAGAAGTGTTTCCACTGTCCCAACGACTAACCTAGATCGGAGCCATCTAGCAATGCATAGTGGACGAGGTTCTGGGGCCTCGCCGATTTGGAGGAGGACCGCACGGTGGTCAGAGTTCTTGTAGTATAGACTACAGTATCGGGAGACGCGGTTGGAGAGTATTGATGGTAGGAGAACTCGATTCAATCTGCTTGCATCCACCCGGCTTCCGCAACTGGAAATCCTTGTTGGTAAGCGCGCGGCGTCGAAGATAGCTGGGGCATCTACAAGGTTGGCCCGGTCCAGGAGCTCCCCAAGCGCTTCGACGGATCCGGACCCAATGTCGCTCGCAGACTCCTCGGAGATATTGAGGTCCCCGAAGACCCACGCGTCTTCATTGACAGCAGCAGCTGCGATGTCCTGTAGCTGCTGTAGCCGCTCGTCAGGAGCATAAGGTGGCAACTAACAGGTGGCAGTTGATAAATGTCGCCTTCATTCCCCAGATGGTGACGTCGAAGGAGGCGATCTTGTCAGGGGACTGGACTCGTTGCCCGATGACCTGGACGCCGGATGAGAAGATGCAGGCGAGGCCGGATCCTCTGGCGCCAGAGGCTGAAACAACCTCTGCCCTGTATCCCAAGCAGAGGTCTTCGACGCTGTCCAGGGTGGTAACATTAGTCTCCTGAATAAAGGCATCGTCAACTGCATGCTGCCCCAGGAAACAGCACAATTCTATGCTCCTGTGTCGAGCGGCAATGCCGCGCACATTAAGGCATGCAAGGCGGAAGCTCTTGCGCGCTCCTTGTCCGTGTTATGATGTCAGAGAGCCGTTTGTAAAGGGTTGACTTGGAGGATCCAAGTCCCTTTATGAGTTGCTCTCATAAAATGTGCAGGGCCAGCTTCTGTTATGCGCCGAATCTTTTCATTAGCAGCCTCAGGTGAGTAAGGGACACGAAGGCTTCTTTTACTTCCTCTTCCTTCAAGCCTAGGAGTGTAATCTCTCCAAAGGGGGATGTTGGGAGGCGCTCGAGCAGAGTGTTAAGCTGAAATAGGGCCGTTGACCCAGCTTTTGGAGACAAGGATCTAGCTCTATCCTTGCTCTTGCGATTGCTAAATTTGCTACCTCTACTGATGTTTAGGTCTGTCTGGGTGGAGGTTTCCGGAGTCCTGGTGGTGAGCTCAGTCTCAGGAGCTTTGGCCTCTCGAGTAGGTGGCGTAGAGGACGACTGTGCCGGGGCAGCTACTGGCGCAGGGTGGTTTAATGCTGCAGGTGGCGATGCAGCTGCAGTGATGTTAGGAGCAGGCGCCGTTTTTACACTGCTCTTCTGGCTTGAGGGTTGGATGGTGTTTGCCTCCCTGATGATCCGAGGGCAATTCATTATCTTGTGGCCCATTCTGTAGCACTTGGTGCATCGGAGGCCGTACTCCAAGTAGGCCAGTGCAGAGCCGCCCTTGGAGGTCACAACAATCTTCTTTGGAAGATCTGTGATTTTTTTTGCCCGTTGTTCATGAGAATGAACGCCGTCTTTTTTAGGTCAAGTCAGGTGTAGCCGCCGGAAGAATTCACGGAAGGTGCGATGGAGACAACCTGGCAGTAGGGCCTCAGGGTCCTGATGATGTCAGCGTCTTCAATGACGTATGGACGCCCGCTGATTGTTATTTTTTCTGCCTTTTTTGGTAAGTTAAGGCTTTTCTTGACCATAAGTCCATCCTCTATTATTGTTTTCGCCATTTCAGGCCTCTCGAGGCCAACTAAGACCAGCCGGAAGCTTTTCCCAGCTGTACAACGCAGCTTTTCCCCAGTTTATTCTCCAGAGCCTTGATGTATTCCACCGGAGTGAACTCCGGGGAGTACTCCAGAGAGATCATCTGGTCAAAGGTTCCAGGAGCTTCTTTGCTCCGGCATTGATCCAGCATTTGACTGGATACCTTTATTTGCTCAATGATGTTCCTGGGGCGCGACGGCTGGCGCGGCGCAGTGCTGTCCAGAGTGGCTTCAGTCTGGCGAGATGGACCAGGTTGAGGCTGGCGCACCCTTTCTGAAGGAGGCGAACGTTTCTTCTTTTTGCATCGCTCGAAGTTATCTAGTTCATTTTCAACGATGTCAGCCCAATCCCGGCTTGATTGGGAGAGATTTGCATATCCGCCGCTTGCCGCGGGCGATTTTGCATAATTTACAATTGTTTCCGAATTCGAATAATTCCTTGTAGAAACGTTTTCCGCCGAAATTTCGGTGTTCTTTGCTAATAATTCGACGGGAACAGTACCAGCCTGTTCCCCGTCATATTGGATATCCGCCAATATTGAAAACATATTTGTTACTTCCATTCTCTCGCCCTCCATGCCTGATGAACGCGGAGCTCGCGCGCCGCGTGGCCGCACAGCCGAGAGAGAGATTGAAACAACTCTTATTATTCGCCCATATAAAATTATATAGTACCAAGAAAAAAAATATATATTATAGATTCATAGAAGAAAGTAAAATATATATGTGGCAATATAGTGATAATGTGGGGAGAGAGAAATAAGGAAACTACAAGTTTGGAAGATGGGACCCAGAAAACCGAGAGAGAGAGGGAGCGCTAGCGGCTACCACGGCGGAACGACCGTTTGTGTCCAACCACCCCCCGACTATCCAAAAATAGACCTGAGGTTCCAAGAAAAGGCCCTGCGGTCGCCCCCTTGGAATGTGACTGTTGGTGTCCCAAATGACCGTACTTTTTAGCTGCGTTCTCTCTCTCTCTGGTCGTCTGTAGATTTACTTTATTATTCCTGGAAGAGCATATATTATGACATATATATAAATTAATAAATATTTACATCAGATATCTCTGAAGAGAAATCTGAATCGTTTCAAATGCTCAAAGCCGCCCTGAATTCGGAAAGGCCCGTGCTTATAACGGGTTTTTGTCCCCAACGTGCTCAATTGCACCGCTGAGGAATTCGTACAGGAGTTTTCTTTTTCCAGGCGAAAGAACATTAAGGATTGGTTCTCTTTCAGAGCCGAACAGAACCGCGGACACCACGTCCTCATAATCAACCTTAAACCCTTAGAGAGGGGCTAAAGTAGAGTAAGCCTTTAGTTGTTTGAAACATTTTTCCGGCGGCTCCCTCTCCTGAATGGCCTGAGAGAGATATGTCTTCGTCCGCGGGGGTAACAGACTGGATGGATGATTCAGACATGGCTTGGATATCTTCTGCAGGAGCCGCTAATGGCCCAGTATTGGTTGAGGAAGGCTCTGTTCGTGATGGAATTTGGCTGGTGCTCGGCGCTGAAACAGGAAGCTCGGGGGCTAGAGTCTCGTCGGGACGGACAGGGAAGTTCGCCCCGAGCGAAGGCGCGGCAGGGCTGGAGGGTGTTGAGGGGTCTGCTTGATTGGTGCAGACAATTCCGCATCTGGTGTTGAGAGGGCGGAGTTGTTGGAGGGCATGAGCTTAGATGAGGGAGGCCTCGACACCGGGCCCTGCCTTCTTTTCCTTGATGTTTTCGGCTCCAGATTTTTTTGAGCGCTCGTTGTGGGGATAGACTTGAGGGTGAGATCTTCCTGCTGAGCATTGGTGGGGCTGTCTCCACAGCAGCAGGAGGTGAGGTCTGTTGGGGTCTGTGGTCAGCAGTTGTAGATGCTGCAGCCGGCATGGTATTCAAGGTAGAGGGCGGCTTGGTCCAGCCTTGTGGACGGGCAGCAGGAGCATCCACAGGGAGCGCCAGCATGTCCTCCTGGAGACCAGTCTTGCGAGGACAGTTTGCGCGTTTGTGTCTCTGCTTATGGCACAGGGAGCACTTGATGCAATAGGTCACATAGAAGTGTGTGACCACTTCCTTGGATTTTACATCCAGCTGGGCAGGGATATGGGAAATTTTCACTCCGTCGCGCAGAGTGATAAAGTCCTCGCGTCGAGCATCAGCCCAGCAGGAGTCCTCTAGTTGCATCATCTTCTGGATGATGGTCGTGACCTGTAAATATGGCCGCAGCGCAGTGACGAGGTCAGCGTACTCTACGAAGAAGAGCACGTTGCCGAGTGCAATTCTCTCGGCCCTCTTCCTGAGGGGGAAGGCACGCAGAGTGACGTCTTCGATGTTGAGTCTCTCTTCTATCAACTTGTCAGCGAATTGCACGCTCGAGAGGCCGACCAGGATGTGTCCTTCCATCTTTGTCAGTTGGTAGATGGTGCCCTTACCCAGCTTGGTTTCCAACGCCCGGAAATACTCCTCTTGCGTGAAGTCTGGGCAGAATTCCGGGTAGACACACTGGTCCGCCTGCCCCGCTGCCGACCTTTCTCGGAAGGTAGCCTGCTTTTGCCTGGTGGTCTGGCATTCGTGCACCTTGCTGGATCATGGTGTGGCTTGTGGCCTGCTGATGTTCAGAGGGATTCCTGGTGCCTGAACCTAGCTCTTTTTGGTCACCGACTTGGCGTGGTCAGGATCATGCGTCCTCTTCTTGGAGCCGCCCACTTTGGCAAAGATCACATCTTGTTTTTCGATAAGTTGGTCTTCTTGTTCCGGGCAATCAGCGCAATTGCGGCAAATATTGCGGCACGGCCGAGAGAGAGACAAATTTTTATATGTATTTAAAAAAAAACATATATTGCTTCGAAAAAATTAATTTGTTTACAAATATTTCAGTTTGCTGAACGCCAACCTTTGTCAAGGAACTACAGAAAATATACTAAATATAACATATTTTCAATCAAGTCTTTTTTTTTTCGTTCAATAAATGCATTTTTATGCTTAGTTTCTATATATGTGTGAAAAAATAATTAAAATTAGGAAAAGAGTCAGGAGTTGATATAAAAAAAAAATCCTGACCGCTCTCACATGATCTTTTTCTAGGTGGCAGAGCTCCATCTAGTGGAACAAAAACTTGTTCCGTAAAATATAGCCTACTCATTATTTTGATAAATCAAATCACTCCCTCTTCAGTAACTTTGGTTACGCTAAACAATCCATAAATCGTACTGGGCGCCGAATTGTTCTTCCGAAACGGGATGTTCCGGCGTCGTTGGGAAGGAAAAGAGTTGACTTAACAGTGTCTGTGTTGCAATCCGCTGCAGGAAGGTGATCTGGTTTGTGTCAATCAATTGAAATCGAGTAATTTATGCCATTGATATCGAGGACAAAATATTTATCATGTCTCTCTAATATTCGGTAAGGCCCCTGATATGGAGGTTCTAGTGACTTCTTCACTCTGTCGATCCTCAAGAATACATGTGAGCAAGTATTGATGTCTTTATGAATAAATATTGCTCTTGACGAGGTTTGAGATGAGACTTTTGGTTTTAGGCCTCTTAAAAATATTCGCAAATCGTCTACGAATGTATTTGAGGGCGCAGTAATTTTAGGATTTTCAAAGAAAGTTATATTAACTCCATATACCAATTCAGCTGCAGAAAAAGCCATATCTTCTCTCAACGCTGCTCGGAATCCTAGAAGGACCGTAGGTAGTGTATCTGTCCATTTCAAAGAATTATGTGCTCTGATCGCCGTTTTTATTGTAAGATGAAATCTTTCCATCTTACCGTTGCTTTCAGGATGGTAAGGAGTTGTGTGCTGGATCTCAATTCCTCAAAGAAATGCCAGCTTTCGAAAAACTGTCAAGGAGAATTGTTTTGGAAAGTCGGTAATAGTGGTGGAAGGAATGCCAAAACGTGAAATCCAGTGTTCATAAAAGGCTTGAGCAAGAGTATCGGCCTTTATATTTTTAAAAGGGATGACTTCTGGCCAACCTGTGAAACGATCGATACAGGTTAACAATAAATATGATCGTTCGAAGGTGGTAGGGGTCCAATGCAATCAATGTTTACCACACAAAATCTATCCCTATTTTATGGAAAACAGCCTATTTTAGATTTTGTACGTCTTGTTATTTTGTTTCTTTGACATGCAGCACATGTACGAGCCCATTCCTGTACGTCCTTTTTGATATTTGTCCACAGAAATTTAGTTTTCATCTGTTTGACGCTTGACCTGATTCCAGGATGAAGCGCTCTGTAGATCTGTAAAAAGATTCTCTTTCTGAAATCTTTTGGAATATATGGTCTTATATTGTTAGTCGACGTTTCGCACCATAGTACTTTTCCTGATGGTAAAGGATATTGTTGAAACTTGAGGTTAGTTTGTTGTTTTGAGGATATCAACTCAGTGTCATTGATCTGTTTCAATGCTATTTCATTGTAATCAATCATTGACACTTCTTCTATCCTTGATAATGTATCTGCTACAATATTGCTTTTTCCATCAACATGTTCAATATTTGTAGTGAATTGAGATATACTACTCTGATCAAAAGGTGTCGACACTTTGCTCATAGAATCCTGAAAACTCAATATATTTTCTCCCGGTTTATATGGCAAACGCAAGCGTCGCCCTTGCTTGGAAACCTGCCAATTTTCAAAAATCACGCGCCACAACAGCTCGTGCAGCGGCTGTTCGAAAGTGAAGCCATTTTGCCCGTGCTTCGATTTCGTTAGTCACCGAAATAGAGGATCAACGAATTTGCATAAAGTTCTGTGTGAAAAACGGATTCAAGGGTGCCGAAAATTTTTGGATGTTGCAAACAGCCTACGGGGATTCTGTCATGATCCGAAGACGAGTTTTCGAGTGGTACAAGCCTTTCAAGAAAGGTCGGGAAGAGACCGCCGACAACGAGCGTTCCGGGAGGCCGTCCACATCAACCACGCCTGAAAAAGTGGACAAGGTGTTGGAACTGGTGCGTGAAGACCGACGAATAACTGTCAGGGAGGTCGCCGAAGAAGCAGGGATATCATTCGCGTCGACTCAATCGATAATGAAGACTCAACGCCGTTCTCGTTCCCAAAGATTTATTTTGATCGAAAGAACACCCGGAAAGAAACGGCCAGTCTCAATCTCGAAGCGCCAACCGACGACCCCGAATTGCTGAAGAGGGTCATTACTGGAGACGAAACATGGATTTACGGCTTTGATTTGGAAACTTCCCAACGGGCATCGGAGTGGCGCTTCAAAAATGAGCCGAGACCAAAGAAATCGAGGAAGGCTCCCAGCAAAGTCAAGGTCATGTTGACGGTGTTCTTCGAATACCAGGGCATCGTTCAGCATGAATTTCAACAACAAGGCTCTACAATAATTGCTGACTCCTACCTGGGAGTTTTGAGGCGATTGAGGGAAGCGATCAGGTAGAAACGGCTGGAGTTGTGGAGGAGCAAGTCGTGGATCCTCCACCACGATAACGCGCCGGCGCACACAGGCCTCAAAATCTCAAAGTTCCTGCAGGTCCACTCGACCTCTGTGTTCCCCCGACCCCCTACAGTCCCCATTTAACCCCCTGCGAATTCTTCGTTTTTGGAAAGCTCTAAAAAAGTTAAAGGGCCGGAAATTTCAGAATATAGAAGAGATCAAAGTGGAATCGAAGAAGGCCATGAAGGCGATCCCGAAAACAAACTACCAGAAGTGTTTTGCCGACTGGAAAAAAGGTGGTGAAGTGCATCGCGGCCAACGGGGACTACTTTGAAGGGGACAATTTGAATTTGGTAGAATAATAGTTTTTTAAACTTATGAGCAAAGTGTCGAAACTTTTTGATCAGAGTAGTATATTGTAGATGCCTAAGTTTTCTGGTGATGCTTTTTCATTTCTTTCAAGGAAGGCATACTTTAAAGGCTTATGATCAGTATAAATTTTGAAGTCTCTTCCTTCCAGCATGTGTTTGAAGTTTTTAACAGAAAGGTAGATTGCCAATAGTTCACGGTCATATGTGCTATAGGACTTCTGGGTATCATTTCATTTCTTGGAGTAAAAGGCTATGTGTTTCCAGCCATTCTCTTCATATTGTTGAAGGACTGCTCCGACTGCCCAATTCGAAGCGTCTGTGCTCAAAGACAGAGGTAATTCTGAATTGGGATATGTTAGCATTGCAACATTTGATAGGTCTTGTTTACATTTTTCAAACATAGATTTTGTTTCGGTAGTTCATAGAATTTTCCTTTTGTCATTTTTCTGGCACCTTTCAGGAATTCATGTAATGCAGCTTTTGATTCGGCTGCATCTTTTAGCTATCTTCTATAGATATTTATCATACCTAGAAAGGTTCGTAAATTTTGTATTGTTTCATCTAATTTATATTCTTGAATTGCCTTGGTTTTTGAGGGTAAAGGCCTTGATCCTAGCTTTGTGGTCAGATGTCCAAGGAATTCCACTTCTTGCACTACAAACTTTGATTTATTGGTATTGATTCTAAGGCCATGCTTTGAAAGTCTTTCAAAGATCATGTCCAAATGAGTTTCATGTTCTTCCTTGTTTGTGGAGGCTATTAGGATGTTATCAATGTATGGAAATACATAGTCTAGGCCAAATAGTACCTCATTGATAAATCTTTGGAAAGTCGCAGGGGCTCTTCTGAGTCCAAAACTCATTACGTTGATTTCGGACAAACTAAATGTTGTTATTACAACTGATTTCTCCTTGTCTTCTTCGGCTATTGGGATTTGGTAATATGCCTTAAAAAGGTCAATTCTGGAAAATAGTTTTTTCCTCTCAATATATAATGAAAATCTTCTAATCTAGGAATGGGGTACCGGTCAGGAATAGTTATATTATTCAATCTGCGATTGTCCCCACATGAGCGGTACGTACCATCTTTTTTCAATGTCATGTTCAATGGGCAACGAATAATGTCATTTTCCAGCATATATTGGAATTCTTGCTTTGCTATTCTGAGGCGTTTTGTGTCTAATTGTCTTGCTCTTGAAAACACAGGAAGACCTGTTGTTGTGATTTGATGTTCGATTTTGTGCAATAATTTGGCTGGTACCAAATTGGGTGTACAAAGGTTTTTGTATTTAGAAATCAATCTGGTTATTGCATCAGTGCTGTTGGTCGTACTAGCGATAAATTCTTCAGAAATGACAGATATTTGTCCTTTTATGACTAGTTTGGTATTTGCATCTATTATATATTTTTCCCGTGTATATTTATTAGAAGTTCAAATTTATTTAGAAACTCAGCACCCAAAATTCTCTTATCAATTTTTGCAATTATAAATGGAAATGTGGAGTCTTTACGCAGTCCCAAATCTATTTCAAGCAATTTTGTACCATAGGTATCAATTTCGGTACCATTTGCAGCATAGAGCTTGAGTTCAGCTTGCTTTTTGTCTCAAATTTTTGCGGGTATCAAGCTGTCCGGCTCACCAATTGTTGTTGGTTGGTATGAAATTCCAAGCGGAGTCAGAAAATAAATTATTTATCGTAAAATCAACTTCTAATTACATTTATTTGATACAAATTATCAGAAGGGGTTAAATTGCTGTATACACATGTTGATGTTCTTTTTTTTGTGTGTGTTGGTCAAATATCATTTCAAAATTATAAAATGTTAGATATATGTGTTTGATTTATTATAGTATAAATATTTATATTTTATATGATTTATGATTTATATTAAGAATGATGTATAATTATTTTTATTATATTAATATGATAATAATGTGATATTAATATTTATTTATTAAATTTTGATAAAGTATATTTTATGAGCATTATATATATATATATAAGATGAATTTTTTAATTCAATATTCGATTTAAATAGTTATTAAACAAATTAAAACTTATGATGAAAATATGAAAAGTTAATATTTGGGAGCCGCTACACAGATCTTTAATGGCTTCCAGCGACGAGGTGTTGGTCCTCTGGACGAAGGCGACGTCTACGCAATATTGACGCAGGAAGTAACAGAACTCATGCTCCTCTCCAGAGCGGCGAATTTGCAGGCGTTGTTAGATGCAAAACGGAAGCTCATTTGGCACTCATCGTCTGGACACCGACGTCCGCAAGGCGCTTGTAAATGGCGGAGTGGAAGTTGGGTAGGGCTCCAGCAGATTCTGGGTAACCCTGTTGAGCGTGGTCTTCTACTCACTCCCTTTCTTCTTCTGCGGGCTCTTCAGACAGCGGTGGAGGCTAGCGCCTCCAAGACTTCGCCTCTTTCAATACTTTCAAGCTAAGAATGGTCCAGGGTGTTGTTGGAGACACGCTAAATGAGATCTTGAGCTGTCGCGGGTCTTGAAGGGGGTCCCTGAGGGAGTCGACACCATGCTTTTCCATCCTTTCCAATTCTACAGAGGCCTTTGGATTCTCCAGAATAATTTTCTTTCGGCTCTGGGCCTTGTTGGACTTGTCCTGTGAATATGATTAGGTCTTCTGGGCGCCACTGGATATCCTTGATGAAGGTTGGGCTGGGTACACGGCAGAAGTAGGTGGGGTGGGGTCTGTACAGCAGGTGAAGCTGCTACAGATGGGGCTGGTAAGGCAGCTGGAATTGGTGCTGAATTCGATGTTGAACCTGCTGCTGGCGTTGGAACAACAGCCGGCATGATGTTCGAAGAGGAGGGCTGCTTCCCTCCGGTGTTATTTGGACCAGCAAGGGATTCACTGGTAGAATCAGGTTAGCCTCTTGTACGCCAGTCTTCCGGGGTCAGTTGGCACGCTTTTTCCAGTGCTTATAGCATAGGGATCAATTGATGCCATAGGTCACGTACACGTGGCTGGTCACCCTTTGGATTTTATTTCGAGACAGGTTGGGATGTGAGAGAGCTTCACACCATCTCGAAGAGTGATGAACGCCTCACGACGTGCGTCATCTCAATTTGATTCTCCCAAATCAAGCATTTTTGGACGATGGAGGTTATCTGTCCTTAGGGCCCCAGGGCTGCCACGAAGTCACCGTTTTCAACGAAATATTTACCTAGACAGAGAGCATTGGAATATTTTTGGAGTCAACGTTAGATGGTTACGATTTAATAAAATACCTTGGAGTCACAAGCGACAAACTATCAAAGGCTATTACAGGCTAGTCAATGTATTACCTTCCGGCACCTCCCCTGATATTTCTCAGAAATATATTTAGTTACAAAAGGGAGGGGGCGCCATCCTATTTAAAAATAAAATAATTTAGGTTCTATTCTCGCACTAGCCTTACAGAATATTTGATGCAATTAGTTAAGAGGTCAAAGGCCGATGAAATGCTCGACAGAGACACCTCAGATATACGTGGGAATAAACAATGTTTGTAAGCTACAGGTCATAAAGTCAAAAAGGAGGAACTATATTACAGAAAGTTTTTATTAAATAAACAGATTTTCAATTTCAATATGATATTACATAAAAAATGTATCTAATTTATTATGTAAATAAAGCTAATTGTTTGTATTTCAAATCAATTACTTTTAGATTGTTACATTTGTCTTTCTCGTTATCAATGTTTCAATAGCATTTATTTATAAAACAAAAAGGACTATAAAAACAATGATTATTCGACTTGCCAACAAGCGAATAACCACAAATTATGAGTGAATTTATGTAATATATTAGAATTTATTTTCACATTATTTAGTGTTTCTAAATTCAATTTTGATGTTCAAATGCTATTTGTTAAATCGCATTTTCTATTTTGAGTGCGACTTTCAACCCAAATTCCATTATTAGATCCCAGACTGTTAGAGACTAAAAGCACTTTGGTAAAAACATTTTGGCCTCTATTTTTGGTCAGAGGACCTCTGGTATTTAATTACCTCCTCTACAAATTATTTATTACACGCCGAGCTCCTGCTCCAAAAAGGAATGACCCTCTTAAATGACTTTTAATTCAATAACCTCCACGCGCGCGCTCTAATAAATAATAATTATGACCAATTAACATCTAAACTTTGACGATAATTGACCCATTTCTTTTAATAAGGTTATAACGTCTTGACAATAAGTTAGTCGCGTTCTTTTATGCCACATAAATTACATTATGTTTAAAAAGGTTTATAAAAAACAATCGATAATGGTGGCCTATGTTTAAAAAATGATATTAACTCTGAAAATATTTAAATAAGATTTGAATAATAAATCTTAATAAAAAAAATATATATATGAAAAAATAAATATATAAATGAAATGAAAATAATAGAGATATGATCTTTTATTAAAATATATTATTGAAAAAAAAAATATTATTAATATTTCATTTTTAGGTTTATTTATAAATACTAAACGATAATTGTATTTAATGTTATATATCAATATCTATTTTTTTTTTAATTAAAAATCGATTGCAATATTTGTGGACAGACAGACAGAAAACCAAGTTAAATTATAGCTTTTAAAAATACCTCCCACAAGCCAACGGTCCATGCCCTAAGCCTTTACCACATCGTAATTTTATAAGTTAATCACCTTTAAACATATCTCATTTTTCAAATTATTATTTATTTGTCGTTCAGTCTTTATAACAATAAGAACAATTGACAATTTTTATTGAAATAAATATTCACTTATTTCATATCTCTATACATATTTTTTATAACGTAAGAAGTGTCTGTTAATTCAGCAGTTGAAATTCAATTTGCCTACAAATAGCCTCCGGTACCGTTGCTGAGTGATTCTATTTGCATAAGAATCATCGAAATATTTATTCACACATTTTGAAATTCTTAATGGATCTGGGTTCCTTAACATGGGTCGAATTAATCTATTTATATTTGGTGCATTTTTAATGAGAATTTAATTGCAGAGAACACAGAAATAGCGACGCAAAGTCATTAAATTTGAAGATAAAACGACATTGTACAAACATTGTTAATTTCACAACTTCTTTGTCTGTCAAGTAACGTGTAGCTCGCCGAGAGGCTAATCGAAGAGGGTCTGGACATTGAAAATGCCACTGCTTTACCTCTGAAAACAAAGCCGAACGCCTCGCTTTGGATACCGTTCTGCTCTTTGTGTCGGATGCTGATCTGATCGCATTCCTACGGCCAAGGTAACCTCCATCGTCCAGAAAATGGTGGAAATGGAAATTACTCGGTAATCCTTCATTGTTCTGCATGACGGAAAGCTATCCCAGATTCCTGCCTTGGCTGGATATTTCGCTCGTATATATGACCTATAGGATCCGATGCTTCCTTTGCCACAGGTAGGGTATTTTTTCTCTAACGCCTGGATTAAGACTATTGCCACCTCTTCTCAAGTCTTCCCAGCAGCAACGCCAACACCAGCAGCTTCCACCGTCGCCACTGCTGTTACAGATCCTCTTAACGGCAATATAAATAAAATGTGGATCGTCCTCACTCGAGGATGTGTGTCAAAGCCCATGTCTCTCACGCTTATGAAAAACGATGCCACCAGCTCCAGACCATTTAAGCTCAGGAGTGTAAAGAAGGTGCATGGAACCTCGGTAGCCCGAAAATTTCCTAAGAGTCGACTAAGGACCTGAGATTCAGTTCAGCTGAAGCCCTCGCAGATTTACTGGACCAAGCCGATCTCATCGACGTCGCTTCCTTCTTCTATGCTTCACTGGAGAATACCAGAGTAGCTATTATCAAAAGTCGGGTCGACATGCGTCGTCTGGACAGAATCCTACTTCTCAAGCTTCTGCGACCGCGCCACTGACTAGGCCAACTCGGACCACTGTGCTGTCATGACCCAAGTGGGAGACCCAACTCCCACAAAACTTCCCTGCATCGGCAAGCTGCAACGAGCATACCTGCTCATCGATCGAATGGAAACGTGCATCGATTAAACATCGGAAAACCTAGAAAATCTTTCACATCCGATATTATGAGAACAATGAATCGGTATCAGAAAGATCTGGTTGCGGAGATATGATCTCTTGCGATTTCCGTAGTCGAGTCTAGTGGTGTATACATCGAGAGTGCAGACTAATTTCTGAGAAGGAGCGATACTTCCCGCTCCGACTATCAGTTACTATCGACTTCGGGCGTTCTCAACGAGCCAGACGTCGCTCTCCTTCCATCTGAACCAACAACGACGGTAAGTTCTTCTCCGGGAGACAGCTAATATGTTTTTTTTTAATTTTATTTTCGGGAGTGCCTGAGCAGTCCCTTTGCCCAGGCTCCAAGCTCGGCTGTCGAGGATGGAGGGTTTTTCATACCCGCGGCATCACCCTCGAAGGAGGTCTCAAAGCTTAGTTTCCCATATTTTGGCGTCGTTAGAAATGGCTTGTATGGCAGCATCCTGAAGAGAAATGGACTGGCGTCTTACGTATCTTCCTCTATATGAAAACGGCGATTGTCTGCGGTAAGTCTGCCTTCTAATGGCTTGGTGGTTACTTGGTTGACATTCTTGTATTTTTGGTACATACCCTTCAGATTTCTGCATTAATCATCGACCATCTCTGCAGCACCGCCTAACGTGGCCTGAGCGAAACATTTTTGGAGGTGGTCCTTTTTTTTTCATTCTTCGGTTTTTTCTTTGTGGTGGCGTCTGTTTGTTTAGGAGTGTATGGTTAAGGTACCGATGTTGCGGCATCTCGTTTAAAAAAGCTGTGTGGTTATGATACTGCTGTTGTAGTTTTTTTATTTGCTTATCCCTGGTACACGTGGTAAAGGCCATGATAATCATGGTGGGTAGTTAGCGACTGCTTTTATTGTAAGTGCACCACATGTCTACACATGTGAAAAGAAGTTCGACTTTGCACTTACAAATGTGCCAGAGCCCCGTTTGGTTACTTGCACTCGCTGGTGGGGTTGGATTGCTGTTATAGTGATGTTTTTGAATAAGCTTTGAAATTGCAGCCTCGTTTTTTCCACTTACTCTCGGATAATATCCTCCAAAGAAGATGGTCAAAGGTAGCTGGCTCGGGATTTAGTGCGCGATGAAACTCTTCACGCGCGATGCATCGAATTAAGTCTTCCATTGATTAAGACCTTGCTCTTAGATGGCAACAACATTTGGTAGTCTTTCAAAGGCTATTCTATTTTTCGACACTATTTTATAAATTTATTCGTGGTGGAAATTTCTAAAGTAATAATTGATCGGTAAATTTCCTCAGATATTCCTTTTAGCAAGTGAGCGATCATTTCATTTTCGCTCATATTGGTATATACTTCTTTGCAGAAATGGAGAACAGCTTGGATATAGGAATCGCTTGATTCTCTTTTCCCTGGGGGCGAGTTTTGAGTTTTTCTAAAAGATATTCCTTTTGGGTGATGTGATGCTAAATTTCTGTAAGAACATATTTAAAATATCCCAGGAAGTAATTTTTTTCTCGGCGTTTTCAAGCCAAACTTGTGCTGTCTCCGAGAGGAACAAATAGACAATTTCCCAAGCACATTGAATTGTCTAAGCAGCTATAGCGAGCGACGCGATGTAATTTTTTTTCAATTTCTCCGGGTTCTGAAGATGGTGTTCACCACGTCGAAGAGCTCATTGCGCCTGATGAGCAGCATGATGTTGTCGGCATAGGCGAGGACGTTTCTGTGGCCGAGCGCTTGCTCGAGGCGCATCAAGAGCAAGCACCGCCCGTAGCGTGGCTGAACACAGCGGCGCTGACGACGCAACCCTGCTTCATCCCGTTCTTGAGATAAAAGGGCCTTTTGTGGAGGCCTCCGGAAGGATAAAAGCCAGACGATAAAAGCCAGACCTTCTGATCTCTGGGTCTTGATCGCTTGATCTTGTTCCCTGAAATGATCCCTTAAATATTTTTGAAGCCTGCGGCGCTTTAGTTGTGCTTGGTGCTGCCTTGGTTTCCTCAAAATCGGCGCGCACTCGCCCTCCTCTCCCCCGGGGTGCCCACGGCTCTGCCGGCGCCTCTCCAGCCCTCTCCTTGGGCCTCTATTGCGGCGGGCGCTTGGAGACACCTAAACATGAGTGATGCCTTAAAATGCTTATCCGAAGCATGTAGAAGGCAAGACAATTGTGTAAATATATGTGGAGGCCTCCGGCTTGTACCGCCGCGTCAGTCCCGGCATAAAAGAGGAGGAACCACTCGACGAAGGCAGGTGGCAACCGCAGGGAGACCGTCAGAGACACCAGAAAGCAGCGGTTAGGGGTGTCGAAGGCCGACTTTATTTACTGAGAGATAGAGAATAATAATTAATTATAAAAAACACTTTTAAAAAAGCTTTTATTTAAAATGCACTAAAAATAACAAAAATAAATATTTCTGAAGTATTGCTTTTTTTCTGAAGGTACCATTTAATAAATAAAATAATAGACTTAGAAATAAAAGCGATGGGGTAAAATAATAATAAATTTGAGATCAATGTGATTTTATATGAAGCAAATGATTAGAAAGATTATGCCTTTCATTAAATTTATACCTATTTGCTGCATAAATGATTATCATCCCCCACCGCTTTATTTCTAAGTCTAATATTTTATTTGTTAAATGGTACCTTCAGAAAAAAAAAGCAACACTTCAGAAATATTTATTTTGTCATTTTTATTGCATTTTAAATAAAAGTTTTTTCAAAAGTGTTTTTATAATTAATTATTCACGCTATTTTTAGTCGTATATATGCCAGTCTGTGCCAGATTGGTACAAAGTTAGAAACACCCAGTGGATTATTGTTAGGGGATAATTGGTACATATAAAATTTGAATTATAATTAAACAATTGATTAAATAGTTAAAAGTAACAACATACTAATTGAAAAAGGGGAACTATTTAAAAAGGTGTCGTTAAATGTATGGTGGTATATTGTTACACACACCTATATATTGTTGCACCAGGTTGCGGCTTGGGGCCTGGAAGTGGTCTGGTAGTTTCGTGCGGCAGGGGGCGGCACGTACCTCGATTGTTGTTGGGGTCTAGAATAGCGTGGACCGTTATATAGGTTTCTGGATTTCTCCACACGTTCCCGATACTTCTTTTCAAAAGAATCCATTTTCTTGCACACGACAAGAAGATTATCGGTCGTTTTAGGAGGGTTCAGGTAGAGCGCGAATGAGTACTCTTTTTTCAGTCCTCCAATAACATGTTCAATTTTTGTTTCTTCTTCCATTGCGGGGTCAACCTTGTTGCACAACACTAGAATGTCTTCCGCGAACCTGATTGCTGGTTCATTCCATTGTTGCATTCTGTTGAGCTTCATTCTAAGTTCTTCTTTATTCGCGTCCAAAGAAAAATCCTGAATGAGGCGGATTTTAATATTTTCCCAGCTCGTGAAACTAGCTTTGTGTAAATTCAACCAGGTTTTAGCGCTTCCCGTCATGTTCATGGCGGCATAACGAGAGATAATGTAGTCTGCCCAATGGTACAAGAAGCCAATTTCTTCAAGAGATTCAATCCATGGGCGAGGGTCTTCCGTTCCATCATACTTGGGGATGTCGATGTTGGGATTCAGGACAACTGGGTCGGAACTAGCATCTCTACCAATTGTTGCACCAGGTTGCGGCTTGGCAGACTCTTCAGCCTGGATTCTCTCCTGTGCTGGGTCTTGCATCTTACCAGAGCGTGTTTCAACCATCCTACAAATTTATAAAAGGGAATAACGAGATAAGTCTTCTTTAAGTAGCCACCAGAATCCTCTATTTATTTTCTCACATCAAAGAGAGCAGTGAAGTCACACGTGTACCTAAATACAAATGATGACAATCTAAATAATCTGTGTTTTAAATAAATAATATCATAGAATATTTTATATAAAAATAAATAAATATATAATTTAAATTTCAAATATATTAAAAATAATATAAGAAATACGCCATTAATCATGATGTAACAATATATATATATATATAATGAATAAAAATATATGCGTGATGATATTGGAATAAGATGACTAAATTATAACAGATAAAATTAATATATTTATTGGCTTTTATCATTTATTTGCTTGTAATTCCAAGGACGTTTTAGATAGGAATCTGAATATTTGGATTTCTAATTCCTTCCATGTCTTGAACATTTATTGAAAATATCCTTTCGCAACCTCCAGCATTTTCCGAGTAGATATAATGCAACACATAATATTAAAAAAGAAATATAGATAATGGTTCATTTCCCGCCTTCCCGACCACCCAGAAGTCTGAAAATTAGTACACTTGCATTGTTAATTGGACTGAGCGAGTATTGTAAGTTTCATTGTTCTATATGGTCTGAAATCATATTAAAATTAAATATACAAAATTTGAAAGGAAATTTGAAAATTTGTCCGTTCTTGGCCAACCTGACAACCCAGAAGTCTGAGAATTGGTCAGCTAGCATTGCCATCAGGTTTGAACATGTGTACCAAATTTCATATTTCTAGGTGCCCTATAAGTATATAAAAAATTGATTACAAGATTTGGCGACAGACATCCAGACAGACAGACATGGATGCAAGTTAAATAAAAGCTTTTAAAAATGTTATAATCAAGAAAAGTGAAGTAATAAACTTTACTATATAAATTATAATTTCTTTTGATAATTTTATGTTGTATGGAAATTAAAATTTGTTTTGCATATTCAAGGGGTGAGTTTAAATTGTAGGTATCATTTTTGTATTCGACTCTTTTATCATATAAAATAACATAAATGCGCTCCAATTATTGAGTTTCAACCATATGTTATTTTTTATAAAAGAATAAGATGATCTACAAGACTAAAATTCGGGTCAATAAAATAGGGATAAAGAGAGCCGTTAAAATTATCATTAAATATAAACTAATTAAAAACACGCCCGTTTATTTTTATATATTAAATTATAAACGAAAACAATAAAGCATCAAAGATACGCAGCCCTTGATACTTTATTGTTTTCGTTTATAAATTGTACAGGGTTTTTTCATTCTATATTAAATTATGTCTACTGTTTCCTCTTACTACAACGATAAAATGTTAAGAAGGCCTGGCTCATCAGTGCTGAACCCTCCCAGCGGTTTGATCTATCAAAATACGGGCGTTTATAAATAATGTATATTTTCAAATACAGTGGCTAGTAAATCATGTTTAAATTTATGTTTAATTTGTGATATCAAAGATTCTAATCAATGTTTAATTAATGATTCTAATTAATAAGTAACTGATGTATGTTGTCGACAGTGTTAAAACTAACACTAGTGTTTGTATTTACACAATATACCTATGTTAATAAAACTTTATAAATCTCCGTAGTGCAGTAAGGTTTCCATCAATGAGGTCTCGTTATCAACAGAATAGCTTCGAAATTTACAACGTCGCATAAATGTTGATGGATCGGGGTGATTTTTGGCCCCATAAACTCTCCAGACCTGATTAATAAAGAAATATTAAAATGAATGCCAAACCTCTACGGGGGGCTGGTAATAAAAATTGATCAGTAGTTGTAAAACAAGATGTATGGACCAACTTGTGGATATAAACCTTCATTGGCTGTTTGATGACTCAACATATTGGCTAGCTTGTTAGACTTAGTAATAGTTTACCTATAGAGTTGGATTGGGGAGAGAAAAATATAAATGTTTTTCATTCATCTCTTGTTTGAATATTTCAACATTATTATTTATTGTGTGGTGGTTGAACACATTATTGATATTAATAATATTGAGAAAGAAGATATATAAAAATAGTAATAAGATAATGTTTTTTTTTTGCTATTTCAATATTTCACGTGCTTTGAAAATAACATATAGCCTGATATATCTATGAATATTTTGAATT
This sequence comes from Cordylochernes scorpioides, assembly GCA_030710605.1. Taxonomy (NCBI): domain Eukaryota; kingdom Metazoa; phylum Arthropoda; class Arachnida; order Pseudoscorpiones; family Chernetidae; genus Cordylochernes; species Cordylochernes scorpioides. The sequence continues at coordinate 186,520,261 of CP092863.1, read as the reverse complement.
TATCATCATTGCTAGCGCTATAATTATTTTTTCAATGACAAATTTTTGCTATCTCCTAACGGAAGAGAAAAATATATTGGGAGAGGCCATGGCTTATCAGTGGTGAGCGCTAGACAACTGTTATCATACATCTATATTCATATAAAAAATAATTTAAAAAATAAAAAGGTCAGGTGTTGATATTAAAAACAAATTAGGCATATCCTGGTTACTGACATGAGCGTGTTGTCAGAGCGCCATTTAATGGAACTGAAATCAACTAAAGGTTGATTTAACCTGTTCCTTGATATTTGGCCAACCCAAGAACGCGTTTCGGAGTATTGGCCCTCGTAAGCGTGGTTCAGGCTGTACCTTTACGACCATAAATCTTTTGGTCCCAGAGGCTTCCCTGAGAAATCAAGAAATGGGTATTTAAGCGCAAACCTGCGTAAATACGTTAAACAAATGAAAAAATAATTTAAAAATAAAAAAGGTCAGGTGTTGATATTAAAGATAAATTAGGCATATCCTGACCACTAACATGAGCGTTTTTTTTTATTTTCTAGATGGCAGCGCGCCATCTAGTGGAACATAAATAAACAAAACGTTTTTAAGGGGTTCCTTGATATTTGGTCACACAACCTATATACATATTTTTAGTAAAAGCAAAATAGGCATTTTCTGACCACTCACATGAGTATTTTAGAAAAAAAGCGCCATCTAGTGGAACTAAAACGAATTATACATTGATATTTGGCCAATCCATTTTCTTGATGATTCAAGAAAAGTCCAACCACGAACGCGTTTCTGGCTGTTGACCCTTGTCAGCGTGGTGAAGACTGTATTTCTACGACATAATCTTTGGTCCCAGAGGCTTCCTGAGAAAGCATACACTTGTCGAATTATATGAATTATTCGACACTGATTGTTGTTAGGTATTGGATTGCTTCAACTTCTTAGACACCGACTTTAGTATAAAATATATTTTAAATAAAATAAATATTCTCTCTCGACTTTTTAAGGTGATATTTTGTTATGACAATTAATTTGTATGACAGCGTTGAGGTCAATAAAGCGACCAGAACTTGAAATTTCTATACATCGAGGTGGTAAATAAACAGCAGGTTGCTTGAATCTCAAAATATTTTCTACTACTCTAATAATATTAATATATTGTGTGTCATTTTATTTGTAGCTTTATGTTGATGGGATATAATTCAGGGTTGAATTACTGAATCATTTATTGGTATTAGCTTTTTGGTAGTTAGCCACATTTATACGCAACAAGAACCTGGATTAAGCAAATAAATTAGTATTTCATATATTTATGTTAGAGGAATATATATCCAGAGCTTACCTATTTATTCTGTAATGAGAAATTGTGCGATGAATTATTAACTCGATTTTATTACACAGACACAGTTTTAGATTTAATTATCCTTGAAATATTCCGTCGCATGTGTGACTGACTGCTAACACTCTAGTGCAGTACCTATTCAACCAAGTATTTATGAAATACTTGTTTGAACCCACAATAGAACTTATAAAATATATCTCGAACATCCCTAAAACCATATGAAATTTTAAAAATATAAACTGGGAGAACAATGCGAATTGAATTTTAAAAAGTCAGTCAAGTACCTATTCATATTCTATATTTTTAACGCTATCACAAAATCTATTTTGTTAAATAGTTAAGCGCCCTAGGACATCCCGACATTCAAGCTCTCACCATTGTGCAGGCTGTTTATCGACCTAATTTTTTAGGTTTACAGTAGAAAATCACCAAAATACAAATTAATCTACAATATCGTTTTATTTTCGAATATCTAACCTGACATGACACTGGTTTTATATAAGGGGATCACAGCAGCTAGTCTTCCACACGTGAAAGAAGATGCCTTCAATTAGGATGTATTTCCATTGACCTCTCATCTGGCATACAATACGCCGGCCCAATCAAGTAGCAGAACGAGATAAGAAGTTTTCCGATTGGAGATGTCATTACGTCTCCAGATGACGGCCTACCATTCATTGATGCGCCGCTCGCGTGCCTCTGTTCTAAATGGAGAAATTTACCATAAATCTCCCCTCCCCTATAATTTAAATTTTTTGCGAATGTGTAGGCGGACTTAGCTTAATTTCCAAGATAATTCTTGGAGGGAAAAATAAAACGATATATTCACATATTTTTATCTGGAATTTCTTTGAGGCTGTGTTAATTTCAAAGGTGGTGATTTATCAGAAGGTTTTCCAGGTCATTTATCTTGTGTTTAATTGAGAGAAACCTATATTTTAACCCAAGTGTTATAGATATACCTTTTATCTCAATAATTCTTCAACCCTTATTCCGACAGATGGCGGAAGCCATCAGCAACTTTTAGTTTCACGATCAGGAGTAGATTTTCTTTTAATTTATCCACCTGATTCCAAAATAATTTTACTTTTTTACTATTTTCACATTGTTCGGCGTTATCACGCCCTTCCCGCCTAAATACTTGTTTGATGATTTTTTCAGGATGCATCAAATACCAGGTTTTTTGGTCGTTGCGATACAGCTTGCACCACGCTGATGAACTCCAACAGCTCGAAAAGCGTACGAGGTATGCCTATCTTGATCAATAAAGAAATGATATTCGACCAAATCTGTAATAATAAAAAATTAACAATTAGTTGAATTTATATTCCGACAGAGGGCGCGACGATCAGGAGATGCCTTTTTTTACCTTTATTCATCCACATGATTCAGTTGTTCAGCGTACTTACGTAGATTTGGCCTTAACCACCCATTGATTTCTCGAAAAACCCTTTGGACCAAATATTTTAGGTTTAGGTACAGCCTTCATCACGCTGACGAAGACCAACATCCGGAAACGCGCACGCTGTTGGCTTTTTCTTGATTTATCAAGGGAATGGTTTGATCGAGAATATTATGGAATCAACCTAAATCAACGTTTAGTTATTTTATTATACTAGATGGCACTTTGCCATTTAAATTTCTCATAGGAGCGGTCAGGATATTTCTTTATTATTTTTAATATAGTTAAATATATATAAAGTGTAGAGTTAGAGGAGGTTGTTCCATAAGACGTTGATTTACTCTGAAGCAATCCTTCACCACCGTTATATACTGGTGAATAACTCTATTTATCCGACGTGGAGAATGAAGTTTAGCCTGCGGGAATTTGAGTTCGCCGCGGCATTGTGTGCCGGGGCACCTGGCCGCTCTCCCAGCCCGTGATGGATAGACCTTGCTGCTGGACCGAGAAAATTTGCTTAAACTTATATTCATTGACATATATTCATAGTGTTATAAACCATATATTATGATCAGAATAAATTTCGAAAAAATATTTCTATAAAAGTTGGATTTATAAATAATATTAGTGATTATCTTCAACCTTTTTTTATTTCCTAATTGCCAACATTTTCTGTGACCCGCTGTTGTATTAAGAAAATAAGGTGGTGGCAATGTTCATTTTATATATATATATATATATATGTACGATATATATATCGTATGTTTGTCGGCTATGCACTTCTAAATACAAGAGTGGATCAATAAAAAACGATAAAAGCTTTAAAAATAAATTTAAAAAATGCAAACTAAAATACAATTTTATTTTGTAATCCTCTACATAACCCCCTCCTTTTTCTATAAACTTCTTCCAAAGGTCAGGTAGCTTGTAAATTCCCTTTAAGAAAAAAAATTGTGGGTGTTGGGCAGGGCTTCCCTGCACAGCATTTTTAACCTCATCATCAGTCTTGAAAGTTATGCTCCATAAAAATCTTTTTAAGTGTCCAAATAAATAATAATCACTCGGAGCTAAATAAGGAGAGTAAGGGGATGGATTAAAACTTTAAAATTAAATTTATTGATGATTTCAATGGTGAGATTGGTCACTATTTGGCCTTTAGGAAGATAATCTTCAAAGATGCATCTTTTATTGTCCCAAAAAATAGTCAAGAGTACTTTTCCAGCAAAAGCTGTTATCTTTGGTTTCTCTGGTGTTGGTCAACCCTTGTGATGCCATTCTGTACTTGATCTTTTAGAGCCAGGAATGTGATGTATCCATGATTTATCTTCAGTCACTATTCTATCAAGAAAACCTTCACCCTCAATTTCATAACGTTCCAAAAGCTCTTTACAAGCGTTAAGACGTTTTTTCTCCAATTCCTTTGTGATCAGCCGAGACACCCATCTTGTGCAAATTTTTCTGCACTTTGAATGTTTTGTGATTATTTTTGCGCACTACCATAACTAAGGTTTAGTTTAGCAGAAGTAACTCTAATGCTAATGTTACAATCGTTCTGTATCATCTCGTCAATGGCCCAGGTGGTTGCATCATCACTAACCTCAACCGAGGCGCCAGGTCGCGGTGCGTAATCCAAATTTTTATGCCGCTTTTGAATTTTCTAACCCATTAGAAAATTGGATTTTGAGATAAACATTTATCACCGTAAAACAGCTTTCATTATGGAGTAAATTTCGAATGGTTTAACTCCTTCATGACAAAGAAAAAATATTGCTGCTCGCATTTCATACTTGATGCAACTGTTTGTTTTGGTCGCCATTTTTATTGAAAAATATTTTGCCAGGTGGTTTATTTTATTATAATTTTTTAATATAACAACAGAGTTCAATATCAATGTGTATACCTATATACATTTGTTTTCTAAAAACAAATGTTTGTTTTTTTTTCTATTAAACTTTTCTCGTTTTTTTTTATTGATCCACCCTTGTATATAACCAATCTTGCTGATTTTAACCGTATATAGTGTTGAATCTGGAAAACAATAGTCAAATTTTCATGTCTCTATCTCGTATATATTTTGAGTTATTTACAAATTTCCCAATTACACTCGCATCAGCTCCCCACTGCGGTGCAGATAGGCTTCGGATTTGGTGGTAGGCCTGGTGCATGCCATAACCCTTGAGGTTATCGATTTGAAAGATCCATTTTCTTTTCTAATTTTAAATTGTATATAAATATATTAACCATTAAGTATTTTGCACCCTATTTTTAAAATATTAAGTTGTAGTGTGAAACGACATTAACGATATATAAGCTATATAGAAACAAAATCAAATGGAATAAAGAGTCCATCGTTTAAGAATATAAATGATGTGCTAAATGTTAAATTGCTATTTAAAAATTAAATAAATATTTTATACTTATGAGAGGAGTAAATATTTAGCCATAAATATGGTTAAATTATATTGAGTGTTAGTTATAAAATGGAATTAAGATTATATGCAAACATTTAGATTATTCAATTAAAAATATATCGATGTAATAAATAGCAGTTTAATACATATCCTTGTCCTTATATCTATAAAAATGAAATCCAAAATCGATGTTTGTTATCGCGTTGCGCAAAATCTACAGAATAAATATTTATGAAATTTCGCACGTAGGTAGCTGAAGATTTCGTTTAACATATAGGCTATTCAAAAACTAAAAAAGTTAATGTGCTTTTCTTAAAAATAAAAAACCAGAAAGCGTTAGTTCCAGCCTTTTACCGCTTGGGCGCAGCACTGGTCGCGACGGTAAATGAATTTGATTGGTTAATAATTAACACGTGGTTTGTTTACACGATGAATGTTAGTTTGTTCACACGATGAATGTTTTTAAAAGGTAAGATTATCCAATCGCCGTGAAACTTTTTAGGAAGTTATTTACTATACTACTGGGAAGATTTCTGGTTTGAATTTGATTTGAAATGAATATTCTTTGCAATTTTATTTGCAAATTTTCTACTTTCACTCGCAAGCAGCGCCTCTAGCGGTGTCTGGTGAAATTATATTTATAAATTGTAACAATGCTTAAAATGTTTTCAAAGTATAATAAATTTAATTTGAGAATTTAGTAATATAATATTCCAATGACGTGAAAAATACTTGGCATTTCAATATTAATATATATTTAAAGAAAAAATTGTAACGTTTTTGTGTTAAATCTTAAAATGTAATGTTAAAATATATTTTTACATTGTTAATTTAATTTGCTGTTGTTTTATAAAAATGATGATGCAATTTAATTGTTGTTGTGAAAAAATCTTTATTTACGGAGCTGCTAACCATAATAAATGATTTTTGAACCCCTAATTGTTGTTGTTTATTATCGTTTGTTTATATAAAAAATTACATTGTATGTGATGATGATAACAAAAATTAATTTTTAAATTAATATATATAATTAATTGAGAAAAAAGAAATAATTAATTATCAAATTCACAAAAGTGACAATATCTTATTTAAAATATAATAAATATTTTCAAAAAATTATGTGTTTCAAAAATATATTTAAACGCATATAACAATTAAGAAAAAGGCATCTCCTTATCGTGCAACTGAAAGTTGCTAATGGCTTGCGCCATCAATCGGAATAAATATCAACTATTCTCGTTGATTTTTAATTATTCCAGAATTGGCCAAATACCCATTCTTGATTAATCAAGAAAAGCTAACCACGGACGCGTTTCGGGCTGTTGGCCCTCATCAGCGTGGTGCAAGCTGTACCTCAACGACCAAAAAAAAAATTGGTCATTAAGGCATCCTGAAAAATCATGAAACGGGTAGTTAAGGCAAGAATTGCGTGGGAACGCTACACAATGTGAAAAATAGTACAAATGTAATATTGTACTGTGATAAGGGGCATAAATTAAGAAAAAAGGCATCTCCTTAACGTGCAACTGAAAGTTGCTAATGGCTTGCGCCATCTATCGGAATAAATATCAACTATTCTCGTTGATTTTTAATTATTCCAGAATTGGCCAAATACCCATTCTTGATTAATCAAGAAAGGCTAACCACCGACGCGTTTCGGGCTGTTGGCCCTCTTCAGCGTGGTGCAAGCTGTACCTCAACGGCCAAAAAAAAAAATTGGTCATTAAGGCATCCTGCAAAATCATGAAACGAGTAGTTAAGGCCAGAATTGCATGGGAACGCTACACAATGTCAAAAAATAGTACAAATGTAATATTGTACTGTGATAAGGTGCATAAATTAAGAAAAAGGCATCTCCTTATCGTGCAACTGAAAGTTGCTAATGGCTTGCGCCATCTATCGGAATAAATATCAACTATTTTCGTTGACTTTTAATTATTCCAGAATTGGCCAAATATTCTGGCCTTAACTACCCGTTTCATGATTTTCCAGGATGCCTTAATGACCAATTTTTTATTTTTTTTTGGTCGTTGAGGTACAGCTTGCACCACGCTGATGAGGGCCAACAGCCCGAAACGCGTCCGTGGTTAGCCTTTCTTGATTAATCAAGAATGGGTATTTGGCCAATTCTGGAATAATTAAAAATCAACGAGAATAGTTGATATTTATTCCGATAGATGGCGCAAGCCTATAGCAACTTTCAGTTGCACGATAAGGAGATGCCTTTTTCTTAATTTATTCACCTTATCACAGTACAATATTACATTTGTACTATTTTTTCACATTGTGTAGCGTTCCCACGCAATTCTGGCCTTAACTACCCGTTTAATGATTTTTCAGGATGCCTTAATGACCAATTTTTTTTTTTGGTCGTTGAGGTACAGCTTGCACCACGCTGATGAGGGCCAACAGCCCGGAACGCGTCCGTGGTTATCTTTTCTTGATTAATCAAGAATGGGTATTTGGCCAATTCTGGAATAATTAAAAATCAACGAGAATAGTTGATATTTATTCCAATAGATGGCGCAAGCCATTGGCAACTTTCAGTTGCACGATAAGGAGATGCCTTTTTCTTAATTTATACACCTTATCACAGTACAATATTACATTTGTACTATTTTTTCGCATATAACAATATTTATATTTATATACGTTTATAAATCAATATATAGGTGGATTGGATGTTTTCTAGAATCGTTTTAACAAATGTTCATTAGGCAAACATTTACTCGGATAAAAACTGTGCGAAGCCGGGTACATTCGCTAAATACAGTTATTTACAAATTTTCGTTTGTGCAAGATACTATTCCTTCAACTTCAAATTACCGAGTGGACCAATTAATACTGATTTTTCTCAACTTATCGAGTATTTTTCAAGGGACCGGGAAAGATTATCGAGAGTGTAGACAAGTATAGATTCAGTAGGGATAGGATGTTTGCTAGAATCGTTTTAACAAATGTTTGTTAAGCAAACTTTTACTCGGGTAAAAATCGGGCGAAGCCGGGAACATGTTTGTCGGCTATGCAAGCCCTCAATATGTAACTAATCTCGCTGAAATTTGAACTGGACAGAGAGTTAAATCTGGAAGAGGTTTTTTTTTGTCGCACTTTAACCAAGAAAAATTATATTTAACCAAGTACTGAGCAACAATATTTTTTTAGTCAGAAATGATGATGACAATATTGCCGTATCATACTTGATTGCATTAAAAAAATCTTTTGGAGAATATTCACTAAAGCAGACCACGGGCGAAGCCAGATAATGATTAATAGTAGGCAGGACCAAAAATTCTACCAGCGAAACATTCACTCAAGCAGAAGACACACGAAGCCAGCTCATCTCTATATATAAAATATCGTTTATCGGCCTTTTGGCTAAGATCATGTAGTATATCTCTATATATTTTTATTTATGTATATCTTTTTAAAAATCTATTCAGTAGAGAGTGGATATATTTGCTCGAAAAATAAATTTCATATATTATATAAATATATGACGTAACGAATATAATTATCATTATTATTATAATATTCTGTGTGTTCCCGAATATTATTATCAATAATATTCGTTAGGCAAACTTTCACTCGGATAAAACCCGGGCGAAGCCGGGTACACATCCGCTAGTATATATATGTATATTTATATATATATATATATATATAGTGTAAAAACTATATAATAAAAATATAATAGTGATTCTATATTTAAAATTTAAAGAGTAAACTGATAAGAATGATAATTTATATCAAGTAGATTTGATTAGATTAGCAAGCTAAATCTAAATTAATTATAAAAATAAATAGTTGTTTAGTTTTATAGTTTAGTTTGTATTAAAATTATCTTTATTACTTTGATTATTTAAATTCAAATTATAAAATTTGTAAGTTGTTATTATTTAATAGAGAGAGAGAGAGAAAAAAAATCCTTTACTTTTTACACATCATCCATATATATTTATAATTAATAACAATAAAATTTAACAACGTAACGTCTTTTGCAGTCGGCTTTTACACGTCATTTAGACATACTCTAATTTGTATATAGAATAATAGAAGTGAGAATATATTTAATAGTATAAATTTTAGTAGTTATAGAGAAAAGAGAGAAAGACAGAACCATGCACTTTTATTCAAACTAATAATAAGAAAAAAAAATAATTTTGTAAAGAAGGTAGATAAGATTGTTAGTATATATATATATTTATATAATTTTATATTTTATCCTTTTTTTATATGATTTTTTAAAATTTTTTATTTTATAATATGAATATATCTAGTTGTATTTAGTAATGAAACTATAATATGAATTAAATTTTTGTTATAAGTTTGGTTATTATGTTTTGAAACTCTAATGGTAGACCAGACATATACAAAAAAAAAATTAAAATGAATTAGTAAATGGAGAGAGAGATCTGTTGGACCGGAGATTTTCAAATAGAAATCCAACGACATTTCACTCCTGCTGTATTATGTCATAGATCTCTCTTAGACCGGATTTTATGTGTTAATATTAAGTTGTTTTAGTGAAATCTTTATATGTACAGATTTAACAAATATAAGTGTTAAGAAATTCTAACTGTAACCTACCTTGTCTGTGACGCCTTCCTCTGTAAACAGCTATTTCTGGCTGACATCTGATGGGGGGGGGGGACACATGCTCGTCCCTTCAAAATTAGAATGCTTTCTCAGAAATTCCAGAACAATAAGACAACTAAAGAAGTAAGAATATAGTTAAGGGAAGAAAGCCAAACTTTATAATCTTTACAGTTAGTTGTATTAATATAACTGATTCAATCATTATTTATCTTTCAATATTCCTTTAAAAAGGCAAATTATTAGATGATTAATAAAGCTATTAATTTTGAAAATTCATTTTCATTTAATTTCCATTTTCCTTCCCAGAAATTGGAGATTAAATAAAATGAATTCTATACAATATTACTTTTAAAATCTTGTGAAAAATCTTCAAATTTTGTAGAAAGTATTCTCTTTCGTACCAGAATAGTATTAGATTGGCTAATAAAGGACTTGATGAAGTTCCCATGGGAACGCCTTCTGATTGAATATATATTTTATTTTTAAATTCTATATAATTAAAATTTAAAAATGTTTCCAGGAGAGTTTTTGCTGTTTTAAGATCTAATTTAATTGTTTTATATCTGTTATGAATAATTTTAATGTAGAAAGTTTTGTCATTAATGAAGTCGTTAAATAAATTGGTTATTTTATTATTTAGATCTCTTAAATTTATTTTAGAATATAGGTCCTCAAAATCAAATGTGTGTACTGTTTCAAAGTTTTTTCAATTGTTCATTAAATAGTTAATGATTTTTTTATTTGAGTCGATAAATTTATAATTATATTTATTAGTTAATTTATTTATAATAAATTGTAGTGTTAAAGCTAATTGTATATCAATGTTTTTATAACTGAATTTATACCAGATGTGATTGTTCTGAAAGAAATAGGTTTTTTGTGTAGTTTAGGAATTATATAGAACTTTAGTATGTTTGGATTTTTGTAGTAATTATAATTTTTTAGTGAATTTTCAACGTTTTTGATGTCTTTTTTTATTTTTGTGGCTGTAGTTCTAGCAAAAGTGTATTTATGATTATTATCAATTTCCTTTTTTAGTATATCGTGGTATAGATTTTTACAAATTATAGATAAGTTATTGGAACATTTATCTATAGGAGTGATAATAAAGTCCTTCTGTAAATAATTATATTTTCTTTAAAAGAAGGAATATCTGAATTAGGTTTTGTGTACTTAAGTGTATTATTATAATAATTTATAATTTCCTTTTTAATAATATGTTTCCATTCCAGAAAAGTAAATTCTGTAATACTGTATTTTATACTAGTTTTATTTATGAAAATATCTATATCTTTTAATATAGATTTAATTGTATTATTATAATTGTGTTTAATTTGAGGTATATATTTATACCCTTTATTTAAAATATTCTGGATTTAAAAAATAAAAATTGCTAGTTAATATATATATATTGCCTGAGAACTTATATCTATCAATATAGTTGTTGCAATTACATTTTATTTTTTTTTTAAATTTGCCAAATTATTAATAAATTGGTTATAATTGCAAACTAAACTACCTATATTTTTGTTGTATCTCCAGATTGTTTTAAAATTTAAATTTTTTATAGGGAAAAGATTATTGATGTTTTGGTTATTAAAAATATCATTAAATTTAATATGATTAAATAAATTGTTAATAAATTTAATGATAATATTAATGTTATTAGTTAATTAATATTATCATTATTTTTAATAACAATTTATTTAATCATATTAAATTTAATGATATTTTTAATAACCAAAACATCAATAATCTTTTCCCTATAAAAATTTAAATTTTAAAACAATCTGGAGATACAACAAAAATATAGGTAGTTTAGTTTGCAATTATAACCAATTTATTAATAATTTGGCAAATTTAAAAAAAATTAAATGCAATTGCAACAACTATATTGATAGATATAAGTTCTCAGGTCATATATTAACTAGCAATTTTTCTTTTTTAAATCCAGAATATCAGGATATTTTAAATAAAGGGTATAAATATATACCTCAAATTAAACACAATTATAATAATACATTTGAATCTATATTAAAAGATATAGATATTTTCATAAATAAAACTAGTATAAAATACAGTTTCCAGAATTTACTTTTCTGGAATGGAAACATATTATTAAAAAGGAAATTATAAATTATTATAATAATACACTTAAATACACAAAACCTAATTCAGATATTCCTTCTTTTAAAGAAAATAAAATCAATTTACCGAAGGACTTTATTATCACTCCTATAGATAAATGTTCCAATAACTTATCTATAATTTGTAAAAATCTATACCACGATATACTAAAAAAGGAAATTGATAATAATCATAAATACACTTTTGCTAGAACTACAGCCAAAAAAATCAAAAAAGACATCAAAAACGTTGAAAATTCACTAAAAATTTATAATTACTACAAAAATCCAAACATACCAAAGTTCTATATAATTCCTAAACTACACAAAAAACCTATTTCTTTCAGAACAATCACATCTGGTATAAATTCAGTTATAAAAAACATTGATATACAATTAGCTTCAACACTAGAATTTATTATAAATAAATTAACTAATAAATATAATTATAAATTTATCGACTCAAATAAAAAAATCATTAACTATTTAATGAACAATTGGACAAACATTGAAACAGTACACACATTTGATTTTGAGGACCTATATTCTAAAATAAATTTAAGAGATCTAAATAATAAAATAACCAATTTATTTAACGAATTCATTAATCACAAAACTTTCTACATTAAAATTATTCATAACAGATATAAAACAATTAAATTAGATCTTAAAACAGCAAAAACTCTACTGGAAACATTTTCAAATTTTAATTATATAGAATTTAAAAATAAAATATATATTCAATCAGAAGGCGTTCCCATGGGAACTTCATCAAGTCCTTTATTAGCCAATCTAATACTATTCTGGTACGAAAGAGAATACTTTCTACAAAATAATGTTAAATGGCAAATGTTCCGTTTTGTAGATGACATTATTATATTTAATAACCCACAGTTTAAAAACATAATACCTGAAATATATCCTAAATACTTGAAACTTAAAAACAATGAAATAATTAATAGAAACAAAAAGTTAACTTTTTAGACCTAAATATATACCTTACAAATAATGCTATTAAAATTTATAATAAAAAAAATAATTAAAATTTCAATATTATAAAATGCTGTAATATAAATTCTAATATATAATTAAAAATTGCTGTAAAGGTATATATTTTGGTCAGTTTCCTAGATTTTATAGAATAAATAATATATTAAAAAATTTCATAGAAGATGTTAAAAATTTAAACATGGAATTTATTAAAAACAAATTTAGTATTAGACAAGTAAAATATTTCAACAGTATATCAATTGTAAAACACTTAAAAAAAAATAAATGGAAGTATCCATTTATTAAATCAACTTTTTATAATTTCTCTCAATAATAACTTATACAAATTTATAATCTTTAACAGTTAATTAAACTTAAATAATATAACTATTTTGAAGATTTTTCACAAGATTTTTAAAGTAATATTGTATAGAATTCATTTTATTTAATCTCCAATTTCTGGGGAGGAAAATGGAAACTAAATAAAAATGAATTTTCAAAATTAATAGCTTTATTAATCATCTAATAATTTGCCTTTTTAAAGGAATATTGAAAGATAAATAATGATTGAATCAGTTATATTAATACAACTAACTGTAAAGATTATAAAGTTTGGCTTTCTTCCCTTAACTATATTCTTACTTCTTTAGTTGTCTTATTGTTCTGGAATTTCTGAGAAAGCATTCTAATTTTGAAGGGACGAGCATGTGTCCCCCCTCCATCAGATGTCAGCCAGAAATAGCTGTTTAAAGAGGAAGGCGTCACAGACAAGGTAGGTTACAGTTAGAATTTCTTAACACTTATATTTGTTAAATCTGTACATATAAAGGTTTCACTAAAACAACTTAATATTAACACATAAAATCCGGTCTAAGAGAGATCTATGACATAATAGAGCAGGAGTGAAATGTCGTTGGATTTCTATTTGAAAATCTCCGGTCCAACAGATCTCTCTCTCCATTTACTAATTCATTTTAATTTTTTTTTGTATATGTCTGGTCTACCATTAGGGTTTCAAAACATAATAACCAAACTTATAACAAAAAGTTTATTCATATTATAGATTTATTACTAAATACAACTAGATATATTCATATTATAAAATAAAAAAAAATTAAAAATCATATAAAAAAAGGATAAAATATAAAATTATATTAAAAAATAAATATATATACTAACAATCTTATCTACCTTCTTTACAAATTTTTTTTTCTTATTATTAGTTTGAATAAAAGTGCATGGTTCTGTCTTTCTCTCTTTTCTCTATATAACTACTAAAATTTATACTATTAAATATATTCTCACTTCTATTATTCTATATACAAATTAGAGTATATCTAAATGACGTGTAAAAGCCGACTGCAAAAGACGTTACGTTGTTAAATTTTATTGTTATTAATTATAAATATATATGGAGAGGATGTGTAAAAAAAAGGATTTTTTTTCTCTCTCTCTCTCTATTAAATAATAACAACTTACAAATTTTATAATTTGAATTTAAATAATCAAAGTAATAAAGATAATTTTAATACAAAACTAAACTATAAAACTAAACAACTATTTATTTATATATATATAAATGAATGTATGTGTGTGTGTCTGTTTGTTTGTTTGTCCTTTATGCCTGACCAAACCACTCATTGGATCGCGATGAAACTTTGGGAAGTTATTTAGTATAGAACTGGGAAGGTTTCTAGCAAATAAAATTTTTGAAATAACTTTTCGCCTAGAAATAATCAAGATAAATATTCTAATTTATCTGTTATAATTCAACAATCTGCTCTAAATATTATCATGATGATACGATGATTTTGTAATGTAGAAAATTAGGAAAGACAAAATTCAGGATGACACGGCAATTTATTTGAGACAAGAATAATGATACAATTCAAAGGCAAGATACTATTCCTTTAACTTCCAATTACCGAGGGAACCAATTAATATTGATTTTATTCAACTTATCGAGTATTTTTCAAGGGACCGGGAAAAAATGTTCACTTTATCGAGAGATTCGTTAGACAAACCTTTACTCGGGTAAAACCCGGGCGAAGCCGGGTACGTCCGCTAGTATATATATATATATATATATAATTGAATGTCTGTCTGTCTGTACTCTATAGATTCAAAAACCATACATCCAATCGCCGTGAAATTTTGGGATATTATTAGGTATATCCCCGGGAAGATTTATGAAAAATAAATTCTTGAATATATCTTTAATATCCTTAGAGTTATTTGCAGATATGTTGATTTAACTAAATGATGATGATTATTTCCCAAAAGTAAGATTTCTACCTATTAATTGCGCACAAGTCAAAGTTAGTTTTATCATTCATCTACAACATATATATTGGGAGAATAGATAAAATGATGATTTTGTAATGTAGAAAACTAGGAAAGACAAAATTCAGGATGACACGGCAATTTATTTGAGACAAGAATAATGATACAATTCCAAGGCGAGATACTATTCCTTTAACTTCTAATTACAGAAGGAACCAATTAATATTGATTTTTTTCAAACATATCGAGTATCTTTCAAGGGACCGGGGAAAATGTTCACTAGATAAAATAATGATTTTGTAATGTAGAAAATTAGGAAACACAAAATTCAGGATGAAACGGCAATTTATTTGAGACAAGAATAATGATACAATTCCAAGGCAAGATACTATTCCTTTAACTTCCAATTACCGAGGGAACCAATTAATATCGATTTTATTCAACTTATCGAGTATTTTTCAAGGGACCGGTAAAAAATGTTCACTAGATAAAATGATGATTTTGTATGGTTGAAAATTAGGAAAGACAAAATTCAGGATGACACGGAAATTTATTTTAGACAAGAATAATGATACAATTTCAAGGCAAGATACTATTCCTCTTTAACTTCCAAATACCGAGGGAAACAATTAATATTGATTTTATTCAACTTATAGATTATTTTTCAAGGGACCGGGAAAAATGTTCACTAGATAAAATGATGATTTTGTAATGTAGAAATTAGAAAAGACAAAATTCAGGATGACACGGCAATTTATTTGAGACAAAAATAATGATACAATTCCAAGGCAAGATACTATTCCTTTAACTTCCTATTACCGAGGGAACCAATTAATATTGATTTTTTATTCAACTTATCGAGTTTTTTTTCAAGGGACCGGGAAAAAATGTTCACTTTATCGAGAGATTCAAATTTACGAGTTTCAAATCATCAAAATATATCTATTATTTTTTTTACATAAGTTTATAGAGAATTGTTTTAACAAATGTTCGTTAGACAAACCTTTACTCGGGTAAAACCTCGGGCGAAGCCGGGTACATCCGCTAGTATATTTATATAAAAAAAGATATATTTTGATAATTTGAAACTCGTAAATTTGAATCTCTCGATTAAGTGAACATTTTTTTCCCGGTCCCTGTGTGCCGTGTCATCCTGAATTTGTCTTTCCTAATTTTCTACATTACAAAATCATCGTTTTATCTAGTGAACATATTTTCCCGGTCCCTTGAAAAATACTCGATAAGTTGAATAAAATCAATATTAATTGGTTCCCTCGGTAATTGGAAGTTAAAGGAATAGTATCTTCGCCTTGGAATTGTATCATTATTCTTGTCTCAAATAAATTGCCGTGTCATCCTGAGATAATCTTACTTTTGATAAATAATAAATAATAATAAATAAATAATAAACTTAGTGATAATAAAACTTATAGATAAAAAAAACTTGTTAACATCGTCGCAATGGTGGCGCTGCTTGCGTGTTAAATCTACACATCTGCAAATAACTCTAAGGATATTCAAGATATTCAAGAAATTATTTTTTAAAAACCTTCCCGGGGATATTCCTAATAATATTCCAAATTTACACGGCGATTGCATGTATGGTTTTTGAATCTTTAGAGTACACACAGACAGACATTCAATTATATATATATAGATAATGTAATGATTTTTTTTATCATAATATTCTGTGTTTTCCGGAAAATTATTATCAATAATATTTGTTAGGCAAATTTTCACTCGGATAAAACCCGGGCGAAGCCGGGTACACATCCGCTATTGGCGAAAGCCACCTCCATAAACAACAACCTTTCCGCCAAAAGCAAGGTCACAATGCAAAATGTCCCTTTGAAGGTGATCCACAATTTCAAGTGCTCTGTAGTGGGCTATAGGAGCTTCATCCCAAATATTTAAGGATGATCTCCGAATAAGCTCAGCCTCAGAACTATTGACTGAGATTGCAGATACAGAATTCTCTAGCAAGGGAATCGGCAGTGTAAACCTGGAATGGAGTCTGGCCGTCTGACAAAAGGGTAGCCGCTTTTCCTGTGGCGGGCAGCGGAATGACAATTTTTCCAACGGTTCTAACACAATGGATTAGAGTGTTGTAAACAAGTTTTGCCCGTAGCACCAGGCCCATCAATGAAAAAGCAACCAGTAGGGAATATACATAGGAGAAACCAGCAAACCTTTATCTGAAAGAATCAACCAGCACAAATCTGCACTAAAGCACCATAACCCGACATCCCTACTGGTAGATCACGCATTCAACAATAGTCACACTCCAGACTTCGATCACACATCTATAATACATCAAAACATAAAAGAAAAACATTGCCGTTTATTTTTAGAAAGCTGGAGCTCTTTAGAAAATAAAAATAGTATCAATAGAAAGATTGACTTGCCAGATGTATATACTCAGTTTAGAAGCTCCTAGATGATTATGCTATCTACATGTTTATTTTATTTCATTTTTAATCGGATATTTATTACTATTATTTGTATATTCATTTCCAAGTTATTTCAGTTTTATGATATTTTATTTGTTTAATTAATTCGATATCTCTTAATTTTCAATAGTTATTTACATATATCATTTTTTTCTTTTGATTATATTTACTCTATTTAGAATGTATATATTAGATGGTTTATCTCCCAATAAGCTTGGAAGACGTCTAGTGGCTCACCTGGGGCACGTGACCTGCTGCGTGCTTCACAGCAAAACACCTTGTAAAAGATGGAAGATCGATCCATCGAAATATCGGTTTAATAAATAATCGTATTAAAATCCAAAATAGGCCTTATTTAAATAAAATATATATATATATATATTGGAGTTGTTGACACACTTTAAAAGGTTATAACACCTTGATAAAGGTTGGCGTTCAGCCAACTGAAATATTGGTAAAATATATGATATTTTGATCCAATATATGCCTTTTTAATTAAAGATTTATTTATGGATTTCTCTATTATCAATATATATATATATATATATATATTTATATTTATATATATAGTGTAGAAACTATAAAATAAAAATATAACAGTGATTCTACATTTAAAGCTTAAGGAGCAAATTGATAAGAATGATAAATCATATCAAGTAGATTTGGTTAGATTAGCAAGCTAAATCTAAATTAATTATAAAAATAAATAGTTGTATAGTTTTATAGTTAAGTATTTTATTAAAATTATCTTCATTATTTTGATTATTTAAATTCAAATTATAAAATTTGTAAAATGTTATTATTTAGTATAGATAGAGAGAAAAAAAAATCCTTTACTTCTAAAACATCATCTAGTTAATTATATATTTATAATTAATAACAATAAAATTTAACAACGTAACGTCTTTTGTATCGGCTTTTACACGTCATTTAGACATACTCTAATCCTATATATAGAATAATAGAAGTGAGAATATATATGATAGTTAGAAAAAAGAGAGAAAGACAGAACCATGCACTTTTAATCAAACTAAAAATAAGAAAACAAAAAGTTTTGTAAAGAAGGTAGATAAGATTGTTAGTATATATATATATATGTGACAATATCGTTGCGGAATTTCTTGTTGTTGGATGCGAATGGTGAGATTTGATTGAAGCGCAGTCGTTTGAGTGGAAGTTGCAGCATACAGTTAGGAATAATCAGGACACGTGATGGGGTTTGAAAATGAAAGGCAACTGGATTGGAGGAAAGAAAGCTTGAGAAGAGCGGAGCGATTTGGATTGTTAATTATCTGATCACATGGCGGTGATTGAACTTAGCTGTGGGATGAGCAGAGGGAGAGAGGCCTCGAGAGTAGATGTCACCTTGTTGGAAGCGGAATCACAACTGTAGGTGTTGTTCCTATGAGAGCTAAAACACTACTAGGTCCGAACTCGGCGAGAGCGAGTGAACAACTGACCATTCTTGCTTTTCGATTTAACACCAAGACTCAGTTTCTTTTTGATTGGTCGAGAGATGTCACATGATCTTTTCCTATTGGTTGACCTACTTAGTGGGTACTTTCTAATTGGACCGGCGGCTGCTTTGATGGAAGATACCGCCGATCTTGTCATGGAGTGTCGGGTGTTATTTCGACCCTATTTACTTCCGCGTTATCAAATACGTCCGGTCTTGGGTCGGAAGTATGGGGTGTCTCTCTACTTTTATAACTTCTGGTCACCAGATACGTCCTGCTTTGCCAGGAAGTATTGAGTGCTTCGCGACTAATATAACTTCTGCGGTCACTAGATACGTCCGGTCTTTGCCCCTGCAATATTGACGGGGGTGCCAAGAATAGTCGTGCCAGCTTTAGGCCTACTTCCTATGTCTTATTGCTACTTGCTTTCCGCCAGTTACCTTGTTCTTTATTAAGTCTTTGAAAATCATACATTGTACATGCATAGTGGGTCGGGGGTGCATACAATTATATACAAATTATGACAGATGCGCCCCCTACATGTGAAGAATTCAAGAAGGGGTTAGCCTGAGAGAATTCTGTAAAGGAAAAAATAATTTTGTGGGAAAATTAGTTGTGGGTATTGAGGGGCTATATACAAGCATTGCTGGTGATATAAAAGTAAAATAGAATGGTGTTGATGATATAGGTTGAGTATAATTAATAGAAATCAAAAATTTTTAATTGTAAGAAATCAATGAATGCTATGGAACATAGTGGGCTAAAAAGAAAGGAAAATGCGCCTAAACGAATTCTACTCGAGATAGGATATGAAATCGAGGGAGTTCTATTAAGGCTTTTGAAATCAAAATAAAAATAATATAAAAATAGTTGAATGAAATCAAAATTGAATGTGTTTGGTTGAAAAAGAAAAATATTTTGTTGCATGGTGACAAAGACAAATGCTTAGTTACTTTTTTGCTCGAATTTTGAGAAAAGAAATCGAGGAAATTTCATAAGGCGCTTTGAAATCAAAACAAAATAAAATAAGAATAGTTGAATGAAATCAAAATTGAATGTGTTTGGTTGAAAAAGAAAAATTGTTTTGTTGCATGGTGATAAGGGAAAATGCCTAGTTACTTTTTTGCTCGAATTTTGGAAAAGAATTCGAGGAAATTTCATAAGGTCTTTTGAGAAATCAAAGTAAAATAAAAAGTTGGAAGAAATCAAAGTGAATGCTTGGTGCATGGTGAGGAAAAAAAAAAGGAAAAATGCCTAACCATATTCTAGCTCGAAATTGGGAATGGAAACCGAGGGAATTTTATTAGGGCTTTTGAGAAATCAAAATAAAAATAAAAATAAAATTTCATAAGGTATTTTGAAATCAAATGAAAATAAAAAGTGGTTGAGCGAAATCAAAGTTGAGTGCTTGGAAAAAAAAAGAAAAATGAAAATAAAAAGGTTTCAACAACAAAGGATGATTTAATGTTTTTAGTTTAACCGAAAATCAATGAGTTTTCGTTGATATTTGAGTTATGGCAATATAAGCTAAGTGGTAAATAGAATGATAATTGATAAATAAAAATGATAATATAAACTAATTGGAAAAAAAAATGATAATTAATGATTAAAAGTGATAATAAGTTGAATAAATTGATAAATTGGTTATATATTTAAATTTTAATTGAGAGAAAATAATGAAAATGATTAATATGAAAAATAAGGTGTATTGGTTTGAACCCTTTGGTATACATGCCCTATAAATTTATTAATTGCTCAATTATGCCCTATAAATTTTTTGTCTCATCTGTAGCGACACTTAGGTGAAAACGTGATTCTACCCCTCAAGTGCGTGTACGCTATGTGTACAGGAGACATGGAAATCTATATAACCTTTATGTGTAATTTTTTGTCTTTGTGTGTGTTGTGAAAAAATGTTAGAAGTCTGTTGTGTAAGAAATGTGTGAGCGAGTTCTATGTGTTGTCTTGTGGATGTGGAATTGGATGGTAAAAATCGATATGTAGACTCGAACTGGAATCCAAAATCGGTGGTATATCGAGGTTCCCAATTGACCTCAATAGGGGACCTTCTCATTGTAATTAGAGATACGGAAGTGGGGTGTGTCGGGCAAAAGAGAGGGAATGAAATTGGAGATCGGACGAGGCGCTCCGCTTTGTTTTCATAGGCCGAATTTATCGCCGCGGACTACACTTCCTGTCGCGGTGTCTCAAAATTCACTCTTCCTTCCGCTTATTTATTTTTTGGTGCGGCTCAGATCTTGTTTTTGGAGTGTGACTTCTCCGACATTGGTTGGTCATCCTTCAATTATTTCTATCTCTTCGGAGTCTATTTAGATTTTCTGCAAAGATGTTTCCTAATGTTTGTCCAAAATTAAAAACTGCCTCTTGTAGTTCGAAGATCTTATGAGCGGGCATGGTATAGATAAACAAGTAATTAATGAATAAAATTGGGATACAGTTGTATGGTAGAACTAACAAACAAAGGATAAAAATCAGATGAAAGATAGGATATTGCCCCATGTTCTTCCAGATTTTTGTAAATGGGGACTCTGAAATATTTGCCTGAACCTTATTAATTGTAGAATTTAAATGATTGGTAGGTTCGCAGTTCTCCTGTTTGATCGTTAATGGTTTTATTAGCGATATGTCGGTGGTAATTGATTTAGGTTGAGCTGTGTGATTGTTTCTCTGACGCGGGTGGTGTAAATTTGGCATTGTTTGTGTTGTGTGTACGCTGTGCTTTATGTACGAATTCTGTTTTGCTTTGGGGCCTGTGTCGGTATTTTTACGTGAAGGTTGGTTGTATTCATCGATTCTTCTAGCGAATCGGCAGGTGGGGCAGGTTTTTACCTGTTTTGCGATGTCTTGTGTCATGTTCTGCCAATAATATTGTGACGAGATGAGTCTCGTCATCTTGGAGATGTTTGGGTGGTGGTGTTGTGTGTGTACGGACTTAAGAAGTCTGGTTGTAAGTGAACTTGGGACTATAGTTTTAAGTACTCCTTTTCGGGAGACGGTGCGCAGTTTATTGTGATCCATAGTCACGCGAGATTTTCCCGGTGGAGAAGACTGTTGGCTCTTTATGAGTGGCGCATCTAGAAAGCCACAAAATGGGATACGAGTTCCAACGCCCGTTTCATATTGTTGTACTCCATTTATGCTACGGACCTCATATTCGTATCTTGACAATCTTAACCTCCATCGAAACAATCTGCCTGACGGGGCTTTGATCTCTTTCAACCACTGCAATGCAGGATGGTCAGAAAGTATTGTAAACTTTCTGCCCATTAGACAGGCGCGGAAGTTATCCACACTTTCCACAATGGCTAGACATTGTAGTTCCAAGTCTGAATAATTTCGCTCGTGACCACGCAGAGAGCGGCTGAAATGTTGAACTGGGTATGTCTTCCCATCAGGGTAGACTTGTTTAAGAATACCTGCAATGCCGAATGTTGAGGTGTTACAGTGTACCTGGCATGGCAGATCTTCTTGGTAAAGGTATAATGTGGGGTGTGTGGTAAGGCTTTCTTTCAGGTTAGTGAACGCTTTCTGGCATTCGTCACTCCAGACCCACATGACATCCTTTTTTAGAAGGTTGACAAGTGGCGTCCGCAAGCGGGCGTGGTCCGGAATGAACTCTTTATAGGCGTTCACAGCTTTTAGGAAAGATCGCAATGTTTTTCGATTGTGTGGTTGTTTGGTGGCGTGAATTTTTTTTATGTTTTGTGTAGACGAGATGATTGTATTATTCTTAACGGTTGTGCATGCGCTTGTTTGTTGTTGTTGTCTTTTGGCGTGCGTGTTGCGTTTGTTGTGCGGGTTGTGCGTGTTTGTTGCGTGGTGACGTATGGGTGCGTGTATGTTGTGAGGTACATTTGCGTGGTAAGTGGGTGAGCTGTGTCGGTGTACGGACGCTTTTTTGGGCATTATTGGAATTGTAGGTTGAAGTCGTGGTGGCTTTATATGTTGTGGGCATATAGTACTGGTAATTGGGTTGAGTGAAAAGTTGCGTGGTGTGAGATTAGAATGGTGGCATGTAAATATTTGGGGTTTTGGCAATGAATGCAGGCAAGGGTTTCCATGTGTGAAAGCTTTGTGTGCTGTACGAGTCCTTTGGGACAGGTTTTGGTCTAGCCCGTGCTTGCATTCATTTGACACATGTTTAAAGTGGTAGATAGTATTAGACAATGGGACGCCAAGTTGGAAAATAGTGCCGCGATTATAATTTAGTTTTAATTTATACTGATAAAGGGTTTTTAAGGTAAGAACTCCAAATGGCAAGGATGCATTTACCACGTGGAAGTTCTCTTTACGGGTTATTTGGCCTATTGTCAGAGGGAAAGTTAAATGTCCTATTATTTTCGTAAAACTATTTAGGGTGGATAGATCAAGGGAAGGTTTTTTAATACTTAAGTTGGGAAGTTGTGCTTTTAATCTATTGTATAAATGATACGGCAATATGTTCGAACCTGCGTCTGGTTCAATTAGAAAGGTACATGGTAGGTCCTGGGTCAGATACAAGTCCAAAGTCAATTTGATGGTGTCATTGGGTGGATTGCCTACCTCAGTCTCGAAAGGTCTCCACTGTGGCGTCTTCGGCTTGGGATGGCTGGCTTGGAATGTCTGTTGGGCCGGATCGGGACCGTTTGCACTGTCCGCGCAATTGAAAGGGAAATCTAGTCATTTGTACTGCTTCCATTCGAGTGGACCGCGTTGTCGGTACACTGGGCCCGTGTCGCGTGGGTTGCTTCCGGGTGCACGGGTACGGCATGGCGGGTGGCGACTCCTCGGTGGGCGTCAGGTTGTTCGGACACGTACCGGCGGCGCGGGCGTCGGTTGCCCCGGGGGTGGCGCTCCGGAAGACCGTTTCCAGTTGCGTGGACTTTGCCCCTTGTAGCGCGGCGGTCAGTTCTAAAATTACCGTCGCCAGGGTATGTCTTGTCGCTTCGTTCGTTGTCAGTTTCTTTCCGCTCGTTTTCAGTTTCTTCTCTCTCGGTTTGTCATTGCCTTTTGTTTTGCTGGCGCCTGGGCTAATTTCCATCTTTATCCTGTCGACTTAACCGTTCTGTGACAATATCGTTGCGGAATTTCTTGTTGTTGGATGCGAATGGTGAGATTTGATTGAAGCGCAGTCGTTTGAGTGGAAGTTGCAGCATACAGTTAGGAATAATCAGGACACGTGATGGGGTTTGAAAATGAAAGGCAACTGGATTGGAGGAAAGAAAGCTTGAGAAGAGCGGAGCGATTTGGATTGTTAATTATCTGATCACATGGCGGTGATTGAACTTAGCTGTGGGATGAGCAGAGGGAGAGAGGCCTCGAGAGTAGATGTCACCTTGTTGGAAGCGGAATCACAACTGTAGGTGTTGTTCCTATGAGAGCTAAAACACTACTAGGTCCGAACTCGGCGAGAGCGAGTGAACAACTGACCATTCTTGCTTTTCGATTTAACACCAAGACTCAGTTTCTTTTTGATTGGTCGAGAGATGTCACATGATCTTTTCCTATTGGTTGACCTACTTAGTGGGTACTTTCTAATTGGACCGGCGGCTGCTTTGATGGAAGATACCGCCGATCTTGTCATGGAGTGTCGGGTGTTATTTCGACCCTATTTACTTCCGCGTTATCAAATACGTCCGGTCTTGGGTCGGAATTATGGGGTGTCTCTCTACTTTTATAACTTCTGGTCACCAGATACGTCCTGCTTTGCCAGGAAGTATTGAGTGCTTCGCGACTAATATAACTTCTGCGGTCACTAGATACGTCCGGTCTTTGCCCCTGCAATATTGACGGGGGTGCCAAGAATAGTCGTGCCAGCTTTAGGCCTACTTCCTATGTCTTATTGCTACTTGCTTTCCTCCAGTTACCTTGTTCTTTATTAAGTCTTTGAAAATCATACATTGTACATGCATAGTGGGTCGGGGGTGCATACAATTATATACAAATTATGACATATATTTTTATAATTTTATATTTTATCCTTTTTTTTTTTTTAAATGATTTTTTAAATTTTTTTATTTTAAAATATGAATATAAATAGTTGTATTTAGTAATATATCTATATTATTAATTAACTTTTGTTATAAGTTTGGTTATTATGTTTTGAAACCCTAATGGTAGACCAGACATATACAAAAAAAAATTAAAATTGGAGTAATTATTGAAAAAAGAGATCTGCTGAACCGGGAATTCTCAAATAGAAATTCAGCGGCGTTTCATCCCTTCTCTATTACGTCATAGATCTCTTTTCAACCGGATTTTATGTGTTAATATAAAGTTATTTCAGTGAAACCTTTATTTGAACAGATATAACAAATTCCATTAACAAGTTCCAACCGTATATATATATATATATATATATAAGATAAAAGTTGATAGTAAAAATATAATTTGATAGTAAAAAGGCATATATTTGTTTGAATAAAATATTTTAGTATATTATGTATGGATTGCTCTATTTTCAGAACGATTTAACCAGTTTTGGTACCGACAGGCAAATAAATATTTTATTCAAACCAATATTTGCCTTTTTACTATCAAACGATTTAAGTATGGATTGCTCTATTTTCAGAACAATATATATATATATAAATATTGGCGAACCCTCCTAGCAGTTCTGCCAGTTTAATCTCTCTCCAATCCGTTATATTATTGAATTAGGCTATTGATATTCTTAAATAGTGTGCAATTGTAAAAGAATATATTGAATAAGGGTGTTTGTGGCAACTACGGACATAATATTAAGACTGTAGAAATATATTCCTGAAAAAACGATTACGATAATGATGACAAGGTAATCAACTTAAAAATTCGTTTGAAAATTAATTTTCTCATTGGGAGGTTCTCTGTAAAAAAAGGATATAGGTATATCAACGGTTTTTATTTATACACAGCCCGACGTTTCGGTGACTCACTGTTCCCCTGAAAAAGGTGAGTGTTACCGAAATATCGGAAGTTAAATAAATAAAAAATGTCTGATGTTTTATGCCATTTTCAAAATATCATATTAATTTAGAGGTTGTAAGAAATATATTTGAATTCGATTTAGGGGGGATACAGAGGGAGTTAGAATATATCAGAGAGAATTGAGATCTTAATGCTATTTCTGCTCTTGGCCACAAATGAAAGCTATTATTTCGGGCCTTAATTTTATTTACGCCATCTTCTATTATATACCCCCCTCAGTTACTTTATTATTACATCGTAAAATATCGTATTCTTGAATGGGTCTTTTTTTCAGAATTGATTGCTCTCTTAATTATATTTCGCCAGTTTAAATTTCTATATCGCTTTATGATAGCGATAAAACTTGCATATAGAATTTAAATAAAGTAAATCCGCAATGGGTTTCTTTTACTCTATCACTGAGAAGATAATCTTCCGATCTAACCATCTTCAACGGGCCGCTCTACTACTGTACTGTTTTACTACTCGTACTGTACAATATGAAAGTTAAAAACCATCAAGTTCAATTTGTATAGCTAAGATTGATTCCTATAAAAACAATAATAACAGACATCTCTACTATATTATTTTTATTACACTGGCCCACACAATTAACGGAACAACATATATTATAATATATATCATAAGAAAATGAAAGGTTATATTAAAGGATATATCTAAAATTTTGATATATTCAAAACTTCCATGAATTACGAGAATATGTAAAATAGAAAAATAAATATATTTACAGTTTGCAATGGGGTGACAAACTAAAATACACCTTGTTTTAATTCATTTTTAATGGGGATATGCTTCTTTTGGTATAATATATTTATTAATATTGATAAATTCATATACATTTATTAATGAAGAGGATTATTTTGGGTTAAAATGTTTTGAATAATTTTTAAAATAAGTTGGATACCAATAGAAGATAGTAGCAGTATAAATAGAAAAAAAAACGACACACAGTCCCTCCTTTATATTGACACTTTAAACCTTCTAACTTTTAATATGTTTATTAGACTTCATTTTATTCATTAGATTTTATAAATTGATGAATGTACATATATATGTAGTTATATATTAAATGCTTGCTACAGAAATAGCTATATTTTGTAAATCGCTCATATGTAGCCACACACGTTAAAAGGAGGCACTGATGAAGATTTGCATGCTGCTTTGCGAAATATAGGATTTATAATAAGAATAAAATATTTTATTTGATCTAAAATAAATAATTTGATTAATAAATTATGTGTGTCCATAAATTATATGTCCAATTTCGTATTGTATGACGTGAATAGATCTTAATAATTATTTTTGCATGTGTGAAAAAACATGAATAAATTATTATTTTAATTGTATATTTTATTTTCGAAATGCTAATGATGTCACATAGAACTCCAAAACACCAATAACAATAAAAACATTCCATTAAGAAAATGAATATTATCGAAGAGATAAAAGACTATTCGTTTTCTAAATTCCTTATTCTGAAAAAATGAACCTTTAACATTTAACGATTCCAAATGCCCTGTATTAATATAAAGCTGGGGAGAGAAATATTTCGAAAGTTTTCAATCTAGTTTTTTTATCGTGAAACAACTCCAACCCTTTAAAAATAAAACCTACCGAGAGTAAGGGAGTTAAAAAAGAGCCCAGGAAAAACCCAATTTGATTTGGGCGGTGTCAAGTGCTGGAAAAAGGCAGAGCTCTGTCTAATGCTGATGAAATCTTGATGAGGATTGGACGCCGCCTTCTTAGATATCTTCGGTACTCAATGATGGATCTTCTTCGGCTCTTGTTCTACAGGGCGCGACTTTAGAACATTTTCTTTTCGTTCAAAGAATCTCGAAATATTTTATGAGATTCGTAGCTTATATATTTTCCTCCCATTTTCAATAATGTAATTTGATTATTTTGTGATATTATTTTGACGCACAAAAATATTAGTGTCTGAAATATATATTTTGATAAAATTCATATATTTTGAAGGTGAGTTAAGTCTCGAGTATGTTTTCTCATTATATATATTTTGATGAAATTAAAGAATTTTAGGAATTTCAAAATTGAGTCTCATATAGAGAATAGTATGTGGAATAAGCATATTGGAACACATTTCAGCAATATTTATTTGAATTAAAATATTTTATAACATATTTCTCGATTAAGTGATTGAGGAAATATGCTATATTAATATAAAGTTACGTTAGGATGATTTTCATGTAGCGCCAATTTATTTTGGTTTATCACCTTGTTGTGTCTCACATTCTTTATCATCATCACGAGTTTATTTATAAATAATTTTAAATACAACAAATATTTTTTCACAATGAGTTTCTTTTTTATTTTAAATTGTAAGCTTTCAAGCGATATTCGCTCTTCAACGGGCCTAATTAAAACAATTGATTATTATGAAAGAATTATTATGTAAGAAATGTCAATTGTTTTAAGTAAATATTTCTGGTAAGAAATTGTTAACTGATTTAATTAGGCCCATTGAAGAGCGATCATCGCTTGAAAGTTTGCAATTTAAAATAAAAAATAAACTCATTGTGAGAAAATATTTGTAGTATTTTAAAAACGTTTTTCACAATTTTATCTTGAATTTCGGTTTATTACCATTATAAAGAACCTCATGTTGATGATAAATAATGAGACACAACAAGGAGATAAACCAAAATACATTGACGCTACATGAAAATCATCCTAACGTAACTTTATGTTAATATAGCATATTTACGCAATTGCTTAATCGATAAATATGTTAGAAAATATTTTAATTAAAATAAATATTGTTGAAATGTTCCAATGTGCTTATTTTATATATCATTCTATATATGAGACTCAATTTTTGAAATCCTAAAATTATTTCATTGTGAGAAAATATTTGCAGTTTTTTAAAGCCAAATTTCGTTGTTCGAATGCACATTTAAAGAAAGAGGTGCCTCTTTGGTAGATAAATATCATCCTCCCAAATTTTAGGTTGTAATCTGGCCTAAAATCAAGTTTACCAATTCACTAGCTTAAATACCTTTTTGGCAATACAATTTTATAGCAAATATACATTAAGCATCTACAATCGGACCCATCATACATCCTGCAGGTAATGAGACGTTACTTTTAGTGGCGCGCTTTGAAAGTAGTACGTATATCATTCCTGAAATGAGCTTTCGCATGTCTTACACTGTAGTGGATATTTAAATAACAGATTTTTGAAGCTGGTCATTTATTTTGCATGGTGTCAAATAAGGAGCAAGAATAATTGTTGTTATGAATGGTATCGCAACATATAGTGATCCTATCATAACATATGAATAATTTGAATATTAGGTAAAAGACGGGTTGTTTACATATAGAACGCCATTTTGTTTCAGTTAATGGGTACGTAATAAAGGCCAAGAAAAATTGATTTTATGCGCTTCGGGAAGATTCTCCACATATATCCAATCGAAATATATAAATTCTTATTACAATATATGTAGAAGTTTTCCTTCATTATGACTTGAAAGTTGACATATTATCTTATAAATGTTCTTTATGAACAATATTTCGAGCTAATAAAATTGATATAAGGTTTTCTCTGATCATTCCATGTGTGGTTGAAAAAGAAAAATACATCTAAAATTTGAAATATCAGAGAGAAAGAGAGAGACACTTTTTAAGTATTCATTTAGAGAATTCCTATTTCGAAAATTAAAAAATAAAACGAGGAAAAAACGATGGAAAAAAACATTTCAGTGTAACTTTTTAATATATTACACTTTCCTTGAAAAAGTCGTAATTCCTATAGAGCTGATATTGAATATAAAAAATGATATATATAACAGGCTTAATATATAAGAATAAATTTAAACAGATACATTTAACTTCTCTATCTTTTTTCTTTCCACTCTTGTAAAATGTCTGTTCGCCAGTAGTTATCTTTTATGGAACTTATCTGTTCCAGGGAATTGGAAATTTTAAACTTTTCTCCGAAATATTTTTATTTATTTTTTCCGTGGCCCCTTTCTTTCATTCAATTTTAAATGTTCGCGGGCCGTTGAGTAATGGCCCCAATGTTATCTTGGCTTCAGGGAAATGGGCTCTCATTTATATTGGGTGAAATTTAGACATGGCAGGCAGAGATACTTTCTTATATATGTAATATTTATACTCTTTATTAGGTTATGTATTTGTGTGAAAGGTTTCATTAATACTATTGGCTATATATATATGGTAATTTAAACCAACAACCTCATATTGTATAATACTTATAACAAGATTTTAATGTTATATAATAAACACTTCTGTAAATAATTATACACATAATTGGCATGTGTCATTACATCACCATATGTAATGTACTTTGTACAAACTGAGGATAAATACATAAAACTCTGTAATAGATTAAGAGTTGAGCTAGAGCAAAACTCGGGATTTAGAAGTCCGAACGAGGCTTAGAAGATGTCAGGGTGTTGCCAGTGTACAATGATCTCTTCCGATCCACGTCCTTGTTGAATCCGCTGACACTCAATACTTCCTCTCGGCAAAGATATATAAACCTCCGCCCTAGCCGAAAATAATAGTCACTTCACCATCAGAGGAAGCTCTCGTCGGTTGTGTCCAATGTCCACCTCATCGACCAGGTAGAACAGCAAGAACTCTTCTATTTCTATCTTTCGCTCCTAGCTCGACTTTAATCTGTTCACGGAACTTTCCTAGTACAACTGTGTCCTTTCGTTTTTTGGTGTGGACATTCCCAAGCTTTCACTCTGCCTCGACCACGACTGCCTGTACTCTGTGAGAACTGTTAAAGGTCTTCAAAGGTGCAGAGAGGTACTGGAAATCTCTCCACATCCTGACTGTTCCTCTCGGTTAACACAGTATAGCGAGAGTCCACAGGATCTGACACCATAGATTAAGTCGAAAGGATTCTACAACGACAGGATTCGACATATATATATCCATTTTACAAATGATATTATTCATAATGATGATTTTTTTATTTAAGTAATGAATATACACTAACTTTCATATCGCCAGTTAAATAACTTTCAACTCAAACCTACAAGTCTATTATTTAGGAATCAATAATTATTTTGTTTAATAAGTTTAGAAATTTAAATAACCTCTCTTATTAAAAAGTTTATTGAATATTAAATATAAAACTCTCTTCAGGCCAATACTAACCTAAGGATCTGGAATATGGTATAAATTTATTAAAAAAAGAAGTAATAAAATATTAAACTCTCAGAAATATCAGAATCTTCTTTGGGTAGTGAGAGCTTATAAAACGCCCTTATCAAATTGCATTCCTAGTTTGGCAAAAATACCTATTCTAACAGATCACGTAGAATTGGTGATAATAAAATAAGATTTGACCAATCTATCAAAAGAAGACAGTAATTTATTTAGAACGCTTGCCCCAACTATAATTCACAACTTTATAGAATCAAGAATGGCTAAAACTATAGCGAACAATAACGAAACATTCCGGAAATTTTTCCAATTTGGAATTTCTTAATATTTTCGTCCAAATTTTTACAACGTAGAATTCATTACAAATCATGGTAATTTTGGAGAATTTCTGGCGAATATCGGGGCAACAGATGATCCTAGCTGCTTCTGTGTAAAGAAAACCAAGACTCAATATACAGGGTGATCCAAAAGTCCCGCACAACTTTAAAAATTAATAACTCCGCGAATATTTCGCTAGAGCAATGCGGTAAACACCATTGTGTTCAGGATGCAATGGGATTTTTTTATGGCAAATAATGAAAAATTCGAAATTGATTTTAGTTACAATTTTATTCGCTAGATGGCGCTCTACCAGAATCAGAGATTAGGCGGCCAAATTGTTTGATAAATTGAAAAATATAACTGAACGACACGTATTTTTCCTTTTTGAATACCAGGAAAGAACCCTAATAATATCAAATGATAAATTAATAAAACACCATTTCGCCAAAAGTTAGAAGAATTAGTTGACGATTTTTAAATACAATCTGAGATATGTATAATAGGTATATGCAAATTAAAACATGTATCAAAAAATATTTATATTTTAGATGGAGTTTTGTGAAATAAATTGAATGTTTGAAAATAACTACTGATATCAATACACGATTTTTGAAATGTTAATATAGTACCAAAAATTATGATGGCACTACTAATAGGATTTCGTGCTATAAGGAATGTATAGTTTCTTGACTAATTGTCGACACTTGACTATTTAACTGGATATTTGTCATGATCCAAAAATGAAATATAGAGGGGAGTGACAAAATATATTTGTCGTACTTTATTCCAAATATCCTATGGGTTTGTCAAATGTTATCATTGTTTATTATACTGTACATAATTTTGAAAATGTATCCCCTAAAAAAAAAATCATTTTCAAATCGACCTTTTGCGTTGAAAAACGTGGTAGTAAAATCATTTTGTATTATTTTTTGCGCAAAATATCTAAAGTTGGGGGGGATAGAGAGATTATTCCTTATGCTATTTCTTCTAATGAGCGAAAAGCGATAAACTAAACATAAGGGGCAAAATTGTGTATACCAGTGTTATTCGAGAAGTTATAACACTTTGGCCTGCATGACATAATATAAAATGTGGGCAAATACCAAACAAAAAAATACTTTTTACAGAAAAAAAAAGAGTCAAGATGTGAGGACAGCATTTATTATTCCCATAACCCAAAACAAAGAGCTGCAAAATATAACACATGAGGTAACTGCCTTCTCTTTTGTATTAGGTCACAATCCTTGCTCAATGTGGTGCCCTTCATTCTCAAACACCGCCCCTGCAGGCGATAGATGACTGTATGGTCACAATTAAATAGTTGAAATTTATAAAACGTGCCATCTGATAGAAGCCTTCAACATGGCCAATGTGGTAGGCCGGCATCGATAAAAACTCGACTTAATGTACCCCCATAACTGAAATTGTAAGACCTCAAGTCTGGTGATATTGGAGGCCACTGGTATATAAAGTGGCGACTTATCAACGAATTCCACCGAACGTATCCTTCAGCAATTGTTTTGCACCGCGGGAGATATGAGAAGGTCCTCCATCTTGCATGAATGTTAATTCGCTTAGTGCTTGTCTGTCCTGCAATATGGGAATAACCTTTTCTCTCAAAAGTTGAACATAACGTTCACCAGTTACGAAAACGGTTTTAAAAGTTCTTCCATTGATTTTTTCAAAGAAAAATGGACCAATAATAAAAGAAGAAGTGAACCCACACAAAACTGTAACTCTGTGCTGATGAAGTGGTATTTCTGTAAAAATCCTAGGGTTTTCTGTTGCCAAAATGAGGCAGTTTTGAATGTTAAATTCTCCCTTTAGATAAAAGTGAGCATCATCTGTTCTTAGAACATTTGACAGCCAGTTTTAATCAATATCAATTTGCCGGAAAACCCATGCAGCGAATTCTTGACGCTTCTCAAAATCGCTGACTTTCAACTCGTGAAAACTTTGAATTTTGTTAGGATATTTTTATAGAAAAATTCTAAATGTGTGTTCTCTCCAAACTGTTCCATACGAAATCCCTGTTTGTCGAGAAACTTGTCTAGCACTTACTTCTCCATACGGGGATAACGTTTCAATAGCTTCAGCATTCTGCAAAACCGTAACAGCCACTGAC
Source organism: Cordylochernes scorpioides (assembly GCA_030710605.1). NCBI lineage: Eukaryota > Metazoa > Arthropoda > Arachnida > Pseudoscorpiones > Chernetidae > Cordylochernes > Cordylochernes scorpioides. Next base: position 186,486,632 of record CP092863.1, on the reverse strand, counting down.
TTGCATGTCAATGGTCTTCCACTCCGAGGTTTTGCTTCTAGAGATCCAGTTTCCTCAAAACTTTTAATCAATCGCTTTAGAGAGTAGCAACTCATTGGTCCTTTACCGCTTCGAATACCTTTAAAGGAACGAAACGCTCGTAAAGCTTCAGTGGCAGATTCTGAATCACAATTTAAAAAATTCACAAGAGTGCTTTATCCTGTAGTGACGGCATTCCAAGTGGAAGGGGAGATGTTCGACCACATCTCCTTGCGGTCCCCCCTGGACCCTTGGAATATTTGACCAAATTCTGGTTTGTTTCCAAGATGACTAACGTTGCAACGGCACCCATTTTCAAATGAAGAGCAAAACTGATATCTCCAGTAATGCTACCGCGTTCGGGGTAACCGCCGCGTCAGGAGCTGCAGCTCGAGCTCATTATGAGAAATCTATTACAAGGACACAATTCAATCTACTACAACTCAATATAAATGGTACCAAGAGGAAAATAAAGAGCTGACTTGTCTTCTCTATGACAACAATGTACATATTCATTGTCCTCAGGAGACAAAATTGAATCAGAATCTGAGATTCAATATCAAAGATTATACAACACTACGAATGGACAGACCGGGAAAATTCGGAGGACGACTTGCCGTTTTGATTAAAACTCTAGAAATCAAATTTAAGGAAATCGCCTATAATCAGAGTAAGCCTAGAGAAGGCACGACAGAAGCTCAGGCAATAGAAATCTAGATAAAACAATTCCAATCATAAATGTTTATCACCACGATAATACTAGCATCAATACAGGCCTGATAGAGACATTAAGTGAAGCGTCTTCGGATATCGCAATCATAATTGGTGATTTTAACGCCGAAAGACCAACTTGGGTATCACCTGTCCAGGATAACAAAGGTCAGCAGGTTGAGGACATGCTAACCGACCTCGACCTTACGCCGTTAAATAACGAAAAGAGCACCTATCTATCCAAGTCCACAGGCACAGAATCCGCAATAGACATCACAGCGATAAATTACAACATCGCACCCACAACACAATGGAAAATTCTGAAAAGTGCAATCAGTGACCACAGACCAATTTTAACAACCCTAAAATTCAAAATTGAGAATTTCCAACAGAATAGAAGAACACTGGGAAAATAATTACAGAAAAGCTTGAAGAACTGTGCAACGAAGAATTAAATCACAGAACGATTGACAAAAATTGGAAAAATTATCTTTAAACATATCCAAAGCTGCAAAAGTATCGATACCTAGAGGTAGACGCAAAGATCTGTGAATACTTTACTGAAAGAACCACAATATCGAGGCAATGATTGCAGAGAGAGACAATAAAAATGAACTTCTTAAAACAAATAAAACAGAAGAATTCATAAAGGAACTCATTGAAATTAGTCACAAAATAGAACAAGATATTTGGATATTCAAACAAGAAAAATGGGCAGAATTCTGCGAAAAAATGGATCCAAAAAGGAAAGCCATCACTGGAATATAATTAGTGTTATAAAACAATCAAAACCAACACTAATCCTCCAATACTCTAACCGATATGAACAGCGAGAACGAACAAACAGATGGCTGACATAATTGCTGAATATCTTTCAAGCACTTCCAGACTCAGCTATACGAATGAAGGCAGGACTCTAAAAAATAATATAAACAAGTTAGTCAAACAAGCAAGAAATTACCATCAACAAGATATTTACTCGAGAGACTTCACACTGAATGAGCTAAATTCATCAATAGGAAAGTTAAATCCAAGATGTCACCTGAAGATGCTCTAATCTTTGGTCAAATGATTAAACACTTTGGAGACGAAGCTAAAAATCAACTCCTACGAATACTGAACATTTCATGGCAAACTGGTAAACTACCAGAGAATTGGAAGATATCAATTATAGTGCCAATACTGAAACCAAACAAAGATGCTAAGGAATGCAAGAACTATCGGCCAATTGCTCTTACCAGCATACTTTTTAAAATAACAGAATGAATTATCCACTCTAGGCTCATAGTCTGGCTCACTAACAATAATAAAATAAACTTTTACCAAACTGCCTAAAGATCCAGACACTGTACAACTGATAAACTGTTCTACTTCTGTCAATCAATAATAGATTTCTAGGAAAAACCGCCAAAGAAGACAACGGCCGTATTCCTGGATATGACCTCAGCTTTTGATCGAGTGTAGAAATTATTTGAAAGGCTGCACAACATCGGAGTAAGAGGAAAAACCTTAATCTGGATTGCAGACTTCTTAAGGGGAAGAAGGATAAAGGTTCGGGTCAGTGGAACATTTTCCAAGGACCGAAGAACATGGGCTGGTGTACCTCAGGGATCTGTGCTCAGTCCTCTACTCTTCTCGCTATATATTAGCCGTTGTTTATGTAAATAGATGAATATTATTTGTATTATTTAAAGCCTCATTATGTAAAAATATATGTATATATAAATTGGACATTTGTTGTTGGCCATGGTCAAGTTTGAGCTCTTGTACGTCTAATTACGACACAACAAAAGTGGCGACGAGGATGCGCGATCTACAGAGCCAGTGAAAAGTTGAGGAAAACGGCGTCTATGCAAGTATAACAACTACATCTTTTAAACAAATCTGACTCTCGGATTATGGAGAGTAAAAATAGGAAAATGGGTTAAGATTACATCTTTTAAACTATCTGGATCAAGAAAACAAAGGAGTAGAATAGATCAGCATGACAAGTTCAAAGTTAATAGTACCTTTTAGATGCTATTGCCCAGTGGAGGACACTTCGATCTATTTGTACAAAAAATTGAGGCTTACTTTTTGGCATCTGAAGGCGGAGATTAAAGTGCTGATTTTTACCTCGCTACCAGATTCTGAAACTTTGAAGAAGGGAAACGACATTTTCTTCCTGGTCTAATGAAAGATCAACCCTATGATACTATCATTCAACGAATTAAGCTGCATTTGGATCCAAAGAAGAAAGTGATACCACAGCGATGCAGATTTTTAAAGAGAATTCAACAGGAAGGAGAATCAATTTCGGAATGTCTTAGAGAATTGAAACATTTGGCAATAAATTGTAATTTCGTCGATATGTTGGGAACCATGATGCGAGACCGTTTTGTGGCTGGAATCAAGTCGGAAATCCTGCAAAAAAGCTACTACAAGAGGACGACGATGTCACCCTGGATAAAGTTTTTGCAGTGGCGATCTCGTTCGAATTGGGGGAGATAAATACAAGAGAATTACAAGATAAATTAGTGGCCAAGATATCCCCTGTGAATTGAAAGTATAAAAAGGGTGAGTACAATAATAGTACGGCGCAGTATAGGCCTTTCAGGCAAAGTGGCAAAGGCAAAATAGTGTGTTATAGATGTGGTGAAAGACATTCACACGTGGCATCTGTTTTACCTCATAGAACAAAGACTTGTTTTAAAATGTAATAAACTGGGTCATTTAAGTAGGGTCTGCAAAGCTTGTAAAAGAATGTAGGGATGTAAATTTGTACAAGAGGACTCTATATATTCTGTACAGGGCGAAACTGATGCCACAATAAATTTAACAGTAGATGATTATTCTTTGTGCTTTACAATAGATACAGGAAGTCCAGTTACGTTAATACCTAAATATATTTATAAGAATTATTGGCAAGGTAAAATATTATTTCCAACAAATTTAAGATTAAAATCCTTTTGTCGTAAATCAATAGAGATTATAGATCAAAGAAATGTTTTTGTAAAAGAAGCCAACCAATATTTACGATTAATAGTTGTAAATGAAAAAATCCAGGTAATTTTATTAGGAAGAGAATGGCGCAAACAGTTGAAACTTGATTATTCTATATTGTTTAGCATTAAAATTTTAAATAATGAATATAATAGAAATATATTTAAATATATAAAAAATTGATGGATAGGTATGCAGATTTGTTTAACAAAGATTTGGGCTGTCTAAAGGACGTTAGAATAAATTTTAATTTAAAAAAGGATATGACTCCTGTGTTTTGTAAGGCCAGAAGTTTATAACCTATAGTTCATGCATATTGGACCGCTCCAATAGTACCGGCATCAAAAAAGGTTGGTAGTGTAAGGATATGTGATGATTTTAGATGTACAGCTAATAAAGCAATAGAATTAGATAGGTATCCCATTCCATCGATCGATGAGATCTTTTCAAAATTATCTACAAGCACCGTACTTTCGACTCTAGACCTATCACAGGCTTACTTACAAGTAATGTTAGCTGAAGAAGCCAAAGCTGTTGTTGATATAAACACAAAAAAGAGGTTGTTTTCTTATAAAAGACTACCATATGACGTAGCGGTAGCACCAAATAAATTTCAGGGGATTATGGAAGGCCTATTTTCTGATTTGCCAGGTGTGGCCTGCTACATAGATGATATTTTGGTTGCAGGAAAAGACTTTGAAGATCATGAACAAAAGTTGGATCTAGTGTTTAGATGATTGCTAGAAAAAGGTTTAAAGTTAAACAGATACAAATGTAAATAAAAAAAAATCGGTGGAATATTTAGGGTTTCAAATGGATAAATATGGACTGCATCCCTTAGAAAATAAAATTAAAGCAGTGATAGAGGCGCCTGAACCTGAAGAATGTTTCGCAATTGAGATCTTTCATAGGACTCTTAATTTATTATTATAGATTCATAAAGAATATAGCAAACATTTTAGCGCTATTCTATCAACTTTTGAATAAAAATTGTAGATGGAATTGGACGAAAAAATACCGAATGTTATTCAAAAAATGTAAATTAATTATTAATAGACTATGGAGTAGGCGTAATTCTGAGTCATAGAAATGATAGAGCGGAAGAATTCCCTATAGCTTTTGCTTCTAGAACATTAACTGAAGCGGAAAAACGTTTCTCTCAACTAGAAAAGAAAGCGTTGAGCATAACTTTTGGCGTTGAGAAATTCAGACAATACTTACTGGGACGAAAATTTGTATTGGTCACAGACAACCGACCCTTAATTCATATATTTTCACCTCATAAACCAATTCCCATATGTGCATCATCCAGAATTAAAAGAGGGTCCTTAAAATTAGCTGCATTTAATTATACTGTGGAATTTCGAAAAACTAGTGATAATTCCAATGTTGACGCATTGTCACGTCTTCCTTTATTCACAAGGGTACCCAGAGAAAAACCACTAGCTCCTCATTATAAGATCAATGAGGAACTAAGTTTGGAGTTTGGTTGTCTTCAATGGCGTGAAAGAGTGGTAATTCCCCAAAAATTAAGATCTTTAATTTTAAATGACTTGCATGAAATACACATGGGGATTGTTAAAATGAAGATGATTGCCAGACGGTATTTTCTGGTGGCCAGGCATAGACAGTAACATCGAGGAGTTAACTAGAGAATGTAGAGTATGCCAAGAATCGGCAAGCATGCCCCAGGCTACCATCTCGGAATGGACTTGGCCCGAAAAACCGTGGCATCGACTTCATCTTGATCTAGCGGGTCCGTTCATGGGAAGAATGTTTTTGGTTCTCGTGGACGCATACTCAAAGTGGATAGAAATTTTTATCATCAAAGATATTACCAGAAAAACGATTATAAGTCATCTTAGAGAAATTCTCGCCAGAATTGGATTGCCCTAATTTTTTGTTACAGATAACGGAAGACAGTTTGTCTCCGGTGAATTCGAGCAATTTACCAAAGTGAATGGTATACAGCACACTAAGACCAGTCCGTATAATCCTAGTACAAATGGTTTAGCTGAGAGATATGTAAAAGAGTTTAAAAACCTTTTGAGAAAGAATAATGGGAAGGATGATTTAGAGACGAATCTACAAAGTTTCCTATTTGCTCATAGAGCATTCCCCCAAACTGTAATAAAGGAATTCCCCGGCGGAACTGCTAATGAAGAGAAGTTTAAGATCAAGATTCTCGAATTTAATACCAAGATGGGAAATCCGCGAGAGGTATTTCATGAGGCCGTAAGAAGGCAGGAGCAGTTTACTACAGGTTGCGAGGTTTATTTCCGCAACTATGCAACTGGACCTAAACGGTAAAAAGGTACCATTTTGGAATTATTGAGCTACCGTCACTACCTTATAAGTTGCGAGGGCGTCGTGTATAAGAGGCATATCAATCAATTGCGACCTGTGAGAAAGAAACAAGTGGAGACAAGAAATTTGATACTCCCTCGAACATCAGGAGAGAAGCCTGTAGGTGGAAGTCAGAATTAAAGTGAAGAGGAGGTTCCAGAGGTTACATCAGGAAACAAAGAGGAGACTGCTTCTGTGCACGTACCCTCTTGCACTCCTATACCAGGGCCTGTTGCTGTGCACGTGCCCTCTTGCACTCCTAAACCGGAGGCTGCCGCTGTGCAAGTGCCCTCCGCAGTTCTAGACCTCAGAGAGCCAGGAAACCCCTAGACCGACTGGAGTATTATTAAGGGAGGAGATGTGTTGTGTATGTAAATAGATGAAGATTATTTGCATTCTTTAAAGTATCATTATTTAAGAATATATGTGTATATAAATTGGACATTTTTTGTTGGCCAAACGAAAAGAATCTGAGGCTCTTTATTGGACACGACAAAAACAAAAACGGCATTCCAGAGTAAAATAAATCATCAGAGATAGATAAATATTTTTCAAATGAATTAAAATAAATATAATCGATACTGAGAGAGTTGAATTTAAAAAAAAAATATAGAAAATTATTATTTTCGAAATATAAATAGCTGAGATGATTCCAGCAAACCGCATTTAAAATATCAGGTTTCTTTTTTGCTACATGTTTTAATTTGCATATACCTATTTTACATATCTCAGATTGTATTAAAAAATCGTTAACCATTTCTTCTAACTTTTGGCGAAATGGTGTTTTATTAATTTATCATTTGATATTATTAGGGTTCTTTCCTGGTATTCAAAAAGTAAAAATACGTGTCGCTCAGTTATATTTTTCAATTTATCAAACAATTTGGCCGCTGAATCGCTGATTCTGGTAGGGCGCCATCTAGCGAATAAAGTTGTAACTAAAATCAATTTCGAATTTTTCATTATTTGCCATAAAAATCCCATTGCATCCTGAACACAATGGTGTTTACCGCATTGCTCTAGCGCAAATATTCGCGGAGTTATTAATTTTTAAAGTTGTGCGGGCATTTGGATCACCCTGTATATATTTCATAGCTACAGAAGTAATCATTTTATCCCATAAAAGAAATGTGCCACTTGTATAAAACTGAGACACCTATTTAAAATTCAATAATTTTTGTAAATTAATTTCTGACTTTCTTTTCTGTTCGAGAAAACCAACCTTTCAGTTTTAGTCTTGGTTTTAGTCTTGTTTATTGAATTGTATATAAAATGAATTGTATATAAGCTGCTAAAATGTATTAAGGCGCAAGTATCCCAAGCTGGGATATCGCGTCCGATATGTCAAATAAATAAAAATAAGTTGAAGAAGAGGTTATAATCACATATTTTACAAATTTCAGCATTTAATGTGACCGAATCATGCCTGTAAACAAAGAGAAATTCTGCTTTGCATGCTAAGATATAATGCGCATAAGGTATTTGTATATAAATAATCTGTATTTATATATTGTCAAGTAGTTCCGCCCATAGAAGCTGTCTCCATGGGACACCTGTCAATCATCCCTGGACTCCGGGGAGGGGGAACACAGGTGTGAGGGGTTCTCTTATCGGCAAATAAGGAACAGGGAACGCCTCGGTGGCTGACGACGCTCATTATTATCATCTTTACCTTGGGATAAGTTTTGATATAATCTGACTCTCTCTCTCCCTATAAATACCTTTTGTATATAATTTTATTGGAGAACTAGAAGGTAAATAACCTTTATAATAAATTAATTATCCCCAAATTTGCCTTTGTTTTGTTTATCACCGCGACAAGATTATATATATGAAAAAACAATATAAAAATTATAAAAATATCAGGTGTTGATATTAAAATAAAGAATGCATATCCTGACCAGGAGCACATGTGCTTTTTAGATGGCAGAGCGCCATCTAGTGGAACAGAAATCAACTAAACATTGATTTAAGCACATGTGCTCTTGGTTAGGATATGCCTTCTTTATTTTTAATATCTATATGTGTGTGTTGTGAAAAATAATTTTAAGAAATAGAAAATTTTGAGGTGTTGATATTGAAAAATTATGGAACAAGAGTTAAATAAACGTTTAGTTTATTTTTCGTTCCACTAAGCGCTCTGCCATCTAGAAAATGCTAATGTGAATACGGTCAGAATATACTTTTTTTTCACTCAATTTATATATATATATATATGGAAAAATTGCCGGGAGGAAATTGATCCATAGAAGCATAGGGCGCTTCTCCCGTCAAAATAAACGTCAAAAACTGACGCCATCATTTGACCGTCGCCGCAAACTAGCGGCTTCGGGTCGGTGACAAAGCCACAGCATATAAATATATATATATGTGTGTGTGTGTGTGTGTGTGTGAAAAATAAGAAAATATAAAAATGGTCAGATGTTGATATTAAAAATAAAATTTGCATTCCCTGACCACCAACATGAGCATTTTAGATGGCAGAGCGCAATTTAGGGGAACAAAAATCAACTAAACGTTGATTTAGGTTGTTCCAAAGGTATTTGGCCCACCCAATTTCTTGATAAATTAAGAAATTTAATACACTTTAGTTTGCGTAAAATACGCTTGCGCAAATTTGGCCTTAAATGCCCATTGCTTTATTTCTCAGGTAGCCTCTGGGATCAAAGTTTTGGTCGTAGAGGTCTTCACACGCTGACGAGAGCCAACATCTCGAAACGCGTACGTGGATGACTTTTCTTGATTTATCAAGAAATTGGGTTTGCAAAAAAAATCTTTGGAACAAGCTAAATCAAAGCTTAGTTTATTTAGGTTAATGCGCTTTTTTAAAAATGTAAAACCAAAAAGAGTTAGTTCCAGCTTTTACCCCTTCACGCCACACTGGTCGCGACGATAAATGAATTTGATTGGTTAATATTTTACACGTAGTTTGTTAGTTTGTTTACACGATGGATGTTTTTAAAAGGTAAGATTATTCAATCGCCGTGAAACTTTAGGAAGATATTTACTATACTACTAGGAATGTTTATGGTTTGAATTTGATTTGAAATAAATATTCGTCGCAATTTTATTTGCAAATTTTGTACTTTCACTCGCAAGCAGCGCCTCTCGCGGTATCTGATGAAATTGCATTTATAAATTGGTAAAATGTGTTCCAAGTATAATAAATTTAATATTTAATTTGAGGATTTAGTAATATAATATTCCAATGACGTTGTAAAAAAACTTGGCATTCCAATATTAATATATATTTAAAGAAAATATTTAAAATTTAATAAATGTTTTCAAAATAATTATGTTTTCCAAAAATATATTTAAATGCATTTGATATCATTTATATACGTTTATAAATATATATATAGGTGGATTGGATGTTTTCTAGAATCGTTTTAACAAATGTTCGTTAGGTAAACCTTTATTTGGGTAAAAGCCGGGCGAAGCCGGGTACATTCGCTAAATACAGTTATTTAACTATTTCATTTTAACACACAAAACGCGATATCCCTGCTAGGGATAATTGCGTCGATTTACATTTTTTTCAAACAGGCACAGTTATAAACATATTATACAAGAAAAAGTAATTAAAATAAAAGGAAAAAATAATATACATTAGGAACCTGAACCTTTGAGGTCCGAAAGATAATCCTAAATATATCTACAAAGATAGTTAAATCTATGATAATTCTCTCTGCTATTTACAAATTGAGATAGATCTACAACATTGTTTATTGTCTGTTGTCTAGCGCCAAAGAAGAGTAAGCATTCCAGCAGTAGGTGTCTCGAGTCCTGGAATTTGTTACCACAGTGACAGCTAGAGTCCTCAACCGCTCCAATTTTGATAAAAATCCCTTAAAATTTCCATGGTTCGTTGTAAACTGGGCATTATAAAAATTTGAACGGAAAAATGATAGAATTCCAAACGGTAAAAAGCTTTGGAATGTTTCATTTGTTTTTAGAAATAATTCATCCATGTAACTATATACGTTTTTAAATCTATATATAGGTGGTTTGGATGTTTTCTATAATCGTTTTAATAAATGTTCGTTAGGCAAACTACAACTCGGGTAAAAACCTGGCAATGCCGGGAACATATATATACATATGTTTGTGGCTATGCACGCCCTCAATATGTAACTAATCTCGCAGAAATTTGAACAGTACAGAGAGTTAAATCTGGAAGAGTTTTTTTGTCGCACTTTTAACCAAGAAAAATTATAATTAACCAAGTACTGAGCAACAATATTTTTTTAGTCAGAAATTATTATGACAATATTTCTGTATCATGCTTGATTAACATAAACAAAATTATTTAGGGGAATATTCACTAGAGCAGACCACGGGCGAAGCCAGATAATATTTTTAGTATGTAGTAACAAAATTGTACCATCGAAACATTCACTCAAGCAGAAGACACACGAAGCCAGCTCATCTCTATATATAAAATATCGTTTCTCGCCCTTTTGGCTAAGATCATGTAGTATATCTTAAGATATTTTTATTTATATATATCTTTTTAAAAATCTATTCAGTAGAGAGAGTGGATATGTTTGCTCGAAAAATATATTTTATATATTATATAAATATATAGTGTAACGAATATTATTATCATTATTATGATAATATTCTGTGTATTCCGAAATATTATTATCAATAATATTCGTTAGGCAAACTTTCACTCGGTTAAAATCTGGGTACACATCCGCTAGTATATATATATATACTGGACCCGGCTTCGCCTGGGTATTGTTCGAGTGGGGTTTACTCATGAATGAATAGAGCCCCCAACTGTTTTAAAACTTATAGTAATGAATTTTATTTAAGCACAATGGAGATAAACTGCAAATAGCAAAATTGAAAATGCTGGTGAAAAAGAATCTGAAATATAAGATCAATTTCACAAACATATCTAATGAATAGAGTGCAGTTTTGGAGGAGTAGTCTAAACTGTTGATTTTTAAAAACCACGACCCGGGATCATCGAATTCAACTTTGGGCACTTTGTTCTGAAAAAAAAATTCCCCAATGGCCCTCTAAAGAAAATGGTCCTCTCAAGCTGAAAATTTCACTTTTTCCACTTCACTCACGGCTGTTCAAGAAGAAACAGCCAGATTAAACATTTTTAAGGGTACCTAATCCTGCACTTACATCTCTAAATAGTTAAGCAACTTTTATAAATGTAATATATCTGCAATACTGTAATACCCGGACTTGGATGTATTTTTTAATAGGTTATGGTTGGCAGTTTTAGAAAAGCGTGGGAATTTGGATATTTTAACAAAAGAATGTACTTTTAAAATGGTAAATAAAAAATAGGAAATTTGCATCATTTTCTAATAGGCAAGGACAATTTTAAAAATACCAAAAATGCAACACCAAATAAAAATAAACGAATTATGTGTGATGTTTCAGTAACAGCATTGTTACCTTATTAAGACAAAATTACTGAATGTATTCAGTACTTTTGTCTGAAGATGGTAACAATGCTGTTACTGAAACCACAAATAATTTATTTATTTGGATTTGGTCTTGCTTCCTTGTGATTCTTATCTATATTTCAAAATATACCTCAAAATTTTACCTAAAAAATATACATTTCCAAGACCTTAAATAAAAGTAAAATGTCAAATGAGTTATTAATTAACCTTATATGTAGCAGAGTAATGGGTCAGTAACATGAGAAAATAAGGCCAACAATTGAAATATCTTTTTAAAAAATTAAATATTGAACGCTAGCTTCACATAGGGCACAAATTTTGCTACCAGCTACATGCGTTCTTTTTTACCATGGTGTGATTTCCACATGATGGATCTGTGGATATATTATAATCTCTCCAGAGCTTAAGGTAGCAAACAGTACTTTCATAATACACAAATATCAATGCCAAAAGCCAGAGTTATGATAGCATGTTGCAGTATAATGTTGACCTGCAGGATGGGAAAAAAGCAATATTATTTCCAAAGGCTTTAATTTGAAAAGTATTATGAAACGTTAAAAATATAATCTTAACTTTCAAAAGCATGAAAAAAAAGCTATCTTGATTTGAATAAGTTTAGTCTAAAAACAAACATCATGTAAAAGTATGCACCAATCGAAATCATTTATTAACTCTAGCAGTGCTGCCCCCAGAGGGAAAAGACTGGAGCTAACGCTTCACGGGTTGGTAATTTTTTTAATAGTACATTAACTTAACAACATTCAAGTCTTGCTAACATAATTTTTTAAAAATAATATGCCTAAAAATAATGCAATTCTAAAAATCATACATGAAGCGTTTATTAAATTAAATGGGAGCGAAATGGTGTTCCAATTTTTTTTTTGACTGACTAGAAAAATCAAAAATAGAAAAAGAGTTTTAAAAAAAGTATAATTTGCTTAAAAAATCTGCACAATAAATATGAGTAGAACATATTCTGGCTCCCTCATTGGTCAGATTGCTGATTGTATATTTATTTATTTAAATATGAGTATATTTTAATCTAAATACATTTATTCAAAAATATGGTTGTACCATATAGATTTATATGAGCAGTTATATATTGTGAAGTAAATATAAATATAAACCCTACCTAAACAATGACAGAAAAAAATATTTAACCTACCCTTAAAAAAAAGCAGTTACTGAAAATTCATAGCTGCTGCTTACATTATAAAACGCTATTAGAGCATAAACATATTACATGGAACTGTTATTTTGTAGTTTATTTAACACATAAATATACTACAAATTAAGATAATATCTTATTCTATTATCTTTACCAAGATTACAAACATATTAATTAGAGAATTATTTACAACACACTTAAAAGGTAAACAATAGGGCTATACACATTCCTTTCTTCTGTACTGCCAGGGTTGCTGAAACACATTTATTTTAACAGGAACAAACATATAGTAAAATATATGTAGTAAGTTATATAGAAAAAAATACCTTTTTTTCAATAAATATACTTTTTACAACTTCAATAAAATGTATACTTACTCTAAATATAAGAAAGAACAAAAAAAGAATACTGTTCTAAATCTCAATTTGTATTAAAATATGAATATTCCTTATGAGAATCAAATAGTAAACCTTATCTTAAAAATGTAGATCGTTATATTTACACTAATTAAAATTAAACAAAGCAAAAATTGCATCGTCACAAAATAATATGAATAAGCTGCGAAATATATTATATTTCCAATTAATTTAATTTGAAAAATATTACTAAATAACTAATATTACTAAATAACTAAATAAAATATTACCTTCTAAAAAGGAAAAAAAAGGTTATTCGAAATGCAATTTTTGTACTTTTAGCCTAAATATTAAACCAAAACCTCAGCTACCTACGCGCGAAATTTCACAATACAGTTTAATTAACCCAGGTTCCGGGGGCGTATAAATTTGATATAACGATCGATTAATATTATTCACAAAGAGTTTATATATATATATTATATAAATAAAGATGAATGAGAGAAATTTTCTGCTTGAATTTAGATCATGTTGAGGATTATGGTAATGGAAATGCAGTCGTGGTTGAAATAATAATCTTAAAAATATAAAGTTTTGATCATAGATTTATTTTTTGAGCTATGGAATATATATTAAAAACCAAATTTTGTTGAAAGTAATGCCTGGCTTAAGGCGAGTAGAATAAGAAAAACAAAAGATTATTTACATAATGTACGAAAGTTTTGAGCCGGCCAATGAGATAGAGAAAATATCTTTATTTTACGGGGCTGCTAACCAAAATGAATGATTTTTGAGCCCCGATGGACGCATAAAGCGGAATATATACAAAGAATAGTTGGGGGGCCTGGGGATGGGTGGCCAGGGATCGGCCAATGAGATAAAACAACAATGAGTTTTTATAGGGGAAGAGTGACCTCTGGCGGTCGATTTAGTAGAGTATTTGAATCTATGAAATTATAATTGAAAATAAAATAATTTTGTATATAACATATATAATCTTACCTTTCAAAAATATTAATCGTGTAAACAAACTAGAATTCATCGTTTAAACAAACAACGTGTGAATTATTAACCAATCAAATTCATTTATCGTCGCGACCAGTGCAGTGCCAAGCGTTAAAAGGCTGGAACTAAGACTTTTTGATTTTACAATTTTAAAAAAAGCACATTAACCTTTTTAATTATTTGAATAGCCTATATGTTAAACGAAATCTTCAGCTACCTACATGCGAAATTTCATAATGATTGATTTTGTAGATTTTGCGCAACGCGATAACAAACATCGATTTTGTATTTCATTTTTATAGATATAAGGGTATATATATATATATCTAATTCTAAACCTTCAAAGACTAACTTCTTATACCCCTAGAAAATAAAGTTTTAACGATCGTTATCAAAAGATCTAAAGATATAGATCAAACCAAAATGCCCGAAATAATAAATATATATGTATGTGATAATTTAAGACTATGGAAAAGTTGCAAATACTCCAGATATCTACTACCACATATTTCACCTCGTGACTGTATATAATTTGTTATTTACTGCAAATAGAAAGCCTCAAGTAACATTCATCTGTACCGCGTAAGACTCTAATAAAGTATAGCAACTGTACAGATAGAAGGAATGGAGAATAACAGGAGAAAATTAAGGATAAAACTAATCAGGCCTAAGTGAGAATAAGAAAGTAGGCCTATCGAGCTCAGTCCAATTTTTACGAGGTCGTGGCCCTCCTGGATGATGTAACTTCCCCCCCCCCCCTCTTTACGTTAGAAAAGGGCAGTGACCTGCTTGGTCCCAGCGAGGCTATAAAAGGAGGCCCCAAGCCTCAGTTAGTAAGTTAGTCCTTAGTCTTCAGTCTTTGTTTCAGTCCTCCGCGTAGGCCGCTCCTATAGAGGTAAATCCTTTCCTGCCAGAAACCTCCTCGTCCCATTACTTCTTGACGTTCAGACGCTTTTTAGTGGAATCTCTGTTTGTTTATTTCACCTTTGGCCCAGCTGTCTCGCCTTCCACCACGACTGCACGGTAGAGGTGCCATCGAGGTTCGTCTAGTGTCAGGTAACACTGGTCCCAGAGGTCCCAAGATATCACATGTATTAAATGTCGTTTTTGATTAGTAATATAAAATTTAGTTCAATATTAAATTTCCAATTTTTTCAGCATTTTAGTTTGATCTATATATTCAGATTTTTCGATAGCGATCGATAAAACATTATTTTTTTCTAGGGGGTATAAAAAGTTAGTTTTGGAAAGTTTGGAATCAGCCTGATTCTTTGTAGCGATATATTTTAACCAAACAAGATACTTCCTTGTGAATTCGGAAGTTACTTCTCAGGACAAGTGTCCGTTCACTATCCAGGCAAAAATAAATCAACATTCAGTTCATATTTACTCCGATAGATGACGTCTTTGTAATTTTTATACTGTTCTATTTACTTGATTTATAAAATAAAATAGTGAATAAGTAGGTAAATATAATATATAGGTTTGAAACCAGTGCTGTAGTGGAGGGTATACGGGGGTATACGCCGTATACCCTATGCTTTTAAAATTTAGATAGCGTATACCTAGTGGTTTTACTTAAAAATAGCGTATACCCTATGATTTTGTTCAATTTTTTTATTAAATTTTTTTTTATTTTCTTTCTTTGTAATAGTAAAAAAAAAATGATGATAAAAATTGTACTGAAAAATTGCAAAAAAATTTCAAATTAACAATTCACACAAAATATTTCATTCATTTAGTAAAAATTTCTTGGGAAAAATATATCAACTATATTCAAATTAATAATCAAACAAGCCTCCTTTAACGAAAAACGGAAAACGA
The DNA here is from genome assembly GCA_030710605.1 of Cordylochernes scorpioides. Lineage (NCBI taxonomy): Eukaryota > Metazoa > Arthropoda > Arachnida > Pseudoscorpiones > Chernetidae > Cordylochernes > Cordylochernes scorpioides. The sequence goes on along the minus strand of CP092863.1, from coordinate 186,470,787 downwards.
ATATAACCGAACCTTTAATTTTTGAAAATGGTAATTTTGTTTAAAACCACAATGAAATGAAAACTTTAAAAACTTTCCTAATATTTAAAAGTTATTATGTTTGTGCTTAATAGAAAATATGTTAAAAAATTAAAGTTTAAATAAAAATAAAGTTATATTTTCTGATGTTAAAATCATTTACAAAAAAAAGTAAAAACGACTTCTTCAAGATAGATGTTCTCTTATTACCAATGCTGTATTTATCCAGCAGTGATGTAAACTAATACATAAACAATTTGGTTTTCGATTTAAAACGATTTTCTTCTAATTCTATACAATTGAAAATATATTTGAATTTTATCAAATACTCTTCTTTAACTAAAGTTGCTATGGTAACCATGCTAAACTACGTTATTGTGGACGTTAATTTTGCATATTCTTTAGTTTATTTGAAGTTAGCAAAAGCTGTTGACAAAATAACATTGATTTTCAAAAAAATATAATTTTGAAAACTTCTTTAAGTAAGTTCATTGATACTGGCTTAAAAGCTTATTTAAATTGTTTTTAATTGTTGATGAAAAGTTGGTGTTTGTTTTTTTAAAAAATAACATTAGTTATTTAGCGTAACATTAGTTCCCAATGCCAAAATTATTCCGATTGATAGAAAACAAATTATTCTAAGTGTATAATAGAAAAGTTAAAATTAAGGTTGTGTACAGAATCAAATGAAGATAATGAGCAATTAATTAAGGATATTTCAGCTCTAGAACCAAACAATTTTGACGCAGAAAATGTTCGATATGGAGAGGTCGAAATGAGACGTATTTGTCGAAGGTTCAACTTAGATGAAATGAAATGCATTAACGGCTTGAGAGATTTTGTTGATGATAAAAACAATGTTCCCGAAACACTTCAACCATTTTTCAGGGCAATTTCAACATTGCCCTGTTCAACAGCTGAATGTGAGCGAGGTTTCAGCCTGATGAATGATATTGTCGCGGAGATAAATAAAGCAAGGGCAAGTTTGGGGATAATTAATTTATTATAAGCGATATTTATAGGGAGATGGATAAAGTACAACTTACCCAAGTTAAAGTTAATCCTAATGAGGGACGTCAGCTCCCCCCGCCGGCCAGATTCCCCAGAACCCCTCACACCCGGTGTCCAGCGATGATTGACAGACGTCCCATGGGGCCTCTTGTGATTGGAGCCGCTGAGCTTCTTGACAATATAATAACAAACTTGCGGACTTCTTTGCTAATATCAAATGTTTCGAACTTAATGTTCATAAATTCAAATGGACCACCAATCGAAATGTTTCAGCCGAAAAAATACGTTCAATCATGGCTTTTACATCATAGATCATCTACTGACACTAGATCAAGAGTTTGTGCCAGAAAAAATACAGATGCATCTCGGCAGTCATTATGGAACATTTTTATGTAAAAGTTGTATGTAATATTTTACGTCTTTTTTTCAAATAAAAATATAATTAAAAATAACCTTGTTAATTTTTACCAAAAATTTATATTCTCAAGCGTATACCCTATGCTAATTTTACGACTACAGCACTGTTTGAAACACGAATATCTCTTGGAGACTAAACCAAGAATTATTTATAACTAGCTGAATGACCCGGGCAACGCCCGGGTTTTACCCAATTAAATGTTTTTATACAAATACTATTCGTTACAATTATAAATTGGCGCCGTGGATGTCATTCTTGTGAAACGTCTCGCTCCAAACTTTGTGTCTGAGAAGCGATATTTTTATAAAGAGATGACCTGGCTTTGTGTCTTGTGCTCGAATGAATGTTTTTCTGTTAGAATTTTGTTCCTGCATACTAAAAGTGAACTGGCTTTACCTGTTGTCTCTGCTTTTTGGAATTTTTCCCGATATAATTTTGTATCTGATAATCAAACATGATACAGAAATATTGTCATCATCATTTTCTGACTATAAAACAACTATTTTTGCCCAGAACCTGTCAATTTAAATTTTTCTTGGCTAAAAATCCGATAAATATATCTTCCAGATTTTTCTCTATGTTCTGTTAAAACACGCTTTACATGTACATTAGGTCAGCTGATATTACCTCCCATCTTCACCGCTAGAGGCGCTGCTTGCAAGCGAATGGGCAAATTCGCAACGCAATTTGCAAATAACTCGAAGAATATTCGGAATAGAGACCTGCGAATTTCACTATAAGTTTTTCCAGATTCTACTCTATATACTGTTAAAAGTTCAGTCAGATTAGTTACGTATTGTGGACGTGTATAGCCGACATAGGAACAAACACACATACATACATACATACATACACTGACTTATATATATATATAGGAATCATTCTGATATATGGACAATAACTATATGTTTTAATAATGAAAATAATAAAAAATAATAAAAATAAACGAATAAAAAATTTTATTTGTTATTATATTTTTTATATGTTTAGCGTATTTACGCAAGTTTGGCCTTCAATACCCATTTCTTGATTTCTCAGGAAGCCTCTGGGACCAGAATATTTTTTGTCGTAGTCTGCACCACGGTGACGAGGGCCAACAGCCCCACACGCCTTCGTGGTTGACTTTTCTTGATATATCAAGAAAATGGGTTGGCCATATATCAGGGAACAGGCTGAATCAACGTTTAGTTTATTTCTGTTTCACTAGATGGTACTCTGCCATCTAAAGGTTCATATGGACGCCGTTTACAGCAGAGTGGTCTGTCCGCAAGACGTCCATTGCGTCGTCCACCCTTGACGCAGAACCACAGACATTTCCGCCGTCAATGGTGCGATGAAAGAAGGATATATACGGATGAATGGAATGAAATAGTCTTTACTGACGAGTCACGCTTCTTTCTGCAACACTACGATGGTCTGAATCGAGTCTGAAGACACCGTGGATAGAGGATGCTGAACAGCTGCGTTATGCACCGCCACACTGGTCCTGCACCGGGTATTATGGTATGGGGCGGTATTGGATATCACTCTCGCATTCCTATAGTACGCATTACCTGTATTTTAAACAGACAACGCTACATCTCCGAGGTGTTGGAGCCAGTTGTCCTTCCTTACTTTCAGGGCTTGCCCTAAGCCACATTTCAACAGGATAATACTCGACCACACGTGGTAGGAATTGTCCAAAGGTTCTTCGTCAATCGCCAGATTGATTTGTTTCCCTGGCCGGCTTGCTCTCCGGAACTTTCTCTGATAAAAACATGTGGTCCATGGTTGCTCAACGATTGACCCAGATTACAACCCCAGCTACCACACCAGATCAACTTAGGCAATATGCAGAAGCTGCTTGGTCTGCTGTACCCCAAGAACACATTCAAAGGCTCTTCGAATCAATGCCGAGGCGTGTGGCAGCGGTGATCTCCAACAATGGTGGCTACTGATTCTGGCAGGAACCACACTTCGCAGAAGTCCATGAATATAATCATATTTTACTTGGTCAACATGTTATCTACAAAATACACTTTGTTGTGATATCTCTTGTCTTTCTTGGTGTTGCAATTTGTGTGGCCAGCAGTGTATACAGGGTAATCCAAAAGTATAGCACAACTTCTAAAAATAAATAACTCCGCGAATATTTGCGCAAGAGCAATGCGGTAAACACCATTGTGTTCAGTATGTAATGGGTATATTAGGGCAATTATGAAAAATTTTGAAATTGATTAGTTACAATTTTATTTGCTTGATGGCGCTCTATCAGAAACAGACAATGGTGTTTACCGCATTGCCCTAGCGCAAATATTCGCGGAGTTAATAATTGTTAAAGTTGTGCGAGCCGTTTGAATCAACCTGTATATTTATTGGATTAAAAAATATATATTTTTAACAATATTTCAGTTGGCTGAACGTCAACCTTTTTCAAGGTTTAACAAAGTTTTCATGTCAACAACAAACTCAGATGCCACATAACGTCGATAGAATTAAGTTGAAAACATATATTTGCGTCTATACTCAATTTGGAAGGAAGAAAATTTTTGAAAAATAATATATATCACATACAAAAATAGTTTGAAATGAGAAAATGAGTAATATTTATAAGTATTTTGTAATGTTAACACAAAGCAATAACGCGCCATCTATACATATAAAATAAAAGGATTTAAAAGCGCGAATGTTTCTTTTATACATAAAACGAACTTCTACTGTGCTTACTGCGATGAAAAAATATATTGGGAGGGCTTGGCTCATCAGTTGTGAACCCTCCCAGCGGTTTCGCCAATTTAATCCACCAGACCGCTTCTCAGAGCTCTAATACTGTATTGGATCATTCTGCTTTTATATGCTACACTGAAGGATGGAATCTTAGAAATGGTTTTCAAGTAAACTATGGACATAAGCTTATAGGACAGTAGAATTACATTCAAATATTTGCTTCGAGCAACTGGCCTTGTCTTTATAGTTTGCTGAAGAGCATTGCTCGAAGCAAATATTTGAATGTAATTCTACTGTCCTATAAGCTTATGTCCATAGTTTACTTGAAAACCATTTCTAAGAAACCATCCTTCAGTGTAGCATATAAAAGCAGAATGACCCAATACAGTATTAGAGCTCTGAGAAGCGGTCTGGTGGATTAAATTGGCGAAACCGCTGGGAGGGTTCACCACTGATGAGTCAAGCCCTCCCAATATATTTTTTCATCGCAGTAAGGACAGTAGAAGTTCGTTTTATGTATAAAAGAAACATTCGCGCTTTTAAATCCTTTTATTTTATATTTTGTAATGTGTTTATTGAAAATTTATTTCAATAAAAATAAAAATAACATTATATATATATGAAAAAACAATAGAAAAAAATAAAAGATAAGTGGGTCAGGTGTGGATATTTAAAATAAAGAAGGCATCTCCTGACCACGAGCACATGTGCTTTTTAGATGGCAGAGCGCCATCTAGTAGAGCAAAAATAAACTAAACGTTTATTTAGCTTGCTCCGTGATATTTGGCCAACCCAATTTCTTGATAAATCAAGAAAAGCCATCCACGAACGCGTTTCGCGCTGTTGGCGCTCGTCAGCGTGGAGTAGGCTGTAACCACTGCGACCACCACGACTGCCAGTTCATCCATACGTCGGCACATTAAAACAATCTCTCTATACAATTCAATGTCTCTCTGTCTGTTTCGCGATAAACTCAAAAACTACTGAACCAATTGGTACCAAATTTTGCATGTCGCTTTTTATAAACCGGAAGAAAATATTCGGCTGCATTTTGATTAGTATTTTTGGCTATTTCTTTTTTTCATTTGAAGAACTTTTTTTTACGCGGACTAACCCGGAATGGAATGAATACCTAAATATGGCCATTTTTTTAAAGCATCGGTGGTTCAGTGGTAGAATGCTCGCCTGCCACGCGGGCGACCCGGGTTCGATTCCCAGCCGATGCATTTTTTTTTTTACAATTTTTGAAACTCATTTATATTATATACTAGCCGAATGTCCCGGGCAACGCCCGGGGTTTACCCGATTAAATGCTTTTATTCAAATACTATTCGTTACAATTATAAATTGGCGCCGTGGATGTCATTCTTGTATAATATATAAATGAGTTTTAAAAATTGTAAAAAAAAAATGCATCGGCCGAGAATCGAACCCGGGGCGCCCGCGTGGCAGGCGAGCATTCTACCACTGAACCAAAAGCAAACGGTGACAGAATTAAGAACGCATGACGATGATAACTGTATATTATCCGTGACAGAGGCGGCCGATGAGGAAAGACGGTCGTGACTATATATAGTAATAATCCAAACTGTACCTTATCATGGATGTGGTCTTGTTACCTTGTGTTTATAATCTATAATCCAAATTGTACCTTATCATGGATGTGGTCCTATTACCTTGTGTTTATAATCTATAATCCAAACTGTACCTTATCATGGATGTGGTCTTGTTACCTTGTGTTTATAATCTATAATCCAAATTGTACCTTATCATGGATGTGGTCTCATTACCTTGTGTTTATAATCTATAATCCAAACTGTACCTTATCATGGATGTTGTCTTATTACCTTGTGTTTATAATCTATAATCCAAATTGTACCTTATCATAGATGTGGTCTTATTACCTTGTGTTTATAATCTACTAGCGGATGTGCCCGGCTTCGCCCAGGTTTTACCCGAGTAAAGGTTTGTATAACGAACATTTGTTAAAACAATTCTCTATAATTGATGATTTGAGAAACTCGTAAATTTGAATCTCTCGATAAAGTGATCATTTTGACGTGACAACGTCTTAAATTAGGTTGCGGCTGGGAGTCACTTATGAAAAAGTGTAACGCCCGGTAACGTTACGATGAGTCATCGAACGAGAGTGCTGCGCGCGCAGCTGCGCGCGCAGCGCTAGAGAATTAGGCGCATTGAATCGGCGCATGCTTGTCTCTGTCTTTGTCTTTCTCGAACGTTCTTGGCGTTGGAAAAACAAGAAAGCGTCATAATACAAGTTCACACGTGTGGTTAAAGTATCGTCAGCTGTGTCTGTAGTGAAAATGTGGAGTGCTTAGATTCGTCATTTACAACAACTACAACAATAAAGGTAAATAATTGTACACTGATATTTCATTATCGTAAACTATGATTGATTGATTAATTGTTAGATTGAAACAAAAGTTGAGAAACTGAGTTTATAGGTTATGTCATACTATTGATAAATGTTGATAGTGTTAAGTGAATTATTAGTTTAAAATTAATTAATTAATTAATTATTATTTTACAAATTTTAAATAGTTTCAAATTTATTTAGCAAAAATTTGAACCTTCGATCTGAATAAATGTTTTGATTTTCGAATTGATTCTTTAAAATTACAAATATTAAGAAAAAGTGGCAGATATAAGAAAACTTTATTTAAACTGTGTTGAGCAAGAATTTTAACATCTAATTTAAGTAAATGTTTTAATTTTCAACTTCATCATTTACAATTACAAATTTTATTTAATTTCAAATTTATTTAGCAAAAATTTGAACCTTCGATCTGAATAAGTGTTTTGATTTTCAAATACCAACGCGGCTGGTGGAGTGGCGATCTATCGTAAATTATCATCGACATCTACGGCGGAAGTGTTCCAAGTTGCGATTACAGACGTAACTCGTGTCATTAAAACCAAGGGTGACATGTGCATGACTGAAGTTACTTGCTTCGCCGCTAATACTAGCTTCAAGTTTATACTCGGTGCTGTATATATTCATCCAGGAGCTAGTATGCAGGATATTGGAATGTTACTATGGCAAGGACTCGGTCCGTACATTCACAACAGCCAGTACGTGCCACCGTTCGTGCAAGTTGATTCTAGTATACCGATTCTTCTGTGTGGTGATTTTAACAAAAACGTAAAGTCTGACAACTCGTTTCTTAAATTCATGAAAAATACGTATAATCTTGATTGCGTATCAAACGTTTCTAAGTCAACTACGTTAAAAGGAACAACTATCGACTTGACTTTCGCAAGACACATTACAGCAGAAACACTTCCTTTCATTTCATATTTCTCCTATCATCGTCCTATCCTCAACAAAATCACTCAAATAGGAATTAGTTAAGTTTTAGTTTACATGTACAATGTTTTAGTAAACAAAATATATTTCTATAGTTAAAATTTGTGCAATTCTTATTTTCATTCAATTCCTTGTTCCTATTGTGCAATTTAAATATATTCATATCAATAAATATTCTACCGTTGTCACGTAAAATCTTCGCCCGTAAAACCGACTTTACAGGCAACCATTGTTTTTTCCCGGTCCCTTGTGTTTTGTATTTCCTAATTTTCTATATTACAAAATAATCGTTTTATCTAGTGAACATATTTTCTCGGTCCCTTAAAAAATACTCGATAAGTTGAATAAAATCATGGTCGTGAATCTCTCGATAAAGTGATCATTTTTTCCCGGTCCCTGTGTGCCGTGTCATCCCGAATTTTGTATTTCCTCGATAAAGTGAACATTTTTTACCGTTCCCTGTGAGCCGTGTCATCCTGAATTTTGTCTTTCCTAATTCTATACATTACAAAATCATCGACACGGGATATCATTTAATGTTGTCTAAAGGGGGTTAAGAGAGCAGTCTCTTTCAAATGAAAAATGCTTTAATTAAGCAGATGTTTAAAGTATAATATATGAGAGAGGCAATCTTACAGGTTGTCGACGCTGTAAAATCCCCAGAGAGAGTGTTTTTGTAGCATCATGCTGTGACTCACACGATGACCCAAGGTCATCAGGAGCAGCAAACTAAGCCTATCTCCGTCTCAATGGTGGCGCTGCTTGCGAGTTAAATATACAAATCTGCAAATACCTCTAAGGATATTCAAGATATTCAAGAAATTATTTTTCGTAAACCTTTCCGGGGATACACCTAATAATATCCCAAAATTTCACGGCGATTGGATGTACGGTTTTTGAATCTATAGAGTACACACAGACAAACAAACAGACAGACAGACAGACAGACATTCAATTTTATATATATAGATAATCCAAACTGTACCTTATCATGTATGTGGTCTTATTACCTTGTGTTTATAATCTACAACGCCCGGGGTTTACCCGATTAAATGTTTTTATTCAAATACTATTCGTTACAATTATAAATTTGCGCCGTGGATGTCATTCTTGTATAATATATAAATGAGTTTTAAAAATTGTAAAAAAAAAAATGCATCGGCCGGGAATCAAACCCGGGGCGCCCGCGTGGCAGGCGATCATTCTACCACTGAACCAAAAGCAAACGGTGACAGAATTAAGAACGCATGACGATGATAACTGTATATTATCCGTGACAGAGGCCACGACAGACGGTCGTGACTATATATATTAATATTCCAAATTGTGCCTTTTCATTAAATTTGGTATTATTACCTTCTGTTTCTAATCTATATTCCAAATTGTGCCTTATCATTAGATTTGGTCTTATTACCTTCTGTTTCTAATCTATAATCCAAATTGTACCTTATCATTAGATTTGGTCTTATTACCTTCTGTTTCTAATCTATATTCCAAATTGTACCTTATCATTAGATTTGGTCTTATTACCTTCTGTTTCTAATCTATATTCCAAATTTTGCCTTATCATTAGATTTGGTCTTATTACCTTGTGTTTATAATCTACTAGCCGAATGACCCGGGCAACGCCCGTGTTTTACCCGATTGAATGTTTTTATTCAAATACTATTTGTTACAATTATAAATTGGAGCCGTGGATGTCACTCTTGTGAAACGTCCCGCTCCAAACTTTACATGTACATTAGGTCAGCTGGTATTACCCCTCATTTCCACCGCTAGAGGCGCGAGCGAATTGACTTTTTGTAAATATACATAATTATAAAGATAGAAGCTTCTATAGAAGATAATGATCATAATGATGATGCGCGCGCATCCGTGACAGCGATGAGGAATTGAGGAAAGACGATCGTGACTATATATTAACTAGACGAATGGCCCGGGCAACGCCCAGGTTTTACCCGAGTGCGTATATATTTTTAAAATGTTTTTAAATAAAATACTATTCGTTACATTATAAATTGGCGCCGTGGATGTCTCTCTTGTGAAACGTCCCGCCCCAAACTGTGTGTGTCTTGAAAATATAAAAATAAAAATGTGAACGGAAAAATATGTCCAGGGTAGCCTAGTGGTCATGGCATCTGCCCGGTAAGCGGAAGATCGTGGGTTCGATTCCCATCCCTTGACACTTTTTTTATTTTATCCATTCTGACCAAAATCTATCCGTGAACTTCACACAGTGAACTTCACACAGACAGAATAAGGCAATTATATAAGTAGATAATCCAAATTGTGCCTTATCGCACACTATTTTTTTATTTGGCCTTATTACCTTGTGTTTATAATCTATGACGTAATGCCGGCGGCGGGCGCCCGTTGGCTGCCGGCGAGCACGTGACCTCCCTTTGCGCGCGCATCCGTGACAGCGGCCGATGAGGAATTGAGTAAAGACGGTCGTGACTATATATATTAATAATAATAATATACTAATAATTAATATTATTATTATTATTATCATTAGATAATGATAATGATCATAATGATGATGCGCGCGCATCCGTGACAGCGATGAGGAATTGAGGAAAGACGGTCGTGACTATATATGTTGATAATAAAATTATAATAATAATATAATAATAATAATTATTATTATTATCATTAGATAATGATAATGATCATAATGATGATGCGCGCGCATCCGTGACAGCGATGAGGAATTGAGGAAAGACGGTCGTGACTATATATGTTGATAATATTAATAATAATATAATAATAATTATTATTATTATTATCATTAGATAATGATATAATGAACATAATGATGATGCGCGCGCATCCGTGACATAGATGAGGAATTGTTGAGGAAAGACAGTCGTGACTATATATGTTGATAATCCAAATTATGCCTTATCACACACTATTTATTTATTTGGATTAGGTCTTATTACCTTGTGTTTATAATCTATGACGTAATGCCGGCGGCGCGCGCCCGTTGGCTGCCGGCGAGCACGTGACCTCCCTGTGCGCGCGCATCCGTGACAGAGGCGGCCGATGAGGAATGAGAAAAGACGGTCGTGACTATATATATTAATAATATAAATATATATTACTAGACGAATGGCCCGGGCAACGCCCGGGTTTTACCCGAGTGCGCATATATTTTAAAAACGTTTTAATTCAAATACTATTCGTTACAATTATAAATTGGCGCCATGGATGTCACTCTTGTGAAACATCCCATTCCAAACTGTGTGTTTTTAAAATGTTTTAATTAAAATACTATTCGTTACAATTATAAATTGGCGCCGTGGATGTCTCACTTGTGAAACGTCCCGCCCCAAACTGTGTGTTTCTTGAAAATATAAAAATAAAAATGTGAATTTTCATAAAGATTTCATCATGTCGATTTTTTTTTTGCAATTCACCTACTAAATCGATAGAGATAATTACATTTGCAACATGAACTTAGGTATATTGACTAAATAGAAAACTGCATAGTAATAAAGATCATTTTTTAAAGGCACCATATCGTTTTTTTTTTCAATAAAATCGAAACAAAATTAACGATAAATAACGATAATTGCCTTAAAAAGAAATTGCCTTAAAAAAAAGAAACATTCGCGGTGATTTTGTCTTGTATTCGTTTATACAATTATTATATATGTCATAAAAAAGATGTATTTTAGGTACGTTACCAATTCATTCATGCAGTCGTGGATTGAAGTGAAATGATAACTTTTATATTCAAAATTGTATTTTTTTAATGATTATATTTTAAGAACAAAAAGTTTGCATACATATAATTTTATAAATATAATCTAAGTATATACAAAAAACATCTTGGGTTGTACTCCTTTTGTTAAGGATTTTAAAGAATTAACTCTGTGTTAATTCTATGATTATTTAAATTATAATTATATTAATGAATAATAAAAATAATATTTTTATTATGTCATATACGAATGACCCGGGCAACGCCCGGGTTTTACCCGATTAAATGCTTTTATTCAAATACTATTCGTTACAATTATAAATTGGCGCCGTGGATGTCATTCTTGTATAATATATAAATGAGTTTTAAAAATTGTAAAAAAAATGCATCGGCCGGGAATCGAACCCGGGCCACCCGCGTGGCAGGCGGGAATTCTACCACTGAACCACCGATGGTTATGAAAAATCCCATCCGTAAGCTTCAAACAGACAAACAGACAGAATAAGGCAAATATATAAGTAGATGAGTTTTAAAAATTGTAAAAAAAAAAAAAAAATGCATCGGCCGGGAATCGAACCCGGGCCGCCCGCGTGGCAGGCGAGCATTCTACCACTGAACCACCGATGGTTATGAAAAATCCCATCCGTGAGCTTCAAATAGACAAACAGACAGAATAAGGCAAATATATAAGTAGATTATATCATGTGTTACTTCTGTATTGCTATTCTATGGCACTTCTAATATTTATTATTGATATACTTTTAGTATGAAGGAAATTGCACCCAAGGGATTTCTCGGGCGAAGCCGGGTCATTCGCCTAGTATTACATATATATATTTGAAACATGGAAATTATAATACTTTAAATAAATAAAAATAGGGTGAGCACAAATAAAATATGCCAAATATTTCGAATTAGAGCAGTTATTTTAAATGACGATTTAGAGATCAGTTATATCTAAAAATGAAAATATATAAATCTTCAAATCGAGCGAGCGTCTATAAATATTTCGATTTAGATCAAGTATTCTAAACTTATTAAGCGAACTATTATTAATAAAATATTGAGAAGATTTTGATTTCAAACGTATTTATAACCTTTTAGTACTTGATAGAGGGCGCTGTTCGTGAACTAAGTAGAATAATTTGAATATATAGTTTTAATAATTGATTTATATATTTTTTTAAAATAGCCTATCGTCTTCCCCGTATTTTTTTAATTACTTACCTGTGTTAGAGAGGCTTTACCCGTTTAAACCCGGATAAACCCTTTCACTCCCGGGGCCCATCTATGGTAATTTAAACCAACAACCCCATATTGTATATAACTTATACCAAGATTTTCATGTTGTATCATAGAAACACATCTGTAAATGATTATACGCATTATTTACATGTGTCATTAGATCACCATATGTAATATACTTTGTACAAACTGAGGATGAATAAATAAAACTCTGCAATAGATTAAGAGTTGAGCTGAAGCAAGAGATAAAAGTCAAAACGTCTAAAATCGAGATAGATTTAGAATTCCCACAACAAGGTCTAAAAATGGAAACTGCCACGGCGCCAGTGTCCAATTTCGCCAGACGATCCACCCTCTTCACATCTGGTGAAATGCAATGCTCTCCCTTTCTCAGAAAAGGTATATAAAGCCTCCGTCTTTAGCCAAAAATACAGTCACTTGACAGTTACTTCACCATCTGCGTGAGCCCTCGTCGGTTGTACCCCAGGTCCACCTCATCGACCATGTAGCCCAGTAAGAACTCTTCTATCTCCATCTTTCGCTCCTAGCTCAACTTTTATCTCTTCACGGAACTTTCTTAGTGCAACTGTGTCTTCGTTTTTTTGTGTATGGACATTCCAAAGCTTTCCACTCTGCCTCGACCACGACTGCCTGTACTTTGTGAGAACTGTAAAAGGTCTTCCAAGATGCAGAGAGGTACTGGAAAACTCCTTATCCTGACTGTTCCTCCCGGTCAAGACAGTATAGCGAAAGTTACAGGGACTCACACCATAGATTAAGTCGACTGGATACTTCACCACAGTTTTAGTCGACAAGATTCATGGCTACAGAAGATGCATAAACACAGAGAATGAAGCCTATAATCGATTAAAAATATAATATTTTCTATTATAGAGCAAGCTAAAAAATTAATGGCCAAAAGAAAGCCAAGTACGACACCGGGGTGTTTAGCACCGGCGGCAGTAAAACAACGCTTCATAAACAGGTGGTGATGCAAGAGCGCCACACTAAAAGCTTTCTGCTGTAAATTATGCCACTAATAATATTCTTTCGCAATAGACATTAGACCGGAGCTGTTCTTATAAGTCCATTCAGGAGCATTTACGGCCTGTGAAGGAAAACACATTCTGCTGTTGTTGTAGTAACCTGGCTAGAAGAGATGGATTGACTTGATTATTTCTTGTTTAGAATGGACTTGTTAAAATATCTGGTAAAGTTTTTAGGGGAGTAATATCAGTAAAAATATTTTTGAGAAAAGAAGAGAATCTAGAATATTTTTATCTCAACATAAATAATTCCTTAAATTGTGCTCTTATTCCATAATAAATATAGCATTATATTATTAAAATACAATTTAGCGTATTAAAATACAATGCATTAGCGCTATCTTTATTTTATAATTCAGACTACATAAAACGCATTTTTCTTATAAAATATTTCCTATTGTCCTTACTGCAAATATTAAAATATTGGCAGAGCTTTCCAGCAGTTTCGCCAGTTAAATTACCATTTCGGCTTACTAGTTCATTATATTGTATCAATGCATTAAGGACAGTAGAAGGTTGATATTTTTAAAAAAGGAACAATCGCCCTAAATAGCTTACATTGCTAAATATTAATCATGTAAATATGAGGCTTTTTCGGATTTTTTTTACTTCTGTATAGATTTTTGAATGAGTATCGTTTCAGGTTACAGATAATATGATGAGAGATTTAATTAGAAAACATATACCTTTTTATTTAAAAAAATATTCTCTTATAGTGAAGCGCTTCTATTATAATGATATATAGTGAAAAATGTATACGAAATACTTCATTCTTCCTTGATTAGAATGCTGGCTATATAGATAAAAGTATGAAAATGGAAATGACTTATAATTTACTGAATTACCTTTAACACAAATGAACTCTCTATTTAAAAAAAAATTCAGCTCTCCCGTCAAACTCTAAAACTAAACGCCATTTAATGACTAGCCCGAAAATTAGCGGACTCGGGTCGGTGGCAAGGCCAATTTTAGCGTAGGTAGAGGTGAACCTTTGCATAGATCATTATCCTCCAGGAAAAAAAATCCATCTACAAATAAATCATCTGGAATTTATCTTCTAATTGAATATATTACACCACAAAACTGGGAATCGCAGAAGGAGATATTTGAAGTATGGTTAATGAGAAGGTATCGGAGCCTTTCATGAATGCCAAGCGGTTGAAGTATCAGAGGAGTCGACTAAGAAGAGCAGGGTGTTCCTTCTTTCAAATTTGATCCTTTCGATATTTTAATTCGATCATCTTATTAATAAGTCGGGAGTTAGTTGATTAACGTTGCCTAGGCTATTTAAATTATTAATGACAATTCAGTTAATTAGGTGTTACTAGCGAGCTGTATAATTGCACACCTCACTTCTATGTTCACATTCAATATATACGACTTATGTAAGAATGAAAAATAAACTAAGGTTCACTCTGTAATGGAAAAGATGAATGAATTTTAAATCATAGAAACAATTCTCATGGATTCTCTCTCTCAAGCTGTAATCATTTCTTGATCCAGTAATCCTTCAATTAAAAAAAAGGGTTTGTGATTAATATCACACACAGCAAACTAAAATATAATCGCCAAAATATTCTTCAATTGGAAATCAGAATTCCTGCCTTTCCTTTGAAATTTTTAGAGCAAAAAGAAAAAAAAAAGGGGGGGGTATAGGATAAAAACCCTTCTATTCTTGAATGGGTTAAAATTTATTTCCTAATATACAATCAATTACAATATATTGAACTTTTAAGTATAAAAATGGAAAAATCGGATTATTTCCTAGTAACAGGGACCTCAAGAACAAATTTAAAGAATGAACTGAATCACACACGCACACAAAGCCTTTATTAAGACGCTAGTCTTATACAGATTCTCCGTACAAGGTGCAATAGCAGGAAAAGAGCAGCTCAGGAAACCAGTAGTTCCGCAACTATATAAAATTATTAGTAATACGGAAAAGTAAGATTTAATATGAAAGGTCGACGCCATCGCCTCAAGTCTTCAATTCCATAAGCGCGGAGCAGAAATAGGGACTAAGTTATTTAGTTCGCCATAAATATAGCATCCAGACACAAAAAGGAGGTTTACTTCAGCGAATGAACTGAATCAATATTTTTTTTGATATGCTTTCGAAATCCCTTTCATATTAACCGTCGTATCATATATATTTCCTTCATAAATAATTAAGAAAGAAAATTTTAAAAATTCTGTTATACATAGAGAAACTTGCGTACTCTGCAAAAAAAAGTGTTTTAAAAAATAGAACTACGTCGAGTACTGTTGACGATCTACGAATGCGCTCCAGTATCCGAGGTTACTCATATGAACGAGGTGTGGCTATTAAATAACCGGACTTATGTCATAATTATTTTTATTCGTCACCAATTACAACAGACATTTATCTACTTCAATCTACTCTCCTTGGCGATCCCTACACCGCTCCAAACGACTTTTCCATTTTTTGAAGCAGTGTTGGAATGTACTCGTATGTAATTTTACTCTTCTGATTAAATATTTATTTTGTTCACCATATTTATATATCATTTTTCATAATCACTAGCAAAGGGAGAGTTGCTTTTTTTTGGTACATATATGTATGTACAACATTCTTCTTTCGTCAACCCTTAAAGTTTTTTTATGAGGAAAAATAGGTAGTGGGCGTGTGGTAATTTTATATTTTAAACGTAATTAAAAATTGTGAATTGAGTGAGCTTAAAAAATTGTAGTCGCTACACGTGCTAATCGCAGACTCAACCCCCGGCGGATAGGCTTATTTACAAAATGGAAATATCTAGAAACTTCCTCATTGAACTTTCTCGAAATAAACTGGAGAAACAAGCTATTTACATAGCAAAAATGCATAATATGTCTAAATTTGGGGTTATAATGATGTTTTATAATGTTCAAAAAAATTTATTCGAATTTTAATTGAATAAATTTATAAATCTAAATGTGATAATTTTTACAAAGTTGCTAAAATTGGTGAAATCAAAATTTACAAAGAATTATAAAAACTCTTAGAAGTATTTAATATATATGATATACTATATATATCTTATATTCATATATTATATTTGCAAAACATATTGATTGAATTTAGTATAAAATATTGTCGCGAAGATAAATAAAGCAAGGGCATATTTGGGGATAATTAATTTATTATAAAGGGTATTTATCTTTTAGTTCTCCAATAAAATTATTTACAAGAGTTATTTAAGGGAGAGAGAGTCAGTCCCGTTTTCCTCATTTTCATATAAGGTTCCGAGAACCCCTCACACCTGTGGTCCCCCCCCCCCCCCCCCGTGGTCCAGGGATGATTGACAGGTGTCCCATCTCTACAATCACAACTCTACAACGTTAATGGTTAAAGCATTCTGAGTCTTCTGCACCTTTTAAATCAACCGTAACAATAATAATTAAACTAGTTGAAACTACCGGTAGTGTGGCAGATCTCCCTAGATCAGGACGACCACACTCTGCTACCTGTGAAAAAATTATCCTAGTTAGAGCATCTTTAGAAGATAGTCCTCAAAAAATCAACAAAGGGGTTGTCTCAAGAGCTTAAAATACCCAGAACCTCCATCCAAATAATGCTGAATGGTCTTGTTTATAAGCCTTATATTCCTAAATTAATCCATGCACTTCATGGAGATGATTGGGTAGAAGGATGGATTTTTTTTAAATGCTTGTAATAATCCAAATGAAAATTTGCCTAATCGAATAATGTGGACTGATGAGGCTATTTTTAAATTGAATGGCCACATCAATAAACATAATTGTGTTTATTGGACTCAAGAAAATCCGAAGGTAGAAATTGATAAAAAGTTAATTCCGCTGGCTTAACTGTTTGGGGTGGAATTTGTTCGTAAGGAATAATCGGACCTCACATTTTCGATGAAAGAGTAAATGGTGAGAATTATTTGATAATGTGGAAGAATTTTTTCTGCCAAAATTGGTTGGAAAAAAACATTTACTTCATGCAGGATGGTGCACCCGACCATTGCTCATACATTGTTAGAACATTTCTCAATGAAAAGTTCCCTCATAAATGGATGGGGCGCAGTGGGCCTATTGATTGGCCTGCGCGGTCACCTGATCTTACTCTGGCAGATTTTTTATGTGGGGTTATTTAAAATATGAAGTTTATTAACCCTAGAACAAATTAAAATTGCACTAGAAGAATAATTAAATCTTCTTGATGTAATTTATATACTCGTGTTTGTCAAACTGTCCCTTAGATTGTGTTTGGGAGCAAATATAGGACATTCGAATAACTATTAAATTTTAAAATATTTGAAAAAAAACTTTAAACGATCACCTAAAATAAAATAGTTATAGTTTTTATTCTAGTTGGTCTTTTAATTTTCCATGATATATTATGCTGCATGTAAATTGTCATAATAAATATTCTGGAGAATATAACTTTGGTTGATATCAAGATCGAAAGTTCGGCTTGGTCTGCAAATTGAAGCCACTGTCCCTGAAATGGGATCAGTGTCCTTTGCTGCTGATATACGTATATACAAGGTGATGAAAGAAACGTTGCCTTGATACTCGCTCTTTTTTCTCATATCGGTTGGCCATCATCTATGACAGCTAATTATCTGTCGTTTTTGAAGAATCATAATCTATACATACACAAGTATTGAATCAATGAATAATTATTGCTGCCTTTCCCGCTTTTCAATGTATAAATATTAACTCTTTGTTTAACCTTTTGATCACTATTATCATTTCTCATCGGATAATAAAAATACGTTTAAAAATCATATCCCTGCTCACCATATTACAAGCGATCATTTGAAGAAAGGTTAGATTTCTGACTAGTCATTTCGAGAACTCAACGAACTTTTTTTGAAATAAACTATAAACAAAGATAAGTTGAAATTTAGTTTTAAAAGTTCGAATCGGGCGATTCAAATATCCCAAATAAAGAAATAAAAATTGCTACAATCAAATTTCGATTTCTAGGCACTTTTGGCAGGGGTGGAAGAAGACAACGAGAATGTTGTCTGAAAATTTCAATATGAGCCATTCGACCATCGTTCGTAGTCTAAAAATATTCGGGAGCAGTGATTTTTAAATTTCTAATTTTCTTGTAGTTTTCAGAAAAATGCCGCAGCAATTATGCACACCGACATAATATATACAGGATGATCCGAAAGACTTGCACAATTTTAAAAATTAATAATTCCGCGAATATTTGCGCTAGAGCTATGCGGTAAACACCATTGTGTTCAGGATGAAATGGGACTTTTTATGGTAAAAAATGAAAAATTCGAAATTGATTTTAGTTACAATTTTATTCTCTATATGGCGCTCTACACCAGAATCAGAGATTCAGCGGCCAAATTGTTTGATAAATTGAAAAATATACCTGATAGACACGTATTTTTCCATTTTGAATACCAAGAAGGAACCCTAATAATATCAAATGATAAATTAATAAAATACCATTTCGCCAAAAATAGAAGAATTGGTTACGATTTTTAAACACAATCTGAGATATGTAAAATAGGTATATGCAAATTAAAACGTGTAGCAAAAAATATTTATATTTTAGATGGAGTTTAGCGAAATAGATTGAATGTTTGAAAAACACTGCTGATATCAATACACGATTTTTTGAAATGTTAATATAATACCAAAAATTATAATGGCACTTCTAATAGGATTTCTTTCTATAAGGAATGAGTAGTTTCTTGACTAATTGACGACACTTGAGTATTTAACTGGAAATTTGTCATTATTCAACAAAGGAAATATAGAGGGGAGTGACAAAATATATTTGTCGTACTTTATTCCAAATATCCTATGGGCTTGTCAAATGTTATCATTTTTTATTATACTGTACACAATTTTTAAAATGTGTCCCTTCAAATAAAAATCATTTTTATATAGACCTTTAGCGTTGAATAATATGGTATTAAAATCATTTTGTATTATTTTTTTTGCGCAAAATTTCTAAAGTTGAGGGCATACAGAGAATATTCCTTATGCTATTTATTATAATGAGCAAAAAGCGATAAACTAAGCATAAGGGGTAAAATTGTGTGTACCAGTTTTATTCGAGAAGTTATAACACTTTGGTCTGCACAACATAAGAACAAAAAAAACTGTTCACAAAAAAAAAAAGAGTCAAGATGTGAGGACAGCATTTATTATCCCCATAACCCAAAACAAAGAGCTTCAAAATATTGGCAGATAATATAATACAAGGCAGCTTATATTAACACATGAGGTAACTGCCTTCTCTCTTGTATTAGGTCACAATCCTTGCTCAATGCGGCGCCCTTCATTCTCAAACACCGCCTGCAGACGATAGATGACAGAATGGACATCATTAAATAACATATCTGTTGAAATTGATAAAACGTGCCATCTGATAGAAGCCTTCAACATGGCCAATGTGTTGGGCCGGCATCGATAAACACGCGACTTAATGTACCCCCATAACCGAAATTGTAAGGCGTCAAGTCTGGTAATATTGGAGACCAATGGTATATAGAGTGGCGACTTATCAGACGATCTTCACCGATCGTAGCCTTCAGAAATTGCTCGGCACCGCGGGAGATATGAGGAGGTGCTTCATCTTGCATGAATGTTATTCATTTTTGTTATTCATATTGTCTGTCCTGCAATATGGGAATAACCTTTTCTCTCATAAGTTGAACATAACGTTCAGTTACAGAAACGGTTTTAAAAGTTCTTCCATTGATTTAAAAAAAAAGGCCCAATATTAAAAGAAGATGTGAACCCATACAAAACTGTAACTCTGGGCTGATAAAGAGCATTCCTGTAAATTTCCTAGGGTTTTCTGTTTCCCAAATGCGGCTGTTTTGAATGTTATCTTCTCCGTTTAGATAAAAGTGAGCTTCATCTGTCCACAGAACATTAGACAGCCTCCTTGGCACAGCTGACTTCTATAGGGCGCGTCCCCAGGTGGCGGATAGGGGAACGACCTTATATGAAGGCCAGATGCGAAACAAGTAGAATAACTCTGACGAATAAGCAGTAGTGAACCAACAGCAGCATTGTTAAAAGAGGAGTAGACCTCTTTAAAAATCCTGATTTCAACTGACCCGGTTGATAGACCTCAGCAAGGGTCCCACTCCAGGGATACGGAGGAGCTGCGTCTGTACTCATGTTGGAGTCGGCAACAAAGGTCTCTGCTTCCATGTTAGGAACGGCCTCAAACTATAGGTAAAGTCAGACTTTCCCAAAGTGTGCCTGGATCATGGTGCCATGATCAACGAAAGCTGTACCCCATTCCATGAGATCAGATGTTGGTTTGCATGCTGTATCGCCCGTCGCGCAGAATAAACAGGGCCGCGTTCAGGGCTTAGGTAGAGGGTTCTGTTCGATAAGTATAATACATAGTTCTTCAAATAAAATACACTTCGGCCATTAAATCATTTTATTGTTTCGACAAAAATCTTTTGTCCTCGTCAGGAGCGAAAAAAAATTGTCGAAACGTCGAGACAATAAAATGATTTACTGGCCGAAGTGTCTTTTATTTGAAGAACTATGAATCCCGGCCAGGCAGCCTCTATCTTTACGAGAGATAAGTATAATACAGTCTTCACAAACTTCAAACTTCGCAGCTTCCAAGCAATTGAGCATTTTGCAGCACAACATAAATGGATTGTGCTCAACAGCAACAAAAATAAAATTAGAGAAAAATAATGAAACTAGCTGAAAACAAAAGATACAAATTATAGCCCTACGGGAAATCAAATTAAATGAAAAGTACAAACTCAAATATAAAAACTACACTATCCTCAGAAAATATAGAAATAAAGAAGAGGGTGGCCTAACATTTTTAATCAAGAATTTGTACTATGAGGACATAGCCATTAATATTCCAAACACATCAGACCTCGAAGCCCAAGGTATCAAAGTCTACCTTAATTAGAATAAAACGATCAACATATACAATATGTATCACCCTCCAAACAATAAACTTATTGACGATTGAACAATGGCTCAATTTCTTACAGACAACACTATTATTGTAGGTGACCTTAATGCCAAACATCAACTATGGGGATGTTCCACGCCAAACCCAAGAGGCAAAATACTATCAAACATATTTTACGACAATGCCTTCATGTGCTTAAATGATGGGAATCCTACCCACCATTCCTACAGTTATAATACTGCACAAACCCTTGATATAAGTTTCTCCAATCCTGACATTTTCCACAAATGCAAATGGCAAATATTAAAAAGTATTGGAGGTGATTATTTGCCTATTTTAATAGAAATTAGCACCAAGACCAAAACCAGCTCAATTAAAGAAAAATTCTGGAACTTCAAAAATGCTAATTGGAATCTTTACCAGCAAAATACCAATGAAGACTTTGGAAGAGCACCCACTAGAATAAAACATCTGGAACAAAATTGAATATCTTTCAAAAACACCATTATTGAAGGAGCCAAAGTTTCAATACCAAGAAGAAATATTAAGTAATGGTTTCCAATTTATACACACCAGGCAAAAGATATTCAAACACTTATAACTAAAAGAAGTGAACTACAAAAATAATGCACCCAAAACCAAACAAATTGTAAAACTGAAATGAACATTGTGAATGCAAAAATAAAAAGATTATACGTAAATATGAAATGAGAAAAATGGAAACAAACTTATGAAAACTTGAACCCAAGAAATCCAAATACAAAACTTAGGCATTTGGCAAAAGGAATTGACAGAGCCCAGCCACAAACTGAAAACACAAATATGATTAAGAATACAGATGGTACCCCAGCAACTAATGACAAAAATGCTGCTAATCATTTAGGTAATTCATATCAAATAAGTAGTAAAATAAAATTTGAAATAAAAGATAAGAAAGTTGAAAAAAGGCCCGGAAGATTATTCATGACTGTAAAAATGTCACCAGCACTCATAATATTTTCCATGAAAAAATCATTATGAAAGAGCTATATTATGCATTAGAAAAAAAGACCTAAACAAGACTCCTGGGCCAGATGGAATCCATGGCCAACTGATATCAAACTTGGGAAAAAATGGCAAATAAAGACTTCCTTATATTTTTAATAACTCCTGGAAAACAGGAAAATTGTCTCAAGACCGGAAAACTTCAACAATAATTCCTATTAAAGAACTTGACAAATCTTCTGATGACCCAAAAAACTACCGACCCATCTCCCTCACAAGTATTTTCTGCAAATTGATAGAAAGAATTATACTCAGACGACTCACCTACCACTTCGACACAAGAAATCTCTTACCAGAAGAACGATATGGATTTAGGAAAGTACATGGGACCATATACCAACTCGTATTTTTCACACAAAAGGTAAAAGATGCACAAAACAGAAAACCAACTAACCACACCATAGCTGCTTTTTTAGGTCTTACACAAGCTCTTGATAAGGTATGGAAAAACTAGGGAATCACAAAATTATACAAACATTTTAAAATTGATGGAAAAGCTATCACTTGGATAATTGATTTCCTTAAAAATAGATACAACAGGGTGAAATATAATGGCACTCTATCTAAAACCTTCAAATTGTACCAAGGATTACCACAAGGATCGGTTCTTAGCCCAACTCTTTTCACCTTATTTATTGCAGGCATAGAAGCAAAAATTTCACATAAAACCAGTACTGGACTTTTCGCTGATGACATTATTCTATGGAGCAGCAACACTAACTGGAAAAAAAGCTGAAAGGGATTTGAACAAGACTCTTCTCCACCTATAAAATTTGCTGAAAACATGAATTAGAATTTAACCCCAAAAATCTGAAACCTGTCTTTTTACTACCGATAAGAAACTATACAAAATAAGACCAAAAATTATTCTGAAAGAACAACAATTGCAATATAATAACATCCTAATTACAATAAAACATCCTAAATACTCGGCTACAGCCTGTATCCAGAAATTAACTCCAGTAAACATATTGAAGAAGTTATTAGAAAAGGAAGAGACCGACTAAATATCTTGAAATATATTTCAGGAAGAGAGTGGGGAGCCGATGCAACAACACTAACATTAACTTACACATCTCTAATTAGACCTATCCTGGAAAATGGATATCAAATCTATGGTACAGCATCTGAAACAAATCTTAAAATTACTGGAAAGGATACAACTAAGCGCAGTTAGAATTATTACAGATCTTCGAAATACCTGCCCTAATTATATTGTACTTTATGAGGCAGACATTATGCCCTTAAAGGATCATATCAACAATCATATAAACAAAATCAAGAGTTATGGAAACAAACACAGAACTTCCGATTACATACTTAATTGGGAATCTAATATAAGACTCAAAAAAGAAGACCCTCTCCACCTGGCCAAAAGAAATGGATTTTTAAAATATAAAGTGGAAAAAAATTATTTAGCAGAAAAAAATATCTCCATGCGAGCCACTACAAAATATTATTTTTAATGCCACTTTAAATGAACCCACCAACAAACAATACCAAATTCCAGAATACTTAAAACATATTTCATTAGAAATAATTATTAACATACCTAAAAAAGCTATATCTATACCGATGATAGCAGAGACGAGTTAGGACACACTGACAGTGGCTGTCTCATCAAAACCACAAATGGCATTGAGAAAAGGAACAGAAGAAACCCAGATTTTTGCTCAGTCTTCAGATCAGAAATACTAATTATCAAGATATCTGGATTCTTACTGATAGTAGAAGTGCCATACAACACTTGAGTCAAACAGAGGAACTAAGAGACAAAGTAAGCAGGAACATAATTGGTTATCTCCAAAAACTCTCAAAAGCCTCAAAAATTCACCTTCAATGGATATCCTCACACGTTGGCTTTGAAGGGAATGAAGCTGCTGATGCGCTAGCGAAAAAAGGCACAAAAGAACCCTTGCCACAGAAAAATAAACTTACTTTTAAAGAAATAGAAACAGTAGCCAAAACAAAAATATACAAGAACTGGAGGATCCGACCTAAGCACAGTTGCTACAGTGGAGTGGACCCAGGAGGAGCTCTGAACATCAGAAATAGACAGCATCAAACGACACTAACAAGATTTAGAACAGGCCATCTCAAGCCATTGAAGATAGAAAATAATAACAAAATCTACCCCACTTGCCCGAAATGTAGCTTGGCACCTGCTTCTCCAGAACACATTTTGGCTTACATTAGATGCACTAAAAAGGACCTTTGGAGAGGCCGCTGTTCATCATAAAACAGCTCGAGGAGCATGAACTCATGGAATTCGTGTAATCTTTACACAAGGGGATAAGAAACAACAACAATAGAGAGCCAGTTTTCATCAATATCAATTTTACGGAAAACCCATGCAGTGCCTTCTTGACGCTTCTCAAAATCGCCGATTTCAGTTCGTGAAATCTTTGAATTTTGTATGGGCATTTTTAATGTGCGTGACTCAAAACTTTTCCCTACGAAATCTCTGTTTGTCGAGAAACTTGTCGAGCACACTCTTCTCTATACGTGGATAACGTTTCAATATCTTCAACATTCTGCGAAACTGTAACAGCCACTGACTTGCATGACGATGGTCTTCCATTCCGAGGTTTTGCTTCCAGAGAGATCCAATCTCAAAATTTTTAATCATTTCCCTTAGAGAGTAGCAACCCATGGCTCTTCGAATACCTTTACAGGTACGAAACACTCGTAAAGCTTCAATGGCAGATTCTGAAAAGAGTGCTTTATCCTGTAGTGACGGCATTCCAGATTGAAATAAATTATCGAGATAGATAAATATTTTTCGAATGAGTTAAAATAAATATAATCGATACTGAGAGAGAGTTGAATTTTAAAAATTAGAAATTTATTATCTTCAAAATTTAAATAGCTGAGAGGATTCAAGCAAACCGCATCTAAAATATCATTTTCTCTTTTTTTTTGTTACATGTTTTAATTTGCATATACCTATTTTAAATATCTCAGATTGTATTTAAAAATCGTCAACCAATTATTCTACTTTTGGCGAAATAGTGTTTTATTAATTTATCATTTGATATTATTAGGGCTCTTTCCTGGTATTCAAAAAGGAAAAATACGTGTCGATCAGTTATATTTTTCAATTTATCAAACAATTTGGCCGATGAATTTCTGATTCTGGTAGAGCGCCATCTAGCGAATAAAATTGTAACTAAAATCAATTCAGAATTTTTCATTATTTGCCATAAAAAGTCCCATTGCATCCTGAACACAATGGTGTTTACCGCATTGCTCTAGCGCAAATACTCGCGGAGTTATTAATTTTTAAAGTTGTGCAAGACTTTTGGATCACCCTGTATTTAGATTTATTTCGAAATTAAAGGAGAAAATTGAGTTCTTCAAATTGAATATTGGCTATAATAAAGTTTCTAGTAAATGCTGTGTCAAATGCGCGTGACATTTAACTTTCAGAAATTCCATTATTTCCTTTCACCTCTGCTGAGTAGCTTGTAATCTTATCGCCTAAAAGCTTTCAAACATAAAGTGTGTGCGGGCAGAAATTTTATTTACTAAATATAAAGTTCAAAAGCTTTAAAAGTTATTTAAGAAATAACATTGTGTTTTTTTTTTTTAAAGTAACTTTTAAAACGCATTTTGTAAATTGAAGGAAGAAATCAAATTTTTATATTTCGTAAGGAATTTTAGGTATTTTACGGCCATTAATAGATGAGGTTTTTGATACAATTTCTTTTTGCAAGTAAGAACTTTTAAATAGAGTTCACTAATTAATATTCTCTATTCAAAACAACCGATCATTCAATTTCTTATTTAAAGCTATGGATTACTTCTGGCTTCTTCACTAGATTTTGTTTTAGCTCTATTTTTATTTTTGTATTAGTTTTTTATCAGTTTAGATACATCTTTATACCTTACCATCTCTATTGTAGAATATATATAGGGATAATGATAAATATATATAACAGCACACACACATCAAGCTATCTAACTCTGAACAGAGGAATACTTCCCTGTTTATACTTGTGAACAAGATAAAGAGTTACTTGGACGTTGAGATCTACTAGAAAATTTTAAACATAAACGAAAGCATATAGTAACTCTATTTTCACGAATATTAGACGCCTTATACGATAATAACAAGGCAAAGGAAGACGAGTATCTTTATATCAATAAAGATACTCGTCTTCCTTTGCCTTGTTATTATCGTATAAGTTCACTCCAGGAAGAATTATTCTACTTTATTTATAAATTAGACGCCTTCTTCTTTTTATTTTGATCCATAGTCTGAATTTAAATATATATATGTTATATTAAGATATTGTTTTGTTTAAAATTATATGTTTCATGGATACGGATACTATGCTGGATCGAGCGCCAGAGGTCGCGCTTCCACTATATAAACTCATTGTTGTTTTATCCCAATGGCCGGCTCAAATCTTTTGTAAATTATGTAATTAGGGTTTTCATTTTATAGATTCTTACGCCTTAAGCCAGGCGGTACTTTCACCAAATTATGTTGTTCATATATATTCCTTAGCTCAAATAAAGAAATCTCTGATCAAACTATTTTATTATTCCCACGACTGCAAAACAATATCGTAGCATTTATTTATTTATTTAACAGTTGGGAGAGACACGCCATATCCACAATTTGGATAATTGCGTGTATATTTTAAATTATATACAATTAATACAATTGAACATTGGGAATCATGAAAATTAAACATTCGATGTCAAATTTTACATATAGTAATTATAAGTAGTAGCTTGAAATATGTACAGTCAATACTTTCGCCTCAAAATATACATCCTGCAGAATCTATTAAACTTGATGTTTTGGTCTTTATTGCAATCAGCTTGTTTTGTATTAGTCAGGTTAAGTTGGTTTTCTTCCCTTAGATCAGAAGTTAATGGACAGTTTATCAGAAGGTGTTCAGGGGTTTGTTGTTCGTTTCCCCAAGTGCATGCAGGTGAACCAATTTTGCCAATTCTAAACAAATATGTGTTGAAGTCACTATGTCCAGTAAAAAATTGAACGTTATAGAAGTTGGGTTGAACATAGTTAGGAATTCTTGAAGTATCAAAGAATCCCTTGAAATTATCATTGGCACCTCCATAGTATTCCTCAAATTTCTGGTTTATAAAATTAGATATAATTTTTCTTTTAGTTGGATCTGACTTTTCGTATCCAATATTTATTTTTAGTATATTTGTTTCAATAAAATCCGTGAGCTTTGGTGTTCTAGCAACAATATGAGTACAGTTTGAAGATATTGAATTATAAACCTGTGTATTGTGCTTCAAAATTTTGTACTGCAGAGAGTTTAATTTATCTTTGACTTTTTTGGGTATAAAATTATACCAGATCGTGGAACCATAAGTTAGTGTGCTTCGAAACAATGTCTTATAGAGTTCTATTCTTCTTTTACTGTCCAGTCCCCATGCTTTCCCGGTTAATCCAATTAGGTATCCACTAGCTCTATTTGTCTTAGTAATAATCTCATCAATATGGGGCACAAAATCCAATTTGTTTTTATTTCTATGATTTTTAAAAGTTATTCCCATAATCTTCAGTTTTTCTACCCGATTGGCAGTGATAGTGTTCGGAATTTTTGCAGCTATTTTGCTATTAAACAAGTATAAGATTTTAGTTTTCTCTTCAGATACGGTCAACTTATTGTTCCCACACCAGTCTAATATTCTCCCCATGACCTTTCCTGTTGTATTCCGAAGTTCTGTCAAGTTGTTTCCCCAACATATCACAGTTATATCATCCGCATGAGCAATGATTTCACTGTTTTATTCTGAATAATTATTCAAAAAATCGTTTAGAATAATATTCCATATTGTAGGGGATATAGGACCACCCTGTGGGGGCATCCCTTGCTTAATTTTTTATGGGTTTCATTTGATGAGTATCTAAATCTCACTCTTCTATTATTAAGAAAAGACTGTAGTAGTTTTATTATTGAAGCTTGAACGTTGTCCTCATCTAGTCTTTTCAGCACCATCGGCCACTATGCATTGTCGAACGCTCCAATTATATCAACTGCGATTATAGCTGTATATTCTTTGTTTTTATGTTCTAGAGCTATTTTGACAATTTCATTTATAATGCAGAGATAGTAGATCTTGATCTTCTAAATCCATGTTGACGATTGTTAAGCAGATTCGAGTCTTCATAAAATTTTATTAGTTTGTTGTTAATTATTTTTTCAAATATTTTGGAAATGTTTGAGTTGAGACAAATGGGTCTGTAGCTTTTATAAATTTTCATGTCTGTTTTACCTGGTTTGGGAAAAATTATTACCTCAGATTTTTCCATTCATTCGGATAATAATTTAAATCTAAGCATTTTTGAAAAAGTTTTACCAGTATTGGAACTATTAGTTGTTTATTATGTTTTATCATATTGTTAGAAATATTATCAATTCCAGGCGATTCTTTGAGTTTAGTTCATCAATTATTCCATTTACTTCATTGGGCGTTATTATTATATTTTCTTTATTATGAAATCCTAGAGTATAGTTCCTTATGTTTTTGTGGAAGGTTGTGTCTTCATTATCTCTATCATCGGGGAAAGGTTGTTCAAAAGTTCTACTCTGTCTCTGGAATCGTTCTTCATCTTTATTCACTTCTAAGATTTCCAAAATTCCCTTTCGGTTAGAACCGTTTTTAATATTTTTGTAAACCCTGTATAAATTTCCATATGGGTTTTTTTATTTGATGTCCTCTAAGAAAAACCTCCAAGACATTCTTTTAGCCTTATTTATTTCCCTGACGTATTTGTTTCTTGCACTTTTATACTTAAAATTATATCCATTATTCCTGTAGAAGTGCAGCTTACGCCCGAAAGCTCGAATTTATTTTTCAAATAAAGAAACTTATCCTTTTTAAATCTTTTCGTTATTATACTTTTATACTGTTGTTGAATATGGATAGAGGGATTTTTTGCCCGATAATAGGAGTTACGGAGGTATTTACAATAGCTCTCAAGGCGTGTCAAGTCCGCGTTCCACCATCTGTTTATGTTGATTTTTATTTGTTTGTTTTTCTTAGTTTAAGAGTATTATACGCTGCTTCAATGAGCGTGTTCGAAAGTTCTTTTACCGCGTTATCGACGTCTTTCCTTGTATTTGCTGTATCTAAAAAGTTTTCAATATTATTTTGATCTATTTTATTGAAATTCTGGCCAAAATTTGACCAGTTCGACTTTTCTTCACTGAATTTCCATGTGGAATAATTAGTAGCTGTGGTGAAATTATCAGTTGTATGTACTTCATCGATTATTGCTACATGATCAGAGATCTGCGATATTTGTTCTGTGTGCCAGTCGCTGATAGCTGCTATTGCTTGGTTGTTAGTCAGCGTAAGATCAATCACTAGCATTTCGACATGTAGTGGATTTATTATTATGTATGATTGAGTTCGTTTCGTCAATGATGGGGATCAATCTATGCCCATTGTAATTTTTTGTGAAATCGTACCATAATGGCGATCTGGCGTTAAAGTCACCATTTATAATTAGGGGCGTGTTTATAAATGTTTCAGTTAGTGATCTGAAGAAGGTTTCGTGCTCCTTTTACATAGAATTGGGGTGAATATAAATATTTGATATAGCAATTTTCTTACTTTCTGTTTGTATAGAAATGGTTGTGGCGAAGGAGTTAGTGAATTCTTTTATTAGTTTAATTTGTAACGCATTGTTTCTAACAATTATTGCTGTATTTATATTTGGACTGTTCTCCTGATGATATATTATATTGTTTCCTGGAAAAATTATATCTTCTTCTATTTTATAAGGCTCCTGAATCAGAATTAAGTCTGTGTTTATGAATTTTTTGGATGAACATAGTTCACTCATGCAGGTATTGCTTTTCCTAGCATTTTGTTGAATAATTTTAATTCTATCAGTAGCTGTGTTTCGTCTATTAATATGCATTCAAATGGTGTTTTAATTCTTGTTCTCCTCTTCTTGAATTGTTGAGTAGTCGGTACGCTGCATCGTGTTTTTAATCTCTCTTTTGTAGATCGGGCACGCTTGGGTATTTGGTTTATGATCTAAATTTCCGTTCTTAAAATATGGGTGCTTGCAGCAATTGCTGCATCTTATTATTTCGGAGCAGTGATGCTGTCCTTCTATTCCATATTTTACACATTTCTTTATATTTGGGCAGTTTCTGGTCCGATGTCCAGGGTGGAATAAATAACAGTTTTGGCATTGATCAACATCGCTTTATCCCTAATTAACACCGTTGGATATCAGTATATATTTTGCCAAGTTTTTAATAATAGCATAGGCCCCCGGGGAGACCCTCAGAACTACATCTTGCTCAGCCTTTACAGATTTAATAGGAAATAAGACCTTGATCTCATTATTTAGCCCAGCAAGTTCTGGGTTCATCTCACAGATTATCGTTACCAAATTTGTTAGATCTGTTATTTTGTTAATCGACTTATCCAAAATTGTAGGATCTCTTAGTTTTGGCTTATATATTTTGCTGATTTGGTTGATTTCGTCAAGCTTCTTGAAACTTTCAATCAGTTGGTCTATATTCTGATCATTAGGCAGTTTAAGGATCGTCTCTTTTCTTGTATTTATTATTCTATTGATTCTTGTTTTATTGCCCTCTTGTTTAAGAAATTTGATACCCTCATTTATCTTTTGTTGTACCTGTGATATTGCTTGATTTTCATTAGCTGTTATAATAATGGTTTGCTCCTTAGTATTTTGTCGTACCTTTTGTGCAAGTAAGTAATCTTTGTTTTTAGCCACTTCTGCATACGAATCTCTACTAAAACCCTTCCCAATTATCTTTGATAAATCGTTATTGATTACCGTAAAGTTATTTTGCATACATTCTTCGATTTTGTTTATTTTCTGATCAATTTTAAGTGATTCTGTTATATTTATCCTTTATCTGTTTTATTGTTCCCCTTAAATATCCTATATCTTGTTTATATAATATTTTTTGATTGTTATCAAATTTATCCGTAAAATATTTGCATAGTTCATCCAATCGTTCTACAATTAGAGCATTCATTTTCAAATTTTTACATATTTAATAATAAACCTTCGAAAATTCAAACAGCAATTGCCGATCAAAAGTTAATATTATTTTTTATTTGAGCTATTTATATATAAAATTTTAGTTTTATAACAGGCGAGGAAGAAGTTTTATAAACAAAGCTTACCGGAGTTAGCAGAGCCTAGCGACGCACGTACGCACGTCCGACAGCACGTCGTAGCATACTCATGTATACCAAAATCAAGCAACAAATAATAATTCTATATATCATTCTAAAAAAATTCCAAAATACAACAGAAATCTCTTTATTTATAATATAAATATATATGTCATAATTTGCATAATATCCAAGATGTATAATTACTTTTCGCCAAAATAAGTATGTTGAACTGTAAATATGTTAAGCTTGTGTTGAAATGTAAATATTCAAATTGATTCCTCTATAAGAACAATACAAAAATAAACGTGGCAGACATCGCGGCGAATGCTACGTCACTTCGCGGGTTCGCTGCTCACTTGACTGGATCTAATTCCTGGGGGGTTTGCATGCACAACGGTTGCACCGTTCCATTCGATCACGACATTATATATATTTTTTTTCTATTATTTTTTCATATATATATGATAATCTGTATTTAGGAATATGCAACCCCACCACAATCTATGGAAAATGTATCGTCAAAAGGTTTAATAAAAGTTAGGCCTCGCAACAAGGGAAAAATAACTATTAACAGGATTGCATCATCCAGGAAGTAAAGGTCACTGCCATGGACCCCCCCCATAAAACTTAAGTTCAAAGGCCCTCTTATTCCTGGAGGATTGCAATCATGGCGACAATAGAGCTACTAAGCCAATCACATTTAAGCATGACAATTCAACAACCAATCACCTTTAAGCATGACCAATTGATAGCGAATCATCAGAGAGCACGTGGAAGGATCTCCACCAATGAGAAGTCGAGAGAGTTAATGACGATGATCTCGGACAAGAAGTTAAAAGGAAGGTAGGACCGTGCTACGAGCTAGGCGTGCTCAACATAGGTAGGCTCAAACCAAGGTAGTGTACGCTCCATCATGTGAAAGGCAAATACCTCCAGTCAGTCTCATCATTCTCCCTTTCGCAAGGTCTTATTTTCTACCCCATCCAGGTGTGCTCGTTCTTCCCCTGTGGAAAACCACCATTCGACCAAGACTGCGCCCATCACCAAAATCACCCCATATCCACCCAACCACACAATTCTCCAGGATTAGACAGTGAGTCCACAGCAATCCCACAGTAAGTCAATCCCCAAGTCGACACCACAACCCCAATCCGACATATATATATCTGATAAATCAAAACCCCAGTCATTCTACCATGTCCCTGCCTATGTCCAACCACCTTGTACCCTGTACCAACTTACTGCATGACATGATGTACTGCTAAGAGCCAAATAAAATACGAACTGTATGTCAGACAGACAGAGAAAAACAAGGAGATAATACGATTATAGATATTAATAAACGATTGCAGTTAGGCCTAGAGTTAAGAGGAAAGATTTCTATCTCGCATCATTAGCGCTAGGTCAACGACACTTTTATTCCAGATAACTCCAAGACAAAGGACCCCGGAGTTGAATTCGCTGGAAAAAACTTTATTTAGGTCAATGTTCCATCCTCACATTTTCTGCTATAACTATCAAAGATGGCTTCTCACTCGTTTGGACCAATTAAGGCGATTCTTCATCTTCCATGATGTAATGAATGACCAATCAGAATCTCAATAGAGGTCACGTGACACCACCCGACTGGGGAAGCCTCAGTAGCGTCTCCGAGTCTCATCCGTACTAGACGTGTCTTCTGATCCAGCGTAAATCGCGGGGCGTAAGCCCACTCTCCTCCATGCTCTCTGTCTGTCAGCATCGGTTCCCTTGACCAACCTATCCTGTGTCCTCACTCCTGCCATCACGACTGCAAAATTCACCGATCCAATCCCAACTTCCAGCTGATAGCACCATCGCTGTCACAACTACCACAGAGCAAACGGAGAATCAGCAAGATTCTCCACATATATATATATAGGGAATTGAATGAAAGTACCTTGTGAAAATAATACATGCGCAACGTTTCTGGTTAACATTACACGGAACAACTCAATAGTTTCAAAAATATACAGATTTCAGTCTAAAATAAAAAATAATAATATTTCCAAAAATTGTTGATCAGTTTTAAATTAGAGAGCTAAAGTAGTGATAAAATATGTCAACTTTGAAGGGGGTGTCCATGACATCATGACTATGGGGATGGGATAGACGTCCTTCACAGATATATCGTTTAGATTTATGCATTCGAAGTAAATTTATGACTGCCATATTGTGTTTGGGTTATAAACTTGATCATTTCAGATATCGTTAATATCGTTATATGTACTTAATATTGAATAAAATAAATCTGAATATTTCCATAAAATATTATTTTAGGTCACCCCCTGTTCCTTGGTTGGCAAATCATGGTTGATCTGGACTTGTTTTTCCTTTTTTAAATTATATCATAGTTGATTGATAGTTGTAAAATATAAAAATAAACAGTTTTCAAAATATATATCAGGGTCATGATGATCAAATTTTATACAGGGAAGATTTTACATGTTGTCACAGTGATCAAGCACCTAGATATTATATGAACATTAGTTTAAATGAGATTATTATTTTATGTATTTCACCGTCATTCCGTTCAATTTCTGCTCTGAATAACCTGATAGAAATTCCCAGAATCATAGTGTCTTCTAAATTTCTCACTTTTATGTACTTCACGTTTCATAATTTAAATCGTATTCGATCGGGTCTTTTTATCAAATTATCCCCATTTTTATTTATTCTCTCTCTTTCTCTTTTCAGTATTTCTCTTCCCAAGATAAAAATTTATGAGTTAGATTTGTTAAAATAAATATTGAAATTAAATTTAATGGCCATCTATCGTTGATATTTTATACAAATAAATTTATTGGCAATGCGCTTCTTTTAAATATCATCAAATATAGAGATAATATTTGATGATATTTAAAAGAAGCGCATTGCCAGTAAATTTATTTGTGTAAAATTTTAAAAAATTGAAATGACTTCATCACACACATCAATTTCATGCCATACTATGGTAATTATACACTCGATTCATTTGCCCATCTCCTTTCATATATATGATTTCAATCTTAATAATCGTACAAATATTTTAAAAAATAAATATTTTAACAATTTAAGACAATAACCGAACAGCAAAACTATTTTCTTCCAAAACTTATATTTCAAACGACATAGTAAATTATAAAAGTGGTAGATATCACCCAAGACAAAATAGAGATAAATTGAGGTAAAGAGGTCGAGTGGAGTTATCTACTTAAGTAGACGGGTAATTAGGCTCGGGAAAGAAGATCCGGAAGTTGGAGTGCTAAATAATGAAGGTCCCCACATTCTTTATTGTTGGATAAATTCCACAAACCTAGCTTTGTTGGCGACGAGTTTTAAATCTTCTTGTATTTGACCAAAACCACAACTGGAAAAAGGAATGCGTATCATTATTGATAGCTAAAGAAGCAAGCGAATTTTGACTAGCTTTTTGATTACTAAAGGAAAACATTAAACATTTATATACGTTAATAGAGGTCATGAAATTGGACATAGAGGATTTGCCTTTTATTAGTTTCATGTTAGCGATCAAAAGGTCATTTGAATAGAGGTTTTTTTATTCGCTCGAAAGCTCTCTATTTTTAAAATTTCCAATTGATATAAGCATCAATATTTCAAGTTGTAATATTCTTCAAATATTTTCTAGTATTACAATTGACTATTAAGTGTATACTTGTATACATTGAGCGTAGAAGTTTTTTTATGGATCGTAAATATATTGTATTTAAAAAATGTATACACCAAGTATGAGTATTCCGATTGAGACGAAATTTTCTGTATGCGAATAAGATGTAATGTCTTGGTTGGCCTTTCTTTATTTATCAAGAAATTGGGTTGAACAAAAATCAGGGAACAAGTTGAGAGAGCGTTGAGATGATTTCTGTTCCACTAGATGGCGCTCTGCCATCTTAAAAACGCTCATGTTACTGGTCAGGATATGCCTGCTGTCGTCATTGGTTTGCGCCTACCGCCGGGGGACTGCGAGAGTTCTTTCTCGCAGAGTGGGCAGGTCTAGATGTTGACTGGCATTACCCACCTCAAGACCAAGGTGATACTTGTAGATAGTAGCCTTCGCCACACTATTTAGTTTCATTGCCTCTGAATTGAGGCCGACGACGAATAGCCAGGCTTGCAGATCCAGGGCCACTTCGCAGGAGGCGAACACCTCCCGGAGCAGGGGTCGCACGGCTCGGCAACTCCAGTATCTGTGGGTCACCGATCCGTCGCTGGACATCAGATCACTAAAGAGTAGAAAGGAGAGGGTAAAAGTCTCCTTCAAACTAACTTTATTAAAACATGTTAAGAGGACAGAGGAAAACACCCAAATGATCAGCAGACCAGGCCGTGCTTTCTCCCTTTGTTGCAGGCTGGCGCAGCTGGCGGGTATATTTGTTTATAGCCACCCAATCCGTCTGGCCGACGTCCCGAAGTGGATCTCCATTATTCCACATACTCCCACCTGTTTTCCTCTAGACGCCAAATAGCAAAACAATAATAATCGTCCAATCGGTTGGGTATACAAACAGTTATTCCCGATCTAGTCTGAATATTCACAGTTTTCTCTTTATCGTTCAGCAAACGCGAAGAAGCTTCTGTTAATGATATTTCCAAAGGATATATATTTTCTGAATAGGTCTTAGGAAGGTTCCTACTGCGGTTTTCACCTTCACTAATCTATTCGCTCCATCTCTTCCAAATAATATCTCCTCGATCACTGCTAATGGCCAAAAGTTACGCTTTTTATTGTCCATACCAACAAGGACAACTTCCCCAGCCTGGAGTTTTGGATTGTAAATGCGTATGTTTCTCTGGACCAGGAGGGACAAATACTCCTTACTGAATCGTGATTTCAACTCCTCACTCAGTTTGTTCAAATAGAGCAGTTTCTGTGTCGTTGGATTAGGTCCCATATTCTGGCACTCGGGAAACTCGACATCTATCTGTTCTTTCAGAAACATGGAAGGTGATATTGTCCAAAGATCATTCGGATCGTCGCTGACATAAGTCATGGGCCTTCCATTCATCACTGCCTCTGCATGACACAGCAGGGTCGTCAATTGTTGATATGTCAATGTTGATGTTCCGAGCATTCTTTTTAGTATGTATTTGAGGGAACGAATCAATATCTCCCACCATCCACCCCACCAAGCAGCAGTGGGCGGGATGAATTTCCATTCAATACGCTTCACTTTCCCGTCGTTAGAAACGCGTTTCCAATCAATCTGTTTAAAGAAGTTATTGGCTCCTACAAATTTTTTTCTGTTGTAGCTGAAGATGGTGGATGGACGTCCTAGTCTCTTGATGAATCTCTCCAGGGCCATTAGGAAATATTCTGTGGTGAGAGATATTACCAGTTCCAAATGTACACAGCGGTACACAGCACAGGCGAAGAGAACAACTCAGGTCTTGGTCCGATCTTTCAGATAGAGCGGGCCCGCCAGACCAATCCCTACCACCTCGAATACCTTGGCGTTATGTACTCGAGTGGCAGGTAATGGAGCGAGTTCCACCACAATGGGTTTAGCGGAGAAGCGGCGACATGTGACACATCTTCTCACTATTTTCTTAATGGTCTGTCGCTTTTACTATCTTATATTTTTCCGGAAGTTTGTCATCAAAATTTGTACACCAGCGTGGCAATTCTAAACGTGTGAATCACATATCATTTGTTCAATCAACGGATGAGTCCCATGTAATAGTACTGGTAAACGGAAGCCAAATTCGTCGCTGCTGTAAATTAATTTTGTTTTCACAAGTAGGATTCCTTCTACTTCATTTATCTTCTGGCCAAGTATAGAGTGGCTAGGGAAACACTCGGCGTGAACTAATTTCAAAAGCGCTAGCTCTGCTTCATCGATCACCTTTACAGAAAGTTCGCCCTTTACTTTCGTTGAAAATGTAGGTGGTTGATGAATCTTCTAATCCACGCCATCATCCGCACATTTATTTGGAACGAAGAGAAATATTTCATGTACCAATTATTGGTACTCTTAACTGTTGTCACAACAGCAATTTTCTTTCTTTCCCCACAGATTTCTTCTTCATTCAGGTCTTTATACTTGGAAGGCCAATATTCTTCGGAGAGTTTTAGCCAGGAAGGGCCCTCCCACCTTCTGGACTCAATCAATTGGTATAGGTTGCATCCTCTGGAGGGTAAATCAGCTGGATTGCACTCGCTAGGAACATATCTCCAATCTCCAGGATCACTAAGTCTGCATTTCTCTTTCACGCGATTCCCAACGAAGGTACCCAATTGGTAATCGCGCTTTATCCAAGAGAGGGCTGTTGTGGCATCCGACCAGAATACATTTGTGATACCTTTCAATTCTAGAAATTCAGAGATCATCTTGTATATCCGTGCTCCTACAACACAGGCTAAATGTTCAAGTCTTGGTATCGTGGGTTTCTTGAGAGGCGCGACTCGAGACTTAACCGACATCATATGCACTTCCACTTTGTCATTTATAAGCCTTAGAAAAAGGTTGGAAATCATCTCGATCACGTTAGGTCCTTTTTCAAGACAGTCATTTGAATATGGGGATCTATAGACCTTGCTAGAAGCATCAAAAACGGGCCTGATAGGCGTAGTGCCACTGGAGAGTTTCACCACCGGTCGATGTGG
The DNA here is from genome assembly GCA_030710605.1 of Cordylochernes scorpioides. Classification (NCBI taxonomy): domain Eukaryota; kingdom Metazoa; phylum Arthropoda; class Arachnida; order Pseudoscorpiones; family Chernetidae; genus Cordylochernes; species Cordylochernes scorpioides. The sequence goes on along the minus strand of CP092863.1, from coordinate 186,432,569 downwards.
CAGGTAGAAGGCCTCAGCGTCGTCTTGTTCAGCTGGGATTTTCTCTATTATCCCTTCAGCCAACCAGCCTCGGAAAATATCATCATATTCTTCATAAAGATTTAAAGAGATTAATTTCTTAGTCGTCTGTTCTGTGTGTGTGTGATCTCTTCATAGCAATCTCCCTGTTGTCCGCGATTCTAGCTTTCTGTACAGTCCACGGGAGAGAAACAACATATCTTCCAGAAACAGAATGTTGGACTGCTTTTAGAAAATGCCGACGCGCCAGTGCCTCTCTCTGATCTCTCTGTTTAACTTCAATAGGATCCATAATGCCAAGAACATCGAGATTCCACAGATTGGTTATACTGATCTCCGATATTGTCATCGTTGTAACATGATGAGCGAGTGAAACGTCGCTATCTGGCTGACATTCTCCCATTAAAATCCATCCAAAACTCGTCTGCGAAGCAGTAAAGCCATTTGACAACATAAAATAGATCCCAACACATCGCATCCTAGAAGTACTATTTAAATTTCCATGTCATCCTCTCCAATATCAGGAACCCAGATTTTGCGGGCTTTGAGTTCTTTCAACCATGGCCCGCGGCTCAATATTGGTAGGTTACCACAAATATTTTGTTGTTCAAAAACTCACGAGCATTTTAAAATTCCCTGATGCATGACCCAAAGTGACTCTGTATTTTTGGTCGACACTTTCACTAGTATGGCTTCAAAACACTACATGTTTAAGTGAATCCTGGCCAATGAGAGATAGTCCGAGATCCTGGGAAGTTTTAATTCTATGGTGTGAGCTAAAAGCGAAGCTCACTTCACTGGTCGTGGGACTAGATACAGCGACCTTAGGTTTAACAAGAGCCAGACATTTGTTGTACATCTTCTTATATCTGAAGGTATATTCCAAGGCTTCCTCATCGTCGTGCTCTAATTAATCTTCGTTAACGTCTGAAGTTAGCATGAAGTCTCTTATTTTTCCTTGGATCACATATTATTTTCAATGTCCTCTACAGATATTGGTGAAGTACTTAACAGAAACTTTTCTGTCGTCTTCAGAATGCGAGTTAGTTTCTTTCTAAGTAAATTTCTATGCCTTTTTAAAATTTCCATTTTTCAAAATAAACTATTTACAAAAGGTAAAACAAAAGGTACTTATCTTCAGTCTTGACTTGTACTCCGCCGTTCAATCCACTTGATTTTGCCTTGTCAGAAGCCCACTGAGGGTACGCCACTTTGTGTAGAAAATGTCTGGTAATCGTTCACAAAACATTGGTGCGAAATTCGGTAGAAGAATTCGCAGTGATGATTCTTTTGTGGGCTGTTGCAAGGATTTAAATCAGACCACTGAATAGCAGAAATGAGAGGGTAAAAGTCTCCTTCAAACTAACTTTATTAAAACATGTTGAGAGGACAGAAGAAAGTACCCAACTGATCAGCAGCCCAGGCCGTGTTCTCTTCCTTTGTTGCCGGCTGGCGCAGATGGCGGGTATGTTTGTTTACAGTCACCCAATCCGTCTGGCCGATGTCCCGAAGTGGATCTCCATTATTCCACAATTGAAAATTGAAACAATGGTAATCTATATTCTATGAGTTAGGTGTAATAAAGGTCATATTATAAGAAATAGGTAATTTTGAACGAAATGAAAATGAAAAATTGGCAAATATTAGAAACCTTAAATTGTATCTAATTTTTAATAAAGAGATTGAATATGTGAGAAAGTTTTGTTGTTTTCTTGGCCGACTGTTTAAATATGGTGTTAAAAATTGATATGGTGCAACAAATTTTCTATGTTTAATATTAAGGGTAAATATGATTTTAAAAACGAGTGAAAGGTATGGTTCTATTTAAAAGCAAAAACAGTTATGGTAAAATTGATATTTAAAATGATTTGAGAAAAAGGGATATAACTAAGAAAATGAGTTATTGAAAACTATTGAAAAGCATAGGTGAAAATCAACAAAGTTAAAATTGGTTAAACTGCGTAAAATGGTAGAAACATAAAAAAAATACCTTTAAAAGGCTGATGGGCTGGATTTGAAGATTCTCGGGAGATAGCTGGCCAACCTCGGATGGCGTCAACTTGAAATGGCGATAACTTGTTGTAGAGGTTATTTTTGGTTGAAATGGGATTTTTTTAATTGAGAAAGCTATGTTTGATTAAAGAAGTATTTTCATATTTGATAATTTCGCTTTTGCCATTTTGAACAAATAAACAGGTTTGGATATCCTGTCGACTATTATCATTATAAAAAATATTTTCTGCTGTTTTTGAATATTATTGAGATAAGCTTTTATTTGCTTGTAGAGGAATTATTGGTCATTTGCTTGATCTTGGAATCCATGAGTATGCGATATTGCAGTCGTGCTAAAAATAATAAAACTGTTTGAATCATTATTTTCTAGTTTCTCTTAATTAAGCTCATAAAATATAAAATACATAATCTGAGAAAGTATTGCCTGATTTAAGGCGTAATAATAAAGAAAATGAAAGATTTACTTAGAAAATTATAAAAAGTTTGAGCCGGCCAACGGGAAACAACAACAATGGATTTATATAGGGAAAGCGGCGACCTCTGATGGTCGATTCAACTTTATATTAAGTTTATTTTTTTGTCATTTTTTTTTATTTCCAATCTTTAAGATAGTTGATAATTAGCTAAAAAAACTTAATATATATTAATGATTACAAAAAAGTGATAATTTAACCGTTCGATTTTTGCTTGCTGGAATACTAAGAAATAGTGGCCAGAAAAATATGCAAATTATGTGAAATGCGCAGCTCTCGTGCGCACGAGGAGTAAGATATAAGGGAACGAACTTGCAGAAAGGACAATAATCGTACCGCTATGTTTTCTAAGAAAATTATCGTAGAAATATTTTGTGCTTATTTTAAAAGACACGGGTAATAGCAAATAATGAAAGGCCTTCGTCAATGGAGGCAGTTCCAGCAGATAGATGTTTTTACAAGGGACGTGGTGATCGGACTGAAAAGGGTAGGTTAGTCCATATGCCAGCTGGAACACCTTGGTGATTCCACTAGGCACCGACTGTGGAGTAGATGGTTGAAAAAAAAAAGGTAATATATATATATAAATTATGATATACACTGGGTGACATTGAAAATGGAACACCAAGAAATAGTGGCCAGAAAGTGATGAAACTCGGCAGACAGAGAGAGACGGGGACGAACAATAAGTGATCGTTATTTCAAAATGATAGTCATAATACAGAGCGAGAACGGCGTCGTCTTAGTAGCAAGTAGGACCACCGCGGACGGCGATGCACGCAGCAACACGTCTAGGTAGAGAGTCAATCAGAGTACGGATGGCGTCCTGAGGGATGGCTCTCCATTCCCTCTCAACCATTTGCCACAGTTCGTCTTCTGAACGCGGCTGTGGCAAGGCATGCAAACGGCGTCCAATGATGTCCCAGACGTGCTCGATTGGTGAGAGATCAGGAGAGTACGGTGGCCAGGGAAGCATCTGTACATCTTGCAGAGCTTGTTGGCTAATGCGAGCAGTGTGCGGTCGGGCGTTATCCTGCTGATAAAGGGCATTGGGTACCCCCTGAAGGTAGGGGAGTGTCACCGGTCGCAGCACATCATCAACGTATCGTTGGGCCGTCATAGTGCCCTGAATACGAAGTAAAGGTGACCTGGAATCATACGCGATTGGGCCCCAAACCATGATTCCACGTTGTCGCACGGTGGGGCGTTCCACAATTGCTGCCGGATTGGACCTTTCTCCACGTCGACGCCACACGCGTACACGGCGACTATCACTGGACAAGCAGAAACGCGACTCGTCTGAGAACACGACCATGTGCCATTCCGTCATCCACGTCGATCTAGCCCGGCACCATTCCAAACGTTGGCGCCTATTCGGTGGGGTCAATGGCAGTCTTCTTAGCGGACGGCATGAGTGCAAGCCATTAGCAACCAATCGACGGGAAATGGTTCTGGTCGAGATGGAATGATCTAGGATGTCTTGCACATGTTGCAGGATGGCGGTACAAGTGGCTTGTGGGGCCGCCACTGCTTGTCGAAGGATACGCCGATCCACACGTGCTGACGTCACTCTGGTTGCACCGACATTCCTATAAATTGCCACATTTCCTTATTCCAACCATCTTCTCCACAGTCGGTGCACCGTGGACGCACCAAGGTGTGTATCAGCTGCGATTTGACGTATGGACCAACCTGCCCTTTTCAGTCCGATCACCATGCCCCTCGTAAAAGCGTCTGTCTGCTTGGACTGCCTCCGTTTACGATGACCTGGCATTCTCTGTTATTACACGTGTCTTTTGACACAAGAACAAAATTTCTACAATGAATTTCCTTGAAGAAATAATGACACGAATACTGTCCTTTCTGCAAGTTCCTTCCCTTATATCTTACTCCATGTGCGCATGAGAGCTGCGCATTTTACATCATTTGCATAACTCGGTTAGGCGCGTCTACCCTGATATTTGCATAATTTTCTGGCCACTATTTCTTGGTGTTCCATTTTCAATGTCACGCAGTGTATATATGATATATATATATATATTATAACACTATGCGGCGCTGAGTTTGTGTATGCAAAGATGTAATGCCTCGATAAAGGTTGGCGTTCAGCCAGCCGAAATATTGGCAAAATAAATATTTTAATAAATCCAATATATGCCTTTTATTATCTAATATATATATATATAATAAAAAAGGCATATCCTGACCAGGAGCACATGTGCTTTTCAGAAGGCAGAGCGCTATATATATTATAATACCGTTAAGAAAAATTCAAATATTATATAATTTGTTATTTAGTTTATACATATGAGGTTTGGTTTTGATATATATAATAAATAAGTAGCTTTTATGTAGTAATATAAAGGGGGGGGGAGTAATACCAGCAAAACATCGGCGGTGAAGCCTCATAGGTTGGCTAAAAAAAAAAAGAAAAGGCGAAGAGAAATTTTATAGAAAAGAGTAAAGACAGAACCATGATAAAAAAAATTCCAAATATTAAAAGTAAACTAATTAGAGAACGATACTTTTTTTTTTCTCTATTTTCTCTCTTGGCGAAAGAAGATATATTTATATGTATATATATGTGATATCTTGGGACCTCTGGGACCAGTGTTACCTGATGCTCGACGAACCTCGATGTCAACTCTCCCGTGCAGTCGTGGTGGAAGGCGACACAGCTGGGCCAAAGGTGAAATAAACAAACAGAGATTCCACTAAAAGCGTCTGACGTCAAGAAGGAATGGGATGAGGAGAGAGAGATTTTAGAGCAAGTGTTACCGTTGAGTTCCAAGCGAAGACTGCCTATTCTAGGTCTTCGATTTAACACCACGACCTTGCTTCTTTCTGATTGGCTGACCTATTTAGGTGATTCTTTCCTAATTGGTGGGACTTTTTCACGTGGCCGTAGGCTATTGGTTGACCTACTTAGGTGATGTCTTCTGGCGGCTTTCTTTGATAGAAAATCCGTCCTGTCTTGGCCCGGAAATTGGGCGTCACTCTTAGATTTTATGGTTTCCTCGATATCAGATACGCCCTGTCCTGTCAGGAAGTATTGACTTGTAACTTATTTATAGTTGGGCTGGTTTTAAGCCTCTTTTGCTAGGCCTTGCTTCGACTTCTGTCCTAAACCTGATTTGTTTTAACCTTAACTTTCTCCTGTCTCTCTCCATTCCTTCTATCTGTACAGTTGCAATACTTTATTAGATTCTTACGCGGTACAGATTGATGTTAGTTGAGGTTTTCTATGTGCAGTACATAAGAAGTTATATACAGTCATGGGGTGGAACATGTGGTAGTGGATATTTAGACTATTTACAACAATTCCATGGTCTTAAATCATCACAGATGGCCCCGGATGTGAGAGGGTTCATATGGAGGGATTTAAGAGAGCGGAATAGGAAGACTGTTATTAAGGAAGTAATTTTTTAAAAATTAATTAAAGTGAGTTGGTATATAACATGGGGTTGATTTCTGTATATCCATAAGAGGTAATAAAGCATAAACAACTAATATTAAACATATAAGTAAAATAAAAATAGGAATAAAAGAATTAATAGAGAGCATATAATGATGATAGGTAAAAATATAAATGATTGGATGGGTAAATCATGATCTTTTCGTGATGGGCGTTAGAAAGGGTTGAGGGGTTAGTTATTACTTGGTTGAGGCAAGGTCACTTTGACTCAAGTCCCAAACCATATAATGTGCACGGCGCGGAGAACCTAGGCCATGTTTCACATGTAAATTTAAGGACCGAATAAAGTTACAGTACCACAATCGAAACGTAAGATAAGGGGATTGTTATGGGTTTTAGTAATTAGTCGTTAAGACGTACGCATGCAGGATAAATGAGGGCGTAGATCAGTGACCAGAAATCAAAGTTTTAATTAGAGTCGTCAGGGGCTTAGCGAGAAAAAGAGTAAAGTAAAAAAAAAAAATGTGCCAGCGTGTGGCATGAGAGTGCCCTGGAATAATAAAAAAAAAATACAATTTGCACGTATCCAAGCCAGAAGTAGGGATAGGTAAATCTGGGGGACGATGTGTCAAGATTGTTAATTACGAAATCAAAGTAGGTCAAGTCTAGCCTGCGAAGGAGTTAAAAGTTCCTGCGGAAAAGGAATGTTAGTAATTCTTAAGAAGTAACCTTTAAAGTGGTTGCTTAAGAGGTTATTGAAGATTGCCCTGTTTTTAGATCATGATTTTTAGTTTGATTATAAAAGAATATATCATTGAGATATGAAATTGCGAAATTACGGCTTTGCATATAGCGTTAAAGGATTTGAAAAATCGAAAATAGAATTGCGAAGTTAAATGCAAAGTAATCTTAAAAAAAAAGTAAAAATAGTGATGATATGATACAAAGATTTACACACTACAGCAGTATATAAGGGGTAATAGAAAGTGAAAATATTAAATGAAAAAAAAATAATGAGCAATAATATACTCGATAGCATTGACATGGTAGCGGAAGGTGAAACAATGTAAATAACATCTAATTTATAAAGTGAGAAAAAATATAAAATGATAAATGCAAATTAGTGATATAAACATGAAATATAAACTTGAGATTATTAGATATGATATGAAAGATAAAATATAAAGTTGATTATAAAATAGAGTCATGAAGCAAAAGTAAATAAGTTTTGGTAAAGAAAAATAAAAAAAAAGACAATAATCTAAACTAATTGGTTGACGTAAAAAAAACAATTATAAGAGCTATATAATGATTATATAAAGGATATTAAAATGAAAAATTTTAAAAAAATGTTCATCGAGAAAGAAGAGCAAGTAAGATTATATATAGAAATTATATATCGTGAAAGAATGGAAAGTTGTAGGCCAAATGTAATGTTCCTTTTTTTTTTTTTTTTTTTTTTAGGATGGGTGGAGAGAGCTTTAAATTGTCCTCGATCGATATCTTTGGTCTTGTTGGCCTAAGTTTTTCTAACTTATCGAATTTGTTTTATGTTTGACGTGACTCGTGGATCACATTGTTTCCAACTGTGAAACTCATCGAGTCCTAATGTTGTCGATTTTTTAAACTTATGTGGGTGTGTGTGATTTTTGTAAGTAAAATGTTGTCTTTGGCACGCACTAATATTTAATTTAATAGGTAGCGAAAATCCATTAGAGTGACATCGGGGTGGCGACGGGCGTAACAAAATGTCGGCTATTTGTTTGTCCATCTCCAGCGGAAGAGAGGGGAGCGAAGCTATTTTTAATGCGATTCCGGATTTAGGTCAAGGGGGGAGCGAGGGGGCTTGCTGTCTTTCAACTTATTGGAAGTTAATTCGAACTACGTTCGGAGATATTATTTCTAAAATTGTAAACACAAAAGCGTTTTGATTTGTCACGTTTGGTGACAAGCGTTATGGGATTGATATAGGGAGATACAGAGGTTGTAATTATTCCGTGTGTTCAAGCATTTGTTAGATTTGTGTTTGTATTTCGAAAATTCGGATATTGTATCTGTTATTAAATCGAATGGTTTTTTGGCGGACTTAGTAAAAATGTTATTCAATGATATCAGGTTAGAATTGAGTGAAATTGCGACTATCGACGTGAACAATGTGTGGTTAAATAAATGTGTCACAGGCGTGGTGAAGGCGTCTTTGGCCTGAAAATTGAAAGAGTTTAGTGGTGTGGCGCTGTGACACGAAGCGAAAAAATTGTAAATGAAAAGGTGTCGCGTGAAGTCTCTGTTTTGTACAAAATCTAACCTGTTACACTAAGAATAACAAATTTACTAAAGTCATGGGTGCTGGTTGTACGAACATATCTAGAATTTTTATATTATTAGTGGATATGACACGTTTAATGTGAAAAAAAATAATTTTTTGTGTGTGTGTTTAGTAGGGCGACGTAATAAAGCTTGTGTGGCTCGAAATTATATTTGGGTGTGAAGTCGCGCACTAAAAATTTGTTGCCAATTGGAGAAAGTGATGAGAGAGGGTGTTGTTTATTTTGTTGAGAGTGATTTGTCGAGGATTAAATATGTTTGTAAAAGAAAGGTACGAGGGAGTGTAGCTATGTTGGACTTTAACGATTGGAATAGTTTTGGAAGGCTGTGAATTAAGTTACTTCTGTCCAAAGATATGAAAGAAAAGGACATAGGGGCGTTGAAAATGGGATTAGGAACATTATAATGAGATTAAATAAGAGTGTTGGAGTTCACCACGTGTGAGCAACCTGTTACAGGAGGGGAAAATTTAGTAAATGAGACAGTTGTATTAACCTGTCCATGGGACACGTGTTGCTTGCACGAGGTGAATTTGTACAAGGTAGTTGGTAGAGGTACTTTATCTTGATACAGGAGTAGCTGAGAACAGTTTATAATTAGTAGAAATCTTTTTATGGAGTTAAGGGATAATATGATAAAAGGCAAGGGTTATCGATTATATGGAATTTTAGGTTCTGCGTTATGTTACCTATTTTTACGATCAAAAAGATATAATCTATGGTGAAAATATTGTTAGCTATGGCATTAATAGTTAAGTTAAATGGATGGACAGGTATTTTCTTTTACAAACTGATTTCTATTATTTTAAAGGTATTCTGCCTAATTATATCGAAAGATGCTCCTGTAACAAGTAGTAGAGTAGGTTTACATTATGGGACAGTTCAGTTCGAACGAGCAATAGTTCAACAAAAATTATAGAAGGAGGAACCTACTGTGGTGCTGTCTTGTATGTCGGGACAGGCCTGGTCTGTTGTCATAGTTGGAGGTTCCTTGGGACAGTTAAGAGTTCATTGTTTGCGCTGGGCTCGTGGTGTAGAGGTGGTCGGGGGAGCAGGTAACATACGTTCGCGTGTTGGTAACTCGGAGGGGCGCTTGCAGGAGGTCTGGTGGCTTTTTCAGTCTTGTAGAGTATTGTAGTTGGGCCCGATCTGCTTGGGCGTCGTAGTTGGTGAAGAAGCTTTGCGCCTTGTACGAACCATCGTAGCGATTCCACCTCTCGCGATGTCCGGTCACGGCAGAAAGCTGATGTAGCGTCGTCGTCAACCTCCCCAGGACATCTGACACCGGCGGCGGGGGTGTGACGTCTTCCTGGCCGGGGACAATTTCCTGCGTCCTACCGAGGGTGGTTACTTTCTTCGGAAAAGTGGGGCTTCCGCCACTTTCGGAGTCGGGATCGGTCTTCATGGGTTCCTTTGACTCCTCCTCTCTTCCCTGTTCCATCTTTCTGTACAGACAGTGGTCTATTTGCTTACTTGTACCTTGGCGTCCACTATCCTGTCGACTCTTCGTTACGGGGGAGTCTGTGATATCTTGGGACCTCTGGGACCAGTGTTACCTGATGCTCGACGAACCTCGATGTCAACTCTCCCGTGCAGTCGTGGTGGAAGGCGACACAGCTGGGCCAAAGGTGAAATAAACAAACAGAGATTCCACTAAAAGCGTCTGACGTCAAGAAGGAATGGGATGAGGAGAGAGAGATTTTAGAGCAAGTGTTACCGTTGAGTTCCAAGCGAAGACTGCCTATTCTAGGTCTTCGATTTAACACCACGACCTTGCTTCTTTCTGATTGGCTGACCTATTTAGGTGATTCTTTCCTAATTGGTGGGACTTTTTCACGTGGCCGTAGGCTATTGGTTGACCTACTTAGGTGATGTCTTCTGGCGGCTTTCTTTGATAGAAAATCCGTCCTGTCTTGGCCCGGAAATTGGGCGTCACTCTTAGATTTTATGGTTTCCTCGATATCAGATACGCCCTGTCCTGTCAGGAAGTATTGACTTGTAACTTATTTATAGTTGGGCTGGTTTTAAGCCTCTTTTGCTAGGCCTTGCTTCGACTTCTGTCCTAAACCTGATTTGTTTTAACCTTAACTTTCTCCTGTCTCTCTCCATTCCTTCTATCTGTACAGTTGCAATACTTTATTAGATTCTTACGCGGTACAGATTGATGTTAGTTGAGGTTTTCTATGTGCAGTACATAAGAAGTTATATACAGTCATGGGGTGGAACATGTGGTAGTGGATATTTAGACTATTTACAACAATTCCATGGTCTTAAATCATCACATATATATTTTTTTTGTGAAGATTTTTTTAATAGTATAGCTTATTTTAGTGTAAAACTGGAGGACACGATATATGGCAAAATATTAATTTAATGGACCCAATGATACTCAGATGAAGACCTGAGCAGTAGTTTCGGCCCTGTGTTCATGACTACTAAACCATACCTCTTCGACCAAATAAAAATAAAATATTGATTGGAATGGAAATGTAGTAACAACTATACTACAGATACTACACAAATCAACAAATGAACCGGATCAAGACCAATTTTCCGTGGTTTCAAACTGAATTTAAAATGTACTTTCTAATTCTAGAAATTAAAACTGGAAGAAAATAATATATTAGATCTATAAGAAAAAGATAATTTTTTAAAGCAATAGAATCAAAAATTGTATGTGTCAATACGTAAACAGGAAAGCTAAAGTAATTAGAACAACGGAATAAATCCTTTGTCTGATGACGTCAATCAACCTGTCTTTGAAACCACAAAAACTATCAACCTAATCGGATATAAAATTACATTTACGTAGTTCAAAACTATCCTCCAAGATGTACTTTTTCTCTCCAAAGTTTTTTTTTTAAATATGAAAAAATTATAAATTATTAGAACTATAAAATAATACGTCACGATCCACTCAAATCAGATGTTTGCGTCAATAATGAAACAGAAAAGTTACCGTCGACAGACCAAGGATTAAATCCTTTGTCTAATTAAAGTAACTTCAGTGGATTCGAAAACAACACACAGAACCAAAATATATCGGATCAAGTCTACTTTTATAGTAATTACTATTTATAATCCAACATGTACTTATTTGCTCTACATATTAGGACAGGTGGGAAAATAATATATTTTTAGAAATACAAGAGGATAATAAAATACTAGAGCTATTAGAAAATATGACTCATTTAAAACTGATCAACAGTGTGTGATAAAAAAGAAACAGAAAAGTATTCCTCAATAGGCCTAGGACTGGATCCTTTGTCTGATAATGGTAACTACAAGGTATTCAGATCCCCAAAAATATTCAGATTAAGACATACCTTTCCCTAAGTGCCAAACTATAATTCAATTTGTGTTTATTATTTCTAGATGTTAGGACTGCAAGAAGATAATAAAATATCGGAAATACAATTAATAGATAATTACAACTACAAGAAAATATGATCCTATCCAAACAAATTAACTATGTGCCTAAACATGGGAGTAGGAAAGCTAACGTCAATGGACAGAAAAATAGATCCTTTGTCTGATGTTGGTAGGTTCAGACTATAATCCAAATTGTGTTTATTCACTCTAAATATTAGGACTGCAGGAAACTAATAAGAAATTAGAAATGCAAGAGAATAGTAAATTATTAGAACTACAATAATATACGATTCAATCCAAATAAGTAAATAGTGTGCGTCAACATGGAAACAGAAAAATCAGTCTCATCAGCCAAAGAACTAAATCCCTTGTCTGAAGATGGCAACAATACTGTATCGTAATAACTCACACCACCAATCTACATGGATAAGTCCTAACGGTCCTATAGTGCCAAGCTATAATTCAAATTGTGTTTATTCTTTCTAAATATTAGGACTGTAAAAATAATAAAATATTAGAAGTACAGTTGATAAATTATTACAACTCCAAGAAAATACAACCCTATCCAAACCAATTAACAATTTGCGTCAACATGGGAACAGGAAAGCTAACGTAAAAGGACAAAGAAATAGATCCTTTGTCTAATGTTGGTAGGTTCGGACTATAATCCAAATTGTGTTTATTCACTCTAAATATTAGGACTGTAGGAAACTAATAAGATATTAGAAGTAAAAGAGAATATTATATTTTTAGGACTACAAGGATGCGACTAATTCCAAATGAGTTAACAGTGTGCGTTAACACGGAAGAAGAAAAGTCATCCTCATCAGCCACCTTGTCTAAAGATGGTAACAATGCTGCACCGTAGTAACTCACATCACCAATCTACATGGATCAGTCCTAACGGTGGCAAATGTCTAGAAGGGATGGAGAGCCATCCCTCAGGACGCCATCCGTAGTCTGATTGACTCTCTACCTAGACGTTTGCTACGTGCATTGCCGTCCGCAGTGGTTCTACTTGCTACTGAGCCGACGCCGTTCTCACTCTGTATTATGACTATAGTTTTGAAATAAATATCACTTAAATTTCGTTCCTGCCTCTCTCTGTTTGCCAAGTTCCATAATTTTCTGGCCTCTCTTTCTTGGTGTTCCATTTTAAATGTCACGCAGTGTATATTTAATTTGAGTTCTAGGAATATTTTTCACGTTGAAGATACTCTCTATCACTCCCTTTGTAGAAATTAATACATATAAACTCGAGGAACAGTATATATATGTAATATGATGATGCAATTGTTATTGCACTATAATATTTGATGTATTACACTGTTGTAGAATCCTGTCGATTCAACCGTTCTGTGGCAATATCGTTGCGGGGTTTCTTGTTGTTCGATTTGAATGGTGAGGATTGATTGAAACGCAGTCGTTGAGTGGTAAGTGAAGCACACAGTTAGGAATAATCAGGACACGTGATTGAGTTTGGAAATAAAAGGCAACTGGGTTGGAGGAAAGAAGGCTTGAGAAGAGCGGAGTGGTTTTGATTGGTCCTTATCTAATCACATGGCGGTGATTGTACTTAGCTGTGGGATGAGCCGAGGGAGAGAGGTCCAGAGCCGATGTCACCTCCTTGGGAGCCAAAGCGTAACTGACCATTCTTGCTTTTCGATTTAACACCAAGACTCAGTTTCTCTCTGATTGGTTGAGAGATGATCACCTGATTTTTCCCTATTGGTTGACCTATTTAGATGCTATCTTCTGATTGGCCGGCGGCTTCCTTTAGTGTTAGTTATGCCCGGCCTGGGTCAGGAAGTGTCGGGTAGCTTGACGCTTATAACTTCGACGGATATTAGATACGTCCTGTCTTTGCCGGAAATATTGGGTGTTAGCTTTAACATTTATAACTTCTGGTCACTAGATACGTCCTGTTTTTCCAGGAAGTGTTGGTTTAAACTTAGCTCGCAGGGACCTGGGGTCAGAAGGTTAACTGCGTCGTTATTAATGAATATGCTCTCCTCTAGATCTACTTTCTATGTCTTTTGTTACTTTCTTTCCTCCAGTTACCTTATTCTTTTATTAAATCTTTGAAAATCATACATGGTACATACATAGTGGGTCGGGGTTGCATTTAATTATATACAAATTATGACAGATGCGCCCCCTACATGTGAAGAATTCAAGAAGGGGTTAGCCTGAGAGAATTCTGTAAAGTGAAAAATAATTTTGTGGGAAAATTAGTTGTGGGTATTGAGGGGCTATATACAAGCATTGCTGGTGACATAAAAGTAAGATAGAATGGTGTTGATGATATAGGTTGAGTATAATTAATAGAAATCAAAAATTTTTAATTGTAAGAAATCAATGAATGCTATGGTACATAGTGGGCTAAAAAAGGAAAATGTGCCTAAACGAATTCTACTCGATATAAGAAAGAAGATCGAGGGAGTTCTATTAAGGTTTTTGAAATCAAAATAAAAACAATATAAAAATAGTTGAATGAAATCAAAATTGAATGTTTTTGGTTGAAAAAGAAAAATTATTTTGTTGCATGGTGATAAGGGAAAATGCCTAGTTACTTTTTTTGCTCGAATTTGGAAAAGAATTCGAGGGAATTTCATAAGGTCTTTTGAAATCAAAATAAAATAAAATAAAAGTTTTTTGAGCGAAATCAAAGTTGAGTGCTTGGTTGAATGGCGAAAAAAAAAAGGAAAAATGCCTAACCATATTCTATTCGAGGTTGGGAATGAAATCGAAGGAATTCTATTAGGTCTTTTGAGAAATCAAAATAAAAATAAAAATAAGAGTTGAACGAAATCAAAGTTGAGTGCTTGGAAAAAAATAAAAATGAAAAATAAAAAGGTTTCAACAACAAAGGGTGATTTAATGTTTTTAGTTTAATCGAAAGCCAGTGAGTTTTCGTTGATAATTGAGTTGTGGCAGTATAAGCTAAGTGGTAAATAGAATGATAATTGATAAATAAAAATGATAATATAAACTAATTGGAAAAAGTGATAATTGATGATTAAAAGTACTAATAAGTTGAATAAATTGATAAATTGATCAAATATTTAAATTTTAATTGAGAGAAAATAATGAAAATGATTGATATGAAAAATAAGGTGTATTGGTTGGAACCCTTTGGTATCTACATGCCCTATAAATTTCTTGTCTTTGTGTGTATTGTGAAAAATGTTAGTAGTTTTTGGTGTAAGAAATGTGTGTGTGAATTCTATGTGTTGTCGAGATCCTAAGGTCTGTGGTATTTATGTGTAGATGGAAGGTGTGGCGTTTTTTTTTTTGAAAGTTTGTAAAGTATTTGATCAATTATGATGGGAGTATGAACTCATTTAAATGTGTGCGATGTCTTGTACCTTTTTTTTTTTTTTTTTTTTTTTTATTTCCGAGTGACAGTTGATTTGACTACATCATAAAAATCGATACGTAGTTCGAATTGGGATCCACAATTGGTGGCATAGAGGAATCTGTGGCTGGGGAGAGCGGTGACCTAATTTGGATGAGCGGGGCCTTGTAATGAGACGCCGGCAGCGGGACGTGTCGGGGACGCGAGGTCCGGTCTAAACTTATCCACCCACTATTTGCACGTAATTGGAGTCATGGAGTGGGGGAACTACGTTTCCTGTCCGCCTATTTATTTTTGGTGCGGCTCAGATCTTGTTTTTTATAATTGAATCTTTTACTTTTGGCATTGGTTGCGTTGCGTGTGTGATATGTTTGGTGTACGAAATTTTGTTTTGTTTGTGGGTTTTACTTGTTTGACGATGTCTTGTGTCATGTGTTATGGTCTGCCAATACATTGTGAAGAGATAAGTTGGTGTAAGTTCGACGTTATTTGTATTTTGAAAAGCCGGATGTTGTATCCATTTATTAAATCGAATGGTCGTCGTGACTTTAGAAAAAAAAGCTATTCAGTGATATTAGAGTGGAATTGAGTGAAAATGAGGCTTACGACGTGAACACGTGTTGGGTGGAGACGTGTCACAGGTGTGTTGAAAGGCGTCTGTGGCCTGAAGTGAAAAGGTTTGTGGGGTGACCTGTGACACGAATCGAAAAAAAAAATTGTGAATGAAAAGGTGTCACGCGAAATCCTTGTTTGTACAAAATTTAACCTGTTCTCACTATGAACAACAAATTTATTAAAGTCATATATCGAAATTTCTATTGTTAGTGTATATGGCATCTTTTAAGGTGAACATTTTTTTAGTGTTTTGGGTAGACGAGATGATTGTTACTAACGACGGTGCATGCGTTCGTTGGTGGCTGTCGTCTTTTGGCGCGAGTGTCGTGCTTGTTGGGCGGGTTGTACGTGTTTGCTAGCGTGAAAACCGTCCTTTGGCTGGGTGTTGTCGGTGTATTGTTGTTGCGAATGTCGTGATTGTTGCTAAATACGTTTGTGGGATTGTTGTGAGGTACATTTTTATGGCGTGGCGATGTATGGTCATGCATGGATTTTGTGTGGTAAGTGTGTGAGCTGTACTGACACGTTTTTTTTGGGCATGGTGAGGGTTGAAGCCGTTGTGGCTTGTATTTGAGAGCATATAGTACTGGTAATTGGGTTGAGTGATAAACATGGTAGTGGGGTCAATGAATGCAGGCAAGGGTTGTCCTGTGTGACAAATTTAATTGTAGTGTGAGTCCTTTCGGACAGGTTTGGCCTAGCCCGTGCGTGCATTCATTGAGTACAAAGGTTAGATATGGTTAAAAGGGGTAGGTAGGATTAGCTATGAGTCCAAAGTCAATTTCTTGACGCCATAGGGTGGGTGCCTACCTCAGTTCAACAGGTCTCCTCTGGAACGTCTTGGTTTGGGATGGTTGGCCTGGCTCGGGACTGCTCGCACCGTCCGCGAAATTGAAGTGAAGTCCGGTACTGGAAGATCATTTTGGGATCGTTTGTGCTGACCCGGATCGCGTGGATTGGTTTCGGGGACTGTGTACGGCATGGCGGTGGATGACTTCTCGGTGGTCGGTGTCCGGCCTTGGTGACACTCGCCTGGGGTTGGCGGGGGTTGTGTCCGTCGTCCTCCCCGGGGAATGGCGCTCCGGAATTCCGTCTCACTTTGTGGGGCGTTGACACGTCGGATGGCCACGGTCATCTGCCATATGATGGCCGCTAGAAGGCGCCTGGTCGCCTCTCTTCTTGCCCGCTTCTTCTCCGCTGGTTTTGTCATTGCCATTTGATTTGCTGGTGCCTGGGCTAATTTCCATCTTGATCCTGATTAAGCTCCATAATCTTCATATCCTGTCGACTCTGTGTAATATGATGATGCAATTGTTATTGCACTATAATATTTGATGTATTACACTGTTGTAGAATCCTGTCGATTCAACCGTTCTGTGGCAATATCGTTGCGGGGTTTCTTGTTGTTCGATTTGAATGGTGAGGATTGATTGAAACGCAGTCGTTGAGTGGTAAGTGAAGCACACAGTTAGGAATAATCAGGACACGTGATTGAGTTTGGAAATAAAAGGCAACTGGGTTGGAGGAAAGAAGGCTTGAGAAGAGCGGAGTGGTTTTGATTGGTCCTTATCTAATCACATGGCGGTGATTGTACTTAGCTGTGGGATGAGCCGAGGGAGAGAGGTCCAGAGCCGATGTCACCTCCTTGGGAGCCAAAGCGTAACTGACCATTCTTGCTTTTCGATTTAACACCAAGACTCAGTTTCTCTCTGATTGGTTGAGAGATGATCACCTGATTTTTCCCTATTGGTTGACCTATTTAGATGCTATCTTCTGATTGGCCGGCGGCTTCCTTTAGTGTTAGTTATGCCCGGCCTGGGTCAGGAAGTGTCGGGTAGCTTGACGCTTATAACTTCGACGGATATTAGATACGTCCTGTCTTTGCCGGAAATATTGGGTGTTAGCTTTAACATTTATAACTTCTGGTCACTAGATACGTCCTGTTTTTCCAGGAAGTGTTGGTTTAAACTTAGCTCGCAGGGACCTGGGGTCAGAAGGTTAACTGCGTCGTTATTAATAAATATGCTCTCCTCTAGATCTACTTTCTATGTCTTTTGTTACTTTCTTTCCTCCAGTTACCTTATTCTTTTATTAAATCTTTGAAAATCATACATGGTACATACATAGTGGGTCGGGGTTGCATTTAATTATATACAAATTATGACAGATGCGCCCCCTACATGTGAAGAATTCAAGAAGGGGTTAGCCTGAGAGAATTCTGTAAAACGAAAATGCTGAAGGCCATGTGTTGCCCAAAGTGGGAATTTTTCTCGTGCTGATAACAGATTTTGTATAAGACAAGTTATAGTTAAAGAAAGCAATGAAGTAGAAGAGCAATATTGGACTGGCCAAGATTTAAGATAGGATCAACGTGTAGACCGAGATTTGTTGTCAGTGATAAATTGGAAGGAATCAGATGAAAGACCATCCTGGGAAGATGTGGCCTTGTGCAGTCCTAAAACCAAAAGTCTCTGGCGCCTATGGAATTCATTGACCCTGCGAGATGGTATTTTATACAGGAAATGGGGAAAGCGATGATGGAAAGCATGAACCCTGGAAGTTGCTGTTAACCCAGATCTCATGTACCTTTGGCTCCCCAGGAGATGCATAGCAGTCCCACGGGCGGTCACTTCGGAATCAGAAAAACTTTGGCCAAAGTTAGAGAAAGATTTTGTTTGGCCAGAAAGGCAAGCTGATGTCTGAAAATGGTACAGGAACTGTACACGATGTTCAGCGAGAAAAGGACCGACAACAAGATTCAAAAGAAAGTTGAAGATCTACATTGTAGGTGCCCCATTTGAACATAATGGATTATTTCACTAACTGGCCTGTCGCAGTCCCTATTCCAGACCAAGAGGCTCTAACTGTATCCGAGGCACTACTGCAAGATTGAGTCTGCATTTTTGGTGTGCCAAGAATTCTGCATTCCGACCAAGGAAGAAATTTCGAATCAAATATTTTCCAAGAACTGCGTAGACGACAAGGCATTGAGAAAACAAGAGCTACACCTTTGCATCCTCAATCTGATGGAATGGTTGAACGTTTGAACAGGACTCTTACACAACACCAGACCATGTTTGTTGACAAGAATCAAAGAGACTGGGATCTTTCCATGCTCCTGACGTCCTATCGATCAGCTAAGCATAAATGGACTGGTTATAGTCCTGCTAGAATTCTATTTGGCCATGAACTCCGAATGCCTTGTGATGTGCTCCTTTGTCGTCGAGAAATAACCTTCGAAAACACTAATGAGTACATCTCTCACCTGGAAGAAAGGATGCTGACTATTCACCAGTGGTCTAGAGAAAAGCTTCACTTTTCCAGCGATAAAATGAAAGATAGGTACAACGTCAAGACTTCCAGCAAGACTTTCAAAAGAGGGTGAAATGGTTTGGCTCCATAATCCTCAACGGAAGAAACGACTTTCTCCTAAACTTCAGTTCGTGGGAAGGACTCTACAAGATCATCAAGTGCTTTAATGGTGTCATCTATCGGATTCAGAGGACCCCGACGTCTAAACCCAATGAGGTGCACTACAACAGATTAGCATCCTTCAGGGGTATTGTTCCAGAGCAATGGACTGTTCGGAACGATCAATCCTAAAAAGGGGGGGGCAGTGTTACGTTGAATAAAAAGCACATTCCAGAAAATATAATGTCTTAGAACGTTCAAGAACAATGTAGAAAAATCGGAGAACAACTGATTGTCCAATCTAAAGCGATTGCGCGAGGCTTAGCGCTGGCGCCTGAAGTCACGAGGCCAATAACTACTATTGCTTATGTTACGGTATATATATATATGTTGTTAAATATAGAGAGTAGCCTAGTGGACATGGCATCTGCTCGGTAAGCGGAACATTGTGGGTTCGATTCCCATCCCTAGACACTTTTATTTTTCCGATCATCATTACTCTTCATAGTTCACCCTTTCATACCTCATTCAAAAAGGTTAGAAATGGTCGATATTTCACCTTGAAATAAAATTTAGATTTTTCGTTAAAAAGAAACTCATGCGGTGTAACTTCAAGTGTCGTTTTACAATCACAGGCCGCAGTGTATTATATCATATAAATGTATATATATTAAAACCAAAAAAGGCCTATCTTGACTGCTCACATGAGCTTTTCAGTTGGCAGAGCGCGATCTAGTGGAAAAAAAATCAACTGAATATTGATTTGAACAACATATTTGGCCAACCCACTTTTTTGATAAATAATGAAAGTCCATCACGTACGCGTTCCAGGCTGTATCCCTACGACCAGATTAATGGTCCTAGAGCTTCGTGAGAAATCAATAAAATGGTATTTAAGGCTGAGCTTGAGTGAATACAAAAAAATATAAAAAAGAGTTAAGCCAACGCCCCGAAACGCGTAAGTGGTTGGGTTTTCTCGATTTGTCAAACAATTAGGATGGCCATATATCAGGTAACAAGTCAAATCAACGTTTAGTTTATTTCTTTGCCCTCTAGATGGGGCTCTGTCATCTGAAATGCTCATTTAAGAGGTCAGGATATGCCTTTTTTGTATTTAATATCCTTTAGGGAAGAAAGAAAAGACTTCTGGAAAGAAAATGGCCGGAACTGTTTACTTTGTAAAGATCTCATGGATGATAATTTGGTTCACTATTTTCTCCAATACCCTCTCTTAACAGAAAAACGTACTGCAATTTTCCCAAGCCCTAACTTTGGTCAATTTATATACCAACACATATGTCAACTTCTCTCTTCAGCTCTGAATGATGAATTACTGATTGTTAAATACTTTAAATTCTGCACAGAAGCTGGGCGGATAAGAAAGAATGCAGGGCAAAGGTTACTGGACTCTGTAAATAGGTAACTGAATGAGACACAAGTTTTATTTTGTTGTAAATGTTCCCTCTCCTCTTGTTGAAGTGTAAATACGGCGAATCCTATATGGGGCGGAATGCCCTAAATAAAGGCTTTTGTTGTTGTTGTTGTTGTATTTAATATCAACACCTGACCCTTTTATATTTTCCTTTTTTTTCACATGAACAGCGTATTTATGCTAACTTGGCCTTTATTACCTTTTACCTTGCCTCTAGGAACATATTTTTGGTCGTAGAGGTACAGCCTGCACCAAACTGACGAGGACCAACAGCCCAAAAAATACGTAAATGTCTGGCTTTTCTTGATTTATCAAGAAAATTAGCTGACCAAATATCACGGAACAACGTTTAGTTGATTTTTGTTCTACTAGATGGCGCTCTGAAATGCTCATGCGAGTTGCAGGAAATGCCTTTTTTGTTTTTAATAATAACACATGGCTTTTTTATATTGAGATTTAAACTAATTTTTATATCGTCATACAAGGTTCTATGAGGTCAAATACAAAATAAATAGAGTGAGAGAGATGAGAAATAGTAATATTGGAAATTTGCTATTCTTTCTTGAAAATAGCGTATATGATCGTTTGTCATAAATAAGCATTATTTTAAAATATTTGCGGATAGTCCATTCAATTATAATCTATAGAATAGAAACATTATAATTATATTTACTGGCAAACCGGGTTTTTCCTTTAATTTCAAAGTAAAGTAAAGTGTGTCTAAGCACAAAAGTACTAAAAAAATATTCGATATTTATTTTTTCATATAATAAAATAATAATTTAAAAACATAAATGATCCAATGAAAAAAATTATTTATGGAATAAAATATAATGTATGTTTTTCTAACTTAAGGTATCAGTTATCAAGTATGGAAATTTAATTTTAAAAATTTATCCAAAAACCACGGCTGTCAAAAATGTCACCTTCGTGTTAGTTGTCAAATATATTGCCTTTTATAAATGTCATATCTTATTTATGTTATGGAGGGATGGAATTTAACACAAACAAATCTTACTTTAAACATTTTTACAGTAACTATTAGATATTGATTGCTACATGGGTATACGCTTATTTTAGTTGTAAAGTCACGCGTATTTTTAAATATTTATTTAAAATAACTTGGTTTAATAGCACGTTTTTTTTTTCAGAGTAGTCAATTTACATAATTTATTGTTTGATATTTAAAATAAAATATTTAAAGGTACAACTATTTCATGGCTTTCTTAATTATAGGAGACGTATTCATATTTAATGAGGATGTTATATATATATTGTGTATATGTCTATTCCTGTCGTTGTGGAATCCTGTCGACTTAATCTATGGTGTGAGATCCGGTCAATTCTCACTTTACTGCGTTAACCGAGAGGAACAGTCAGGATGTGGAGAGTTTCCAGTACCTCTCTGCACCTTGAAGACCTTTAACAGTTCTAACAGAGTACAGGCAATCGTGGTCGAGGCAGAGTGGAAGACTGGGGAATGTCACACAAAATTCGAAGAGACACAGTTGTACTAGGAAAGTTCCGTGAACAGATAGGAGTCGAGCTAGGAGCGAAAGATGGAGAATGAAGAGTTTTTACTGTTCTACATGGTCGATAAAGTGGATCTTGGACACAACTGACGAGGGCTCCCGCTGATGATGAAGTGACTATTTTTTCGGCTAGGAGGGAGGTCTTATATAACTTTGCCGAGAGGAAGTATTGAGTTTCAGCGGATGCAACAAGGGCGTGGATCGGAAGAGAGTCATTGTACACTGGAAACGCCCTAACATCTTCTAGGCCTCGTTGGGTTTCTATCTCAATCTCTTGCTTCAGCTCAACTCTTAATCTATTACAGAGTTTTATTTATTTACAAAAGTGTTTATTATACAACATGAAAATCTTGATATAAGTATTATACAATATGGGGTTGTTGGTTTAAATTACCATAAATATATATATTAAAAATAAAGAAGGCATTTCCTGACCACGAGCACATGTGCTTTTTAGATGGCAGAGCGCCATCTAGTGGATCAAAAATAACCTAAACGTTTATTTAACTTGCTCCGTGATATTTGGCCAACCCAATTTCTTGATATATCAAGAAAAGCCATCCACGAACGCGTTTCGCGCTGTAGGCGCTCTTCAGCGTGGAATAGGCTGTAACCACTGCGACTAAAAAGATTTTTGGTCATAGAGGCTTCTTGATAAATCAAGAAATGGGTATTTAAGGCCAAATTTGCGTAGATACGCTTAATACATGAAAAAACAATAGAAAAAAATAAAAGATAAGTGGGTCAGGTGTTGATATTAAAAATAAAGAAGGCATTTCCTGACCAAGAGCGCCATCTAGTGGAGCAAAAATAAACTAAACGTTTATTTAACTTGCTCCGTGATATTTGGCCAACCCAATTTCTTGATAAATCAAGAAAAATATATATATTATTGAAAATAGAGTAATCCATAAATAGATCTTCAATTAAAAAGGCTTATATATAACTTAAGACAGCGGAAGGATGGCAATCATTTACCAAAAGAGGCACCTTTCCCATTACAGATATGCTAAAAAAATGCAATTTAATGATGAGGTTCGTCTTTATATATATATACATATATTATATATAATATCATATACGCCCATTGTATTTATTCTGAATTGAGAATCAATTTTACATTTATTTGAATATCAAATAAAATTATAATTAATTTGCGACAGAGAGAGCTCTCTGACAGGCTAGACAGCCAGGCTAGACATTCTATTTTGAGTCCACTAGCTGACATCGATGGCATCTTTCTGAAAGAACCCCTTGACATTTGAAACACCAGATTTCCGTTTGCGTGCTAAGTTTACTTAGAAAAAGCGGCCCTGTAGATTGTTTGACCAACTGCATCCTCCATGCCATTCGTGTTAGAGAGCTGGCGTCAACAGCGACCATATGATTCTCTGATTCTCTCTCGCTCTATGATTGAAAGCAGCTCTTATATCGAAACTTCTTGGTGTGTCCTTTCATCAATCTACAGCCCAAATACTCCATTCAACATCTCTCAACTCACCCAAACTTCATAACATATATCTAATAGCATATGTTGGAAATATGTGTTTCATTCATCCAAAGGAAACACCTCTCTTTTCAAAATTGCATCAAAATTATTTTTTAAATTTCTCTAAGCTCAAATCTCAAAACTCGAATTTTATTATATATTTTCCACCTTTGTAAAAATTGATTAGAAGAATCAATAAAACTTTTTAAATTATCTAAGCTCAATTCTCAAATTACAATCACAGGGACTATGCCACGTATTTCTTGTTTCTATTCTGAAGGAATAGGTTTGGGTCGCTTGGTGGGTGTTTTTATTACTGTTATATTGTAAAATATCGGGTGGATGTAGTGAGGTAGCTAGGATTATTCCTGATTTATGGTGAATGTAAGTATAGTAGGTTGTGTTTGATAGCTTTTATATGGTAAACCTAGTAAATATGTTCCCATTATTTTTTTTTCTAAAGTAAATTTCATGGATGAATTGAGAGTGGGTTTAATTCCTTCAATATATTTTCATCATTGCGAGATTTTAATTATTTTTTAGTTTGGTGCTCAATAAATAATCTATATAATGGAGCTATAATTTTATATTCAGTTTCAGAAATGTGTTGATATTTGTAGTCCTTCTTTTTCAATGCAATTCTGGAGAAGGATTATGATGCTGGACTGCCCATGGAGTTCCTGTGATTTGGTTGTATATGTATCCATCGAGTTTGAAGGTGTAGATGTTGAAGCCTAGCTTAGCATATTTGAAAATATAGCCTGAGTCGGGTTAAAATCCAATTTGTGATCTATATTTCTTTTTGGGTTTTCATGTTTATTTTTGTTTGGGGATAAATAGACGTAGTGATGTAGACATCACAGGATTTATCTTTGAATTTGAGGTGATCTATAGGTTTCAATTGTTGGAATCCAAACAAAAAATTATGTACAGATTATAGATGAAAACTTGTTCAATGAATATTTATATATCAAAAATAAAAAAGGCATATCCTGACCACATGTGCTTTTTAGATGGCAGAGCACCATCTAGTGGAACAGAAATCAACTAAACATTGATTTAGCCTGTTCCCTGATATTTGGCTTACCCATTTTCTTGATAAATCAAGAAAAAGCAAATATCCACGAACACGTTTCGCGCTGTTGACGCTCGACAGCGTGGAGTAGGCTGTACCACTGCGACCAAAAAGATTTTTGGTCCCAGAGGCTTGTTGAGAAACCAGGAAATGGGTATAAAAGGCCAAACTTGCGTAAATACACTTAACTCATGAAAAAAATAATAATAGAAAAAATAAAAAATAAAAAAGGTCAGGTGTTGATATCAATTTTTTTTCTATTATTATTTCATGTGTTAAATGTATTTACGCAAGTTTGGCCTTAAATACCCATTTCTTGGTTCCTCGAGAAGCCTCTGGAACCAAAAATATTTTTGGTCATAGTGGTACAGTCTACTCCACGCTGACGAGCGCCAAGAGCGCGAAACGCGTTCGTGGATGGCTTTTCTTGATTTATAAAGAATTGGGTTGGCCAAATATTAGGGGATAGTCTAAATCAATGTTTAGTTGATTTCTGTTCCACTAGATGGCGCTATGCCTTCTAAAAAGCACATGTGCTCCTGGTAAGGATATGCCTTTTTTATTTTTGATATCAACACCTGACCTTTTTATTTTTTTCTATTATTCTTTTATAGTTTTACATATTTCTCTATAAATATATTTATATATAATTAGACTCCGCAACACACACATTGTAACTGTTTTGTTTGAAATTGTTTGTTTTTTAGGCTGGCTGCATCTATTATAGGTATGTTGTTTTATTATACTTAGGCAAATGTTGAAAAGTATAATTATAATATAAATATTCCATTTTGTAATTAAATATTGTTTATTATAAGATTTGTCTTGAATGTTAATGTAATCAAGTAAGCATATATGCTAATAGGTACATCGATCTACGGAAGTGAGAAAATATATTTTGATATAAAATAAATATTTAAATACTTTCATTTTTAGTAGAAGAGCGTGTGTTGAGTTAATAGGAAATAAATATTCTATAAAAATATATAACATCCTAATATATAAAAGTCAATATCTGTTTTCTGTTTCGCAATAAACTCAAAAACTACTGAACCAATTGGTACCAAATTTTGCATGTCGCTTTTTATAAACCTGAGGAAAATTCTCGGCTACATTTTGATTAGTATTTTTGGCTTTTCTTTCTCATTTGAAGAACTTTTTTACGCGGAGTAAATACGAGGCGTAGTAACAACACCAGGCCAATTAAGCGACCAATGAGCGTACTGAATTATTATTTTTTTTTCGAGTAGCTTGCGTACTTTTTTGAAATATCTTTTTATACGAGTGTTACTTTTTTTTTAATTATTGAGAGAGAAATTTATATTACTAACTAAGTTACGGTAAGTGCACACAATGCAATTAAAAAAAAATAACGGTACTGTATGTAAATAATAGCTTTCGTATTTTTATTAATTTTTGTTCTGTCCTTTTTTATTTCTTTTTTAATCGTTTAAAATGCAGACGCAGTCATTATCAAACACATTTATTTGCCAAATATCCATGTGCTCTTTTATTTTTTTACAGAAAAATACTTACATGCTAGTATTTTGGATTGATTTTTTATAAGCCAAATTTTTCTCGGTCTTACTGAGAAGATGGGCATCGCCGTCAAGATCCATTGCAGTCATTCAACTCAGGCAATTTCAAGGGTTAATGTGCTGCGGCGGGTACCTCGGGGGGTGGGTGGAAAAGCTGCCATCTATTTATATTGATTTTGAAAAAACAAAATGGATTGCAAATAATAATTAAATCAAATACCTAAACACTAATATAATGCCATTTTTGCCAACACACACACACTTTTTGGCTGTGGTTTATGTGTTACTTCTGTTTTGCTTATTTATGGCATTTCTACTATTTATTATATTGATGTACCTTCAGTATGAAGGAAATTGCACTTGGGGGAATTCTCGGGCGAAGCCGGGTCATTCGTCTAGTAGATATATAATAATGCGGAGTTTAAAAATTTTAAAAGAAATAATTATCACATATGACAATGCAAATGGAAGCCCTTTTAAATGCTAAGGACCTATTTAGGGAGAGA
This sequence comes from Cordylochernes scorpioides, assembly GCA_030710605.1. Classification (NCBI taxonomy): domain Eukaryota; kingdom Metazoa; phylum Arthropoda; class Arachnida; order Pseudoscorpiones; family Chernetidae; genus Cordylochernes; species Cordylochernes scorpioides. The sequence goes on along the minus strand of CP092863.1, from coordinate 186,405,998 downwards.
GAGATATTGTATATATGCTATTAATAGACTATTACAATATATACAAGATCCAAGATAAATACTTTGAGAGCTATCAAGCTAATAGTGAGATATCTGCAATACACAAGAAAAATAATACTTAAATTCAGTGAAGGATCGGAACAATTAACTGCAATATCAGATGCCAAATCATTTGGACGACACTTTATTAAAATTGCCAACAATATTGTCAATTGGAAATTCAACAAACAAATAACGGTTTGAATTTACACGATGGAGATGAGTTATTAGCTTTTAGTGAAGGAGTATGTGATATTGAATGGTATGATAATATCTTGAATTATCTCAAATTAAAAACTAAAAAACCAATTCGAGTGCATACAGATAGTCAATACCCGATAGCGTGGCAAAAAACCCAATACAAGTATTGAAATGTCGACACTTTAATAGAAAGTTGTATTTTATAATAGCATTCCAGTCAATATACCCAGTCTATATATCATCCAAAAATAAAAAGGCAGTTAAATTGACTCAAGGACTCTCTCCATCCCCAGACATGAACATTATCGATGGGAAATCTTTGAGGTACAGAACACCTTGAATAATGCCAGTACTTATTTTCAGAAGTAGTTGGACGGATAATAAGGAAATGTTGGAATCCATCGAACAAATTCTGCACAGATTTTTGAAAAAACTTTTGAATACACTGAGCGACATTGAAAGTTGAACTCCAAGGGAAGGTAGACAGAAAATTAGACAAATTCCAGGGTAGACGCGCCTAACCGAGTTATGCAAGTGGGTGAAATGCGCATCTCTCGTGCGCACGTGGAGTAAGATATAAGGGAAGGGGCTAGCAGAAAGGAGAGTACAGCATCCCTAGAAAATCTCCCAAGAAAGAAATCTGCCTGGCGACACCTCATTAATTGGACTTCCACTGGCATTGTATATAAATCCAAGAAGACTTAGGTCAGAAGGACATCCCGGGTAGTTGGCGACTTCTGTACGCTCCAGGAACCTGGGTTACTTAAATAAATAATAATAAAGGAGAGTAATCGTGACTTCATTTTTTTCAACGAAAATCATGTTTTTCTTGTTTCAAAAGACACGTGTAATAGTAAATAATGCCAAGCAGTCGTCAACGGAGGGCAGTTCCAGCAGACAGATGCTTTTACGAGGGACATGGTGATCGGACTGAAAAAGACAGGTTGGTCCATACGTCAAAACGTATCTGACCCACACCTGGGTGCGTCCACGTTACACCGATTATGGAGAAGATGGTTGAAAAACAAAATGAAATTTATAGGAATGCCGGTGCAGTCAGAGTAGCGTCAGCACACGTGGATTGGCGCATCCTCCGACAAGAAGTGGCGGACCCACATGCCACTTGTACCTCTATTCTGCAAAATGTGCAAGACATTCATCATTTCATATCGACAAGAACCATTTCTCGTCGATAGTCTTAAGCATGGCAATTTTTAATTATAAAAAGTAGTGTTAAAAAGTGGAAAAATTTTCTGCATTATAGTGAGTTAAATGTAGATAATGGTTTATTTGATACTTTATGTCATCAATAGATAATCAATCTAGAAATGTTGTCCCAGGGGGATACTTGTCAAAACTAAATTTGAAGAAAGAATTAAATGCTTAATCCCCCTTTTTTTTTACTAAAATAAATATTGCCCCAGCTGGCCGTTTCCACGTGTAATCCCAACTTGCTGTCATGTTGGATTACAACATGTCGCACTGAACTGAAGCACTCTATGAAAACGTCTTTCTGTATCATTTTTAGCTAATGATACCTAGTTCAATATCTCCGTTAGAAACCTTAGATTTTATTAAAGATATAGAAGAAAATTTATTCACTTAAAAACCTCAGAAAGAAAGATATTAGCCATATAGTTACCGTATTATATTATAATTTTATTATTTCAGATATGAATTATATATATTCCTGAGACTGTTTCCTCCAAAGATATC